>CM033727.1:0-600000 GCA_019671005.1 Hibiscus mutabilis
ACCTTAAACCTAAACCCTGAACCTTGAACCCTAAACTCTGAACCCTAGAACCTAGACCCTGAACCCTAAACCCTAGACCCTAAACCCTACACCCTGAACTCTAAACCCTAAACCTAAACCTAAACCCTGAACCATGAACCTAAACCTAAACCTTAAACCTAAACCTTGAACCCTAAACCCTGAATATTAGGAAATATCTTAAACCCTAAACCCTAAAGCATAATCCTAAACCATAAACCCTAAACCCAAAACCATAAAACTTAAACCTTGAACCCTAAACATAAACCATAAACACTAAGCCCTGAACCCTAAACCCTAAACCCTACACCCTAAACCATAAACCGTGTACCCTAAACCGTGCACCCTAAACCCTGAACCTTAAACCTGAGCCCTGAGCCCTGAACCCTAAACCATAAACCTTGAACCCTAAACCATAAACCCTAAACCCTAAACCTTGAACCCTAAACCCTAATCCTTAAACCCTAAACCCTAAACCTTGAACCCTAAACCCTAAACCTTGGGCCCTAGGCCATGAACCCTGGACCCTAAACCCGTATTTGATAAAGTAATGTTACGGTACATACTCAAAAGTTTGTTGGCTACATTTCTTTCTTTGAGTGTTCAGTAACAAAGTTTATCCTAGAGATGCAATGGAGTTCTTGCATCTTAATTTAAGCAATTAGATTATTTACAGGTATGAGTGCAAGTTAATAAACTGAACTGATTTGCTTCTAAACTGCTCTCTACAAACAAAAGGAGAGTATGTTGTGACAATTCATAGAGGGCTAGAGGTCAGGTATAAAGAAGTACCGATTGCCTTATGTATTTAAAAGAAATTATGAAACAGTAAATTATGCTGGATGCAATGGAAAGGATTCAGACTAAGAAAATATCTAAATAGAGGTCATAGCTCGTGAAGAGGAATAGTAAATCGAGATAACCACCTTTAAAAAAGTGGTGAGGATTTCTGGAAAAAAATGCCAAGCTGAATTTATTACATAGTGCCGTAAAAAGATTGAGACAAGGAAAATTAGGAACTCTCTGACATTTATAATTAATGTTGGAGATTCAAGAAAACTACAAAACCAATCATGTGAGTGTCGTGATAATTGGCATGCATGAGCATGCAGAGTTTTATTGGAATTTGTTATCAATATGAAAATGATTTAACTTATGCTATGGATACCGAACATCAAGGATAGGTTAGGAGAGTATTCATATTGTTTGGAAATTTTAAATGGGTTGCTTAAGAGGAGCAGTCAGACTTGATGCTTAATCGAGAGACTAAGTTTAAGATTGGATTTAATCCAATAATGGATTTATATTGATTACCACCCAGGTCGAGCAAAGGTTGTAGCAAATGCTTTGAGTCGGAAAACATTCTCTACATTACGAGCTTTAAATGCTCAGTTAAAGGGAAAATCAAATGGTTCATTATTGGTAGAGTTGTAATTGAGATCATCATTGTTAGATCGGATTAAAGAAAGTCAGCAACGAGATGAAGATTGCATAACCAAGATAAAGCAAGTGGAATTAAAGATTTTGAGATTAAACCCGATGGATGTCTTTACTATAAAGATAAAGTGTATATTCCTAAAGATGCTGAGTTGAAACAGGATTTGCTTATTAAGGCACACTATAGTCCCTTGACTATGCATCCAAAAAAAGTATCAAGATTTGAAGGGTCGATATTGGTTACCTGGTATGAAATATAATGATATCAGAGTTTGTTGCTAAGTGCTTGACTTGTCAACAGGTGAAAGCTGAACATCAAGTACCATCAGGGAAATTGCAATATATTTCTATTCCGCAGTAGAAATAGGATAGAGTTGCAATGGATTTTGTGATAAGATTGCCATTGACTTCTAGTAAGAAAGATTCTATCTGGGTAATTATGGATATGTTAACTAAATCTGCTCACTTTATACCAGCTAGAATGGATTATTAGATGAGCAAGTATGTTGAGTTGTATGTCAAAGAAATAAGGAACAAGTAAATACCATTGGTGAAAGTCATTTGGCGCAATCACCAAGTGGAAAAAGCAACATGGGAAGCAAAGGATGTAATGTAAAAGCAGTATCCACACTTGTTTAAAACATGTACGTTTTGAAAATTCGAGGATGAATTTTCTTAAGGGGGAGAGAATTGTAATATCCCAAAATTTACGAAGTTGATTAAGGGTCATTTATTACTAAGATAATAGCTTAAATCTAACCTAGTGACTAAAATGACAAAAATATGAAAGTTGGGATTTCTTTAATTATGGGTTTTGGAAAGGAAATTTCTAAGGTTTAAAGGTCTCATGTGATAGATAGTGAATTGAATAAGGTATTTTTAAATTTTGGTTGAATTCCAAGGAAAATTGGAATGGGAATTGAAGTTTAAAGAGGTGGTGACCAAAATGTAACTTTTGGAAATTTTATGGCTAAAGGATAAACTTTGGAAAAGTTTGAGGACTAAAGTTGTTATTTACCAAAATTTAAGGGTTTTTATTTCATAAATAAACAGATCATATAAGGTTGTGAATCAAATGCGGAATTATTGGTTCGATCTGATATTTCGATTATTGGGAAAATCGCAGTTAAAGTTTAAATGGAATTCGGATACCCGGATAGAACTGGAAAATTATGAAATTTTTCCATATGATAGATAAAGGTTATAAAAGTCATTTCCAAGTGTTGGAAATATTTTTAGTTTGATTCAAGATGAATCCTACAGTTTATTTCTGAGTAAAGGATTATTTATCGATATATTGGATCGAATGGGAATTTTGGAGACTGATTCAAAAGACATGGAAAAATTCATAAAATATTATTTTATGAATATTGTATTGTATTTGGTTGGATTCCAACTAGATTTAGTTGAATTTTTACAAGAATGGCAAACTAGTAAATAAAAACTAGTTGGAGGGCAAATTGGTCATTTGGCCCCAATGGCATTTTTGAAATATTTAAAAAGTTATAAGGGCAATTTTGGACAGAAAAATGGAAGATTAAATCTTGGCCCTTGATTGATGATAAAATCAATCTCAACCATTGGATAAAAAAGGCAAAATTGTAATTTCACTATTAAATGAATTTAATATTCATTTAATAGATATATGTGTAAAATAATGGTGAAAAGATGAACATTCTTTTCCATCCAAAAATGTGAGGGCTAGGGAAAGAAAGAGAAAAAAAATTCCAAGCTCGATTCAAGCCCCGAAACTCGATTTTTAAGTAATCTCTTCAACTACAAAGTTGTTATACTCTTCAAGCTCTATCTTTTGATATCAATAATTCATGGAATCCATGCTTTATTGATGAGAATTTACATGAGAAATAAATTAGGGTTTATGGATCAAATTTGGACTTTTGAGATTTTATGATTCCATGATTGAATTCAAGTTGAAATCAAGCTAGTATGATGTTAAAATCATGATATTGAGTTGGGATTTAAGTTTTACATGTTTTGATTATTATGAAGATGATTAGGGTTTATGGATTTAAGTTTAATTTAGGGTTTGTGATGTTAAAATAATGATCTAGTAAGCTTGAATTGTTGTTTGGAAGCAAAACCCTAAGTTAAATTGTGTAGGGACCATTTCGGCAAATTGAAAAGTTGAAGGACAAAATCTGAATTTTTAGAATTTGGAGTGTATTTGTGTTATTAATGATGTTGGAGATGTGAAATTTATGTTAGAATGTTAAACCGATGTTGAATTGAATTAGGGGCTATTTTGACAAATTGTCAAAATCAAGTGACCAAATAGGCAATGAATTCTTGGATGGGGATTAAATCTGATTTTTGTTTAAAATAATAGAATTAAGGTAGTAGTGTTGATTTGAGGACTAAATTGCAAAGTTAAGAAGTTTAAATCTTTACCTTTGCATTTTAGTGACTATTTTGGGAAAAGAAAGAAAATTAGAGGGAATTATTTGAATAATTATTTGATGAAGAAGATGATAAATTGATGTTTTGAAACAAGTGATGGGACTAAATTGATAAGTAGAAAAATAAGGAGAAGTTAGTATAAATTAGAAGTTGATTATGGAAGGCTATGATGAAGATTGAATTTTGGCAATGACTTTAAAAATTCCCCATAAATTCTACAAAAATGGTTAGATGATGAATTTTATACCGTTGTAAAGATGTGTTTGTCTAGTTTTGTATCCACCAAACGGAAACTGATTTCTAGTTCCGGGTCAAAAGATATGAATTTTTAATCGAATAAAGATCAGAAAATTTACAGAGCAGTTTCTGTCTGTGATGGGAGTTTGAAGAATTTTCATAATTTTTTTAGATTTTATTAATTTATGTGGCTTATACCGTTAGAGCCGTTATCGAATCTAGTTTTTCCAGTATAAAGGAAATTAAGATCCGGTATGTATTCTACCCAGTATAAGTAAATCTTTAAAGGTAGCACAAGCTGTCAGAAAATAGAATTTGAAACATTTGGTATTTAAATGTGAGTTAGCAAGCTCGGAAGAATTATTAGAAGTTTAAATTGGTCACTAAGAACCATAATGAGTTTGTGAAAAATACAAGGAAGAAAGGAAAAATAATTGAAAATTTTATATTCGAATGATTATATTAGACCGCATGGTTAAGGTATTGTTATATTTGAATCTAACAAATATTTTATCTTATTCATGTGAATAATGAAGTCAAGGCCGAATCAAAGAAAGTTTGAGGTTCTATAAAGGAAAGGATCGAGTAGAATTTAGTGAGGCATGCTAATAAATCAAGGGTTGAAAACAAATGCATTGACCACTAGATATTGATGATGCTATGCTATGAATGTTATTTCGGGTATGAACTGCCCAATATTAAATTATATTGATATAGATTGCCATGGATGGAATAAATTCAGGAATTTTGCCCAAATAAGTCATTGAGGGACAGGATATAGTTGGCATGCCATAGAGTCTAACAGCACGCTGCATAATCGGGAATTTGGGATAACACTATAGTGTTAAAAGTACACTTAGTGTATGGTAAGCACGACCTTATAAACGTGCAGGATAATGGTTAGCACGGCCTTATAAACGTGCAGGATAATGGTTAGCACGGCCTTATAAACGTGCGGGATAATGGTTAGCACGGTTTTATAAACGTGCAGGATAATGGTTAGTATGGCCTTATAAACGTGTGGGATAATGGTTAGCATGGCCTCGGGATAATGGTTAGCACGACCTTATAAACGTGCGGGTTAGCACTTCGGTGCATATTTGACTCGCGTATCTAGGGTCCTCAAGGTTATATTTGGGCTATGAAATTAGGAAACCGGGAAATCATTGATAATCGGGCTATAAGTAAAGGGATAATAAATGGTAAATAGGTTAGAGAGTATATGAACTCTCGGGACATATTTATATGAACACTCAGGGAAAATGGAAAGTATATCGTTCAGAAATTTATATCCGGAATATATTATGTTGATACATGATTGGTATAATGGTAATATTTATATAGTGATCATGATGCATATAAGGCATATTATGATAACCAAGCATACATGAAAATCTTATGACATTGACATATATCATGCTATATAAACGTAGCCATGAACTTGAATAAAGTTTAAATTATTGTTATTAATTTCCTTTATTGCCTCACTAAGTTCGTACTTAGCGTGTGTTTGATTGTACACACGTAGGTAAATCAAGATGAGAGGGAGAAAAGTATTGCATCAATATTGGAAAGCTCAACAGGTAATCACAGTAATGACATCCTAATTGAGGTTAATTTTTATAGTGGCATGTATGCTTGCTAAACTTATTCGAGTTGAGATTGGCCTTTAAAGTTGTTATGGGTTTTAAGATAATTGATTCATGATTAGAACTTGAATAAATAATTTATGTCGCTTTTAAGTAAAGTTAAGTGTGCTTGGGCTAGAGAAATTTTAGGATGGGTGACTATCGGAAAGTTTTCTGAAAATTTTAAATTACCCTGATCTTTGAATAAAGAAGTCATAGCATTTTCGACTCATGTCCGGTGTACGGATAGGGGAAGGTGGTGTTACAGCTTATCCATCCAAGCATAAGGAGGATGGAACCTTTTTCAAAACGCACCAACCCGTTCAGGCATCAGGAGAATGGAACCCGCTTATCTATTCGAGCATGAGGAGAATAGAACCCGCTTATCCATCCAAGCATAAGGAGGATGGAACCTTTTTTAGTCTACTTATCTATCTGAGCATGAGGATGGTAGAACTCGCTTTTCTATTCAAGCGTGAGGAGAATAGAACCTACTTATCCATCTAAGCATAAGGGGGATGGAATCTTTTTCAGAACACGTCTATCTATTCAGGCTTGAGTATAATAGAACCAGCTTATCCATCCGAGCAACAAGAGGGTGAAACCTTTTGAACCTGCTTATCTATTCGAGCGTAAGGAGAATAGAACCTGTTTACCCATTCGAGCATAAGGAGAATGGAATACCTTTTTTAGTCTGTTTATCTATTCGAGCATGAGGAGGATAGAACCGACCTATCTATTCGAGCTTGGGCAGAATAGAGCCTACTTATTCGTTCGAGCATGAGGAGAACGAAATCCGCCAGTTTGTTCAAGCATTAAGTTGTGACAGGTTTGGTAATTGGTGAAAATCAGTGTCCTTTGTTCTTTGCTCTATTCATGTTTCACCGGAATGACCAAAGAGGGGTAATTGTTGTCACTGATTTTTCACTTGTGTTTTATTGTTTATGTTTTCATAATTAGTATAATTGTTATATGTTAGTGTTACATTGTTATCAGTATTATTTTTATGTGGTAGTTAGTATTATCACATCTATATACATTTTTGTTAGTGTTTAATTAATGTACTAGTTAGTTATTAAAACCAAAAAATATAAAAGTACACGGCCCATTTGTATTTATATTAAAAGGTCCATTAAAAATAGAAAAAAGTCCATTGCATAAAACCATTTTATAAGAGTCCATAAATTACATATATGTTCATTTACAAAAGGCCCAATCAGCCCGATATACATTGGAAACCCTAGGCCCTAACCCTTTGTGATTATGCGCAGCTGAAAGATGACCGTTGGATCAGGGGATTGATCCAACGACACAGATCATGCCAGTTGGAGAAGATCAAGCGTCGTATCCCCATCACCGTTGGATCCAAGAGCAATCGAACGGCCTAGATTGATCAGCAGCATATCACACAGATCGTCACTCGTGGGTGGTAGCCACGCGCCTGCAGTTCAAGCTTCCACCAGCTGAGTCGTCTTCTCCGACAAGCATCTGCACCATTTCCACCATAAATCGATCCTCGCCAGCGCCAATTGTAGTCACCAAAAACATGAAAAAGAGGAACAAAGGTTAAATCCCTAAAATATAGCACGGGCTAATCCCTAAATCGAAGCCGAGGCAAGAATCAAGCTAAATCAGATTCAAAATAGAGGCAAATCGCGAGTCAACAGCAAATCGGCTTAAAATCAGAGCCGAAACAGAAGCATTATAGATGATTTCTAGGGATTTAAGCTTAAAATGCAAGCATGTTTGTACCTATAAATAACACTGTAAATTTCATGTAAAACATAGAAGATTCATACGATTTACGCAATCAATACACAATACATATACGATTCAGAATAATAGGCATTCGAATTTCAGAAGTTGTAAGCAAGCAAGCAAGCAGTTGTAATCGAGTATTCATCAGAGAAATAAAGCTCATTTTCTGGTAATTTTCTTCTCTATGTTTCAAGTTTTAAGTAAATAAAGGAGGATAACATTTCTTACCTTCGTTTTGAATAGCGCCGCTGAGATTTTGGTTTTGATGTAGCTCTGGCAAGGTAAAATTTAATTTGGGGGTCGCCGAAATCTGGGAAATTGGATTTTTTTCTAGAAAATTTTGCTGTCGTCATCGGTGGAAGGCGGCCGGCATGGCAGATATTCATCGTGTTCTTCAGTTCATGAAGAACACGAAGAATACTTTAGAGAATTTGAAGGAAACGTTTTTGATCTGTTTGGAAATGAGGGGGAAATTATTTTTGTTTCTGAAATATAAGTCATATACAAACCCAATGAAGAACACGAAGAATACTTCAGAGAATTTGTATGAACCATTTTTGATCTATTTGGAAATGAGGGGAAATGATTTTTGTTTATGAAATGTAAGTTATATACAAACCCGTTTGACCGACCCATACCCGGCTTATAACTCGCGCCCTTCTTTTTCAGATCTTGTACCGCAGCACTTTAGTTTTAAATCCTTTCAATTTCGTCCTTTTTCTTTTCAATTTAGCACCAGATTTACAATTGCTTTTGAATCAGACTTCATATTTCAAATTTCTTTCAATTCGGTCCCAAACCAAAATTAACTTTTTTTAAAAAAATAATTATCCCTTTCTTTATTTAAAATTTAGTTCTTTAAGTTATTTAATCAAAACAATTTATTTATTTCTTTATTTTCTTTATGCAAATGTGTGTGTGTGTTTAAAACCCTAAGGATAGGTTCTTAATAAACTTAAATTAGAGACATATTTGCAGTAACACTTTCTTCATAAATAAAATAAGACACACTTAAAAACATTGTAACTTTAATAGTTAAAATGAATGTAGACTTTTCTCTTAGGGTTTAATCATTATTTTGGTTTTAATTTTTTAAAAAAAATCAAACACACTTAATCTTTGTTGGTTTGTTTTAAAAAAGTAAAAATTAATTAATGCAGTGTCTTACCAAACAGAAATGACGGGTTAGGGTCATGAGTGTTGGCGGTGATTGGAGTTCATTTTTCGGGCGATAAGGCCGTTAAAATAGATTTATATTCATTAAGCGGACAAATAAATTGAAGCTCTTGTGAACTTACAAATTCCAATTTTGAAAATACTTTTTGAAACCAATTAGGTACCAATTTTTGGGCATTGCGGGGTGCTAACCCTTCCCGCACGTAACAAACCCCCGAACTTGTTTTCTTGTTTTCGTAAACCAAAATGTTATTTTGATAAATAAAACATTTTATTAAAATAACCCTTGTTTTAAAAGTGATCCAATCACACTTTTTCAAAAAGATTGGTGGCGACTCCGTGTTTTCTTAAGCTTTCCAAATAACGTCGAAACCTCCCAAAAAAAAGTTGCGACAAGGGTTGATGTACTTAGACATCAATGTTGCGGGTCAAAGAAGAAGTGCTCTTGTGGACACATGAACATCTCACTTGTTTATGTCGAGAAAGCTGTCGACAAACTTGGTTTGAAAGTTGAAGAGTCAACCGGGGTAATCAAGACCGTCAATTCTAGAGGTGTTCCGACTATGGGAATGGTACGAGGTGTGGAGTTGCAAGTTGGAGAATGGAAAGGCAAGGAAAGCGTTGAGGTAATTCACTTGGATGACTATGATTTTGTAATCGGTTTAAATTTTCTTAACCAGATTAGTGCACTCCTTGTCCTTTTTACCGATTTTGTTTGCATTTTGGATCCTCGCAAACAATGCATCACCCCAGTTCATCAAGATGCGAGGGTTGAGACCACGGTGCTAAATGTTATCAAGCTAACCAATGATGTTGACTTGGTTGCTACCACTGAGGAGACGACCATGGAAGGGCTAGTGGAGCCAAAGCTTTCTGGAGACATGAGATCCACTAAGTGTCCACCAATAAGCAAGGTAGATGAGGCATTGAGCTTCGTGAAAAAGGAAGTATTAGTGCGAGTCGAGGCGTCAGACTTCAAGATTAAAGAAGTGTCGATGAGCGACGAGTTCCTGGTGGGCGATGGTGCATCAAACTTTGCGATGAAGGAAGCGTTGATGCGAGTTAGAGTGAATGCCAACAAAAGTAGTCCAAAGAAGGTATATCTTGAACACAGTTATGGCGTTTTACAGTTTAATTTTCCTGGCTTGTTGGGTGTAGGAAGAAAACCTAACCCGTCAAATGGTGCCAAGACTTGGCGAGGACACAAGCAACCTTTCAGAGTTTTGAGAGTTCGTTCAGTGTTCAATGTGATGACGCCCAAGTGCTTGCGCAAGGATCAAGGGGATTCGAGTAGAGGCAAGTTGCAACTGGTAGGAAGGAGTTCCTACGGTCGAGATGTACGGAGAGAGACGGCGGATAATGTTACATGGCAGAGAGTGCCGAGGTGAGCAATCCTTATAGGGGAACAACCGAGTCAGAGTCAAGTGCTCTTTATGAGGAGAGCGATCCTTATGGGGGACAACCAAGCCCGATTCCAAGTTGGAAGCAAGCCAAGGTGCGGAAGTAAATCCAGAATCACATAATCCAACTTCATTCCGAAGGCGCGATGAGAGCATCGCTAAGTTTGGTGGGGGAGATTGACACGGGCCGCCAGTTCAAACCCGAGTCATTTGCACAATTAGCTGCCCAAGGGGTTCTAGAGGAATTGGGCGTGAAAAGACTACCAGACTTAACCCGGTCCATGGAAGATTCTGGAAGATTTGGTCAAACGTAATCTATTTGAATTATTTTAAATGATTTATTTAGATAATGCTTGAGATAATTAGAGGTATTGTGGAGATTTTGTAAAGATACGATAAATTTCGTTCGTCGATGTAAATCAGTTTTGACCGTCAGATCTAGGGGAACTCAACTATAAATAGAGGCTCCCCACCTCACCTGTAAATCATTCAATCATTCTATCTTTAGAGTAATCAAGGCATTCACTCTAAAATCCTCTGTGTTGTTCTTCGTGTTCTTGAGTTTTCTTCTTTTGGTTTTCAAAGTCATTCTTTATAGTTTCCTTCTGCTTAGAACGATCTTGTGTTCTCAGTGCCTTGGAAGTTTTGATCTTCTAAAGTGAGAATCCAGGCTGACTTAGGTGTTTGCCAGGAGAGCTTCGCCTAAGGTCATACGATTTCTAGCAGGAGTCTAGGCCATGGCAAGGGATTCAAGCTTACTTAGTCGTTTGTCTAAGGAACATTGACTAAGGTCACGTGGTTTTCTAGGTCAAAATTCTAGCCCCGTGACACTATGGTGCAGCTAAAAGACGACAAGTTTAGGATAAAGTATCGAAACTTACAAAAATAAGTATGGAAACTTGTTCTTGAACTGAAAATGTTAGACTTCTTGATAATATTTTCGGTTTATTTTTTTCGTTTTTTATGCAAGTATCAGTACTTATTTTGTAAGTATCGATACTTGGTTTTTTTATAAATTTTCAATTTTGGACAAAAGTATCGAAAAATATAAAAATAAGTATTGATACTTGTTCTTGAACTGAAAATATTAGACTTCTTGGTAACATTTTCTAGTTTTTTGAGTTTTTCTGCAAGTATCGATACTTTTTTTGAGTATCGATACTTAGTCTTTTGATAAATATGTTTAATATTTATAAAAAAACTAAGTATTGATACTTACAAAATAAGTATCGATACCTGCAAAAAAAACTCAAGAAATATTATCAAGAAGTCTAACATTTTCATTTCAGCAACACAAGTTTTGATACTTATTTTGTAAGTTTCGATACATTTATCCCAAACTGAAAATTTATCAAAAAACTCGTAAGTATCGATACTTGCAGAAAAAACTCAAAATCCAACCGAAAATGTTATCAAGAAGTCTAACATTTCCAGTTCAATAACAAAGTTTCCATACTTATTTTTGTAAGTTTCGATAATTTTGTCCCGAACTGAAAATTTATCAAAAAACTAAGTATATACTTGCAGAAAAAACTCAAAAACTCAACCGAAAATGTTATCAAGAAATCTAACTTTTTAGTTCAAAGAACAAGTTTCCATACTTATTTTTATAAATTTCTATACTTTTGTCCCAAAATGAAAATTTATCAAAAAAGTAAGTATTGATTCTTGCAAAATAAATATCGATATTTACAGGAAAAAACTCAAAAAACCAAACCGATACTTGCAAAATAAATATCGATACTTGCAAAATAAATATCGATATTTGGTAAGTATCAATACTTTACCTCAAACTTACCCTCTTTTAACCGTATACTAACCTGCGGTTCTTTAGTTCATGGAACTCCTTACATGTGCGTAAAATAATTTTAATGTACCGGTCTCGGCTTCATTTTCATTCGGAAAATAAAAATAAAAACACTATGAGCTGAAGTTTTGTTGTAAATTTCAGAGTTTTCTTTTCTCAGCCTACGTGTAATGGGCCCCATAGACAGTAGACCCAACAAATCAAAAATTAGTTATACAAAGCTCTGCGATTATTCGTTAATCATCAGTGTCTGTTAGAAGAGACGCTTACCTGTTCATCTCCCCCTTCCTTTTAGTTTTTCTTTCACAATTTTTCAATGAACATACGAATTTTCCTTACGATATGAATTTAATTGACCTTTGTTTTTAAATTTCTGAAATAATGATCAGTGAAGGACAATTTCCGTCACCTCGATGTTTCAACTTTGATTTGCCGCTGCAATTAGTAAATTCTGGTTTGATTTCCCGGTTAAATTTCGGGGAAAAAGTTTTTCATTAACGAGATCGATTGATCCAAAGAAATTCGTGATTTTTAGGCTTTAATTACGTTTGTGTGTTTGAATTGATGGGGGGGGGGTGTTGGTACTTTGTTGGGTTTTTTTGGATTCAGATTTGGGATTACAGCGGGTCTTGTGATCGGTTATTAGTTCTTCATCTACATCCAGCCTAGAGATGTCACGGTAATCCTTGTTCTTTCATTGCTCTTTTGTTATTTGGTTTTAAAAATACAGTAGAAATGTTGTTTTAAGCTTAGAGTTCTTCTTAGACTGAAGTTGATTTTATTTATTTATTTATCTAGTTATCTATTTATGTTTTTCTATTCAAAAAAAATGTTCTTTAACCAATCGCAACATAGTTTGATGTTCATTTTATGCATGGATTCCTGGTTAAAAATATGTTGATTCCTTAGATGTTTCTGTCGGATAAATAGTTTATTAGAGGATTCATAGATGCTTATTAGACAGAAATAGCTTTTGAAAGTTTTAAGATAGCATAAGAAATTAGCACGTGGATTAGATTAATCACATCATACACTTATTTGAACTTTTGAATTCGTGTTTTAATTTCATGGTTTAGTTTTGATTCTGGTACCAGGGTCCTATAAATATAGTTTAGTTTAACAAATAAATAAGCTACAAATGGGGTGACTAGAAATCAGGGTATTTCCCTTTTCTAGTTGCTTTGCGAAAATTGTCAATTTTTTATAATTGGGTTCTTGAAAAATGTGAAAAAGTAACACACAGGAAGCTGATATTTAGTTGGTAAAAATGTGTGTTATAAGGTAAAATTTAACTTAAACTTTTACAAATTTTTTTATTTTTCTAATAGAAACCGTTGGTATTACTAAAAAGAAAAAATATATATGAAAAAGCAAAGTGGTTGTTAGAGAGAAAAAAAATACATAATTTTTTTTGGTAAAAATTTCGGTTTTACCTTCATTATTACTCATTTGGTAAAAATTTAAGTTATAACATAAATTATTACTCGTTAGAATTTCGATTCTACCTAAATCATTATTTACTCTTACATAAATTCTTATTAGACCCTATTTTATCCGCACCATGAAGGTGCCGCACCTTGGCCCTTCTCAGTTGTATCCTTTGTTTTCGTTTTATGGAGTTTTATTTATGTACACATTTGTTTTATCAGGATCCTGAAATCCAGCCATTGTTCGAGGAAGAACCAGAGACATTAAAGAAGATGCTTCCTGAGATACCATTTTGGGTAAAAAATCCAGACTATGAACGCTTACGTAAATATCATTAGTGTCTGTCACATTCTTCCCATGACCTGAAGCCTTACTGCAAGTAAATCTGAAAACTACTTTCCGTTTTATGTTCTGGCTTTTGAGTAGGTCGACTGGCTAAACAAATTCTTGGAATGTATGTGGCCTAATCTTAACAAGGTTTAACTTCTAGTCCCAACTAACAGTTGCCTTTTCTTGGTATCTTCTTTTTTTCTTAACTCTTTTTTAATGTTCTTGTTCTTTTGTAGGCCATCTGTGCTACTGCGAAGAATATTGCCAAACCTATAATTGACGAACAAATTCCACAATATAAAATTGATGCTGTTGAGTTTGAAACATTTACATTAGGATCTTTGCCGCCAACTTTCCAAGGTTAGTCAATCAATTACTCTTTAATTTGTTGTTTTACCACAGCAAATTGTGTCATTTGTCCTTGTCCTTTTGTTTAGAAAGGCATCTCCAGGAGAAGCTGGGTAAATAGTGAGAACTCTGTTTGGTAATCCTGAATAGGTATTGGAGATGGCATAAATGGTATTGTATTTAGCATAAATGTTATTCTAGAATGCCACTTTCTTGGATGTGGTAAATAATTGGAAAAGTCAGCACGTCACATAAAACAGACAAGGTAAATGATTTATTAAGTTAATTTAAATACTTTGAGATAAACTTTAGGCCACATTATAAAGTAGGTTCCCTCTTTCCCATACCCCAAAATAGATTGGATGTTTAGATGTGGGTGCAACATACTCTCCCCACAATTATTTGGTGCTTCAAGCCATCAAATTTCATATTAAAAACCATAGTTTTGAAGTTTTAATTTAGTTTATCTCTTTTATTTTTCTTCAGATTTCTCCCTGATCCTGTTAATCTTCTTCTCATTCATAGGTATGAAAGTTTATGTCACGGAAGAGGAGTTAATCATGGAACCATTAATAAAATGGGCTGCAAATCCAAGTGTTACTATTTCCGTAAAAGCCTATGGAATGAAGGCAACTGTTCAGGTTATTACTTTTTTACACTGAACTACTTGTGTAATTGCGTTGAAGAACTGGGAGAGGTTGTTTGTCGATGGTGTTGCTCGGATTGTTCCAGGTTATTGATTTGCAAGTGTTTGCTCTTCCACGCATTACCTTGAAGCCTTTGGTCCCAAGTTTTCCATGTTTTGCAAATATTTGTGTCCTTGATGGAAAAGGTATTAAGTTTTCCATTATTTGTATCTTTGATCTCTTTACATTTTATTGTGATGAAGTATATTTTAGATCTTAACTACAAATTTTGTGGTTATCCGCGTAAAATAAATGCTAGGCGTGCCGTTTCTTAGACATGTATCATGTATGTAGTTGGTAAATGAGAATGTTTGACTGTATCTCCAAGCTTCAAGTAGCTAGGCTCAAGTTATTCATGTTTGACTGTATCATGTATGCGTTGTTTCTCCCTTTCCCTTTCACTTTTCGATGAATAGTGATTAGTTCTTTTTTCTTTGTCTTCTTGTCTGCAGCCCCACATTGACTTTGGATTGAAGCTCGTAGGGATTGATCTCATGTCGATACCTATTCTCTATAGGGTTGTGCAGCTAAAATGTCATGTAGTGCTCTATCTCATTCTCTCTTCTTTTTTTTGAAGTTTCTCATCTGAATGGTTTTGTAGGCTTTATTAAATATTGCAAATTCCTTTTCTTTCACTGATAGATCTGTTTTGGGCATCTTTCTTCTAAATGCACAGGTTTTATCCATAGAAGTTGAGGGGCATCCCTTTCTTGGTGCTTTTATCTATGCTAGCTTCTTACTTTGGAGACAGGAAAATATTATCATTATTGCCCCGAATTAGCTTTGTCTAAATGAATCGTTCTTTTGAATGTTCATAAGACAATGTCACGCAGGAAATCATCAAAGATCAGGTAGCAAACATGTATCTTTGGCCTAAGAGTCTGACAGTAGAAATTCTGGATCCAGCAAAGTACGCTTCAAGATGAGCTCATGTTTTATTCTATGTTTTGTTTGTCAATTTTTTACTTTCACTTTTTGGGTCCATGCTTATAAATCCATTTGAACATGCAGAGCTTTTAACCGACCTGTAGGAATTATCCATGTGAAAGTTATAAGGGCAATGCAACTAAAAAAGAAAGATCTTTTGGGTGCATCAGACCCTTATGTGAAAATAAAGCTAACAGAGAGTAAGCTTCCATCTAAACAAACTGCAGTGAAGAAGAAGAACTTGAACCCCGAATGGAATGAGGAGTTCAATATAACAGTTAAAGATCCTCAAACTCAGGTCTTAAAACTTAAAGTTATCGACTGGGAGCAAGTAAGTTTTCGTAGTTTTCCATTGATCCCAAGTTTTATATTTTTTTCATCTGTTGTTACCTTAAATATCAGTTTGGGAAGCATGACAAAATGGGCATGAATGAGGTTCCATTGAAAGATCTGACTCCGGATGAGCCAAAAGTTATGAACCTTGAACTCCTTAAAAATATGAACTGCAGAAGAGTCTGAAAAGGAAAAGTCCCGCGGGCAGCTTGTTGTGGAACTAACATATAAGCCCTTCAAAGAAGAAGAAATACTGAAAACTTTCCAGGAGTCAAGAACATTGCAGAGGGCTCCTGATAATACACCTGATGGAGGAGGTATGCTTGTAGTCATAGTCCATGAGGCGGAATATGTTGAAGGAAAGCACCATACTAATCCGTATGTGTGTATCCTCTTTAGAGGCGAGAAGAGAAATACTAAGGCATGTTATTTTATCTGAATAGCATCAGATTAGTAGAGTACACATCAGTTGCTTGTATTTCTTACAAATGGCATTGTTTTTTACAGAAAGTAAAGAAAAACAGAGATCCAAAATGGGAAGAGGAGTTTACGTTTATGTTAGATGATCCCCCCGAAATGATAAAATTCATTTCAAAGTTTGCAGCAGTTCATCAAGGATGGGCCTACGGGTCTCAAAGGTACTGTCTGCACCTTTGCTCGCATTGCATGTTAATGTTATGTAGCATTACTTAGTAACTTAAGGAAAATTTCATTTTTTTCATTTTTCATATACATATTCTTATCAGATACGCACTTATATCTAACATTTACAGATATCTATGATTTTTCAGTTTGCCGCACTCACTTATAACATGTTTCTCATGGAACAGGAATCACTAGGTTTTGTCGATATCAATCTTTCAGATGTTGTTATCTTTTTCAATCTTTCAGATGTTGTTATCAACAAAAGAATCAACGAAAGATACCATCTCATAGACTCATAGACTCCAAAAATGGACGGATTCAGATTGAGTTGCAATGGAGAACCAAAGAGTAATATGTTTCCTTTACCTTAAATATTGTTGGGGGATTTGTTTAAATGAAAAGAAACCATTTCTTGATTTATATAGATTTTTGTTTGATTGATGCATTGAAAACAAAAATGATTAGAACAAATTGGGTTAGAAATGCCACCCATAATAAACCTGTGAAATACTCAATTTGAATTAGAATACCGGCGTTTATAAAAATAAAAACACAAATATCCTACATAAATCGTTTGCGTCAATAATTATAGTCGCAATATGATCAGGGTGAGCAATATTTTCATGTGAAGACTATTGTTGGTCCCGGATCTAATTTAGTAGTTCATGAAGGAAATGATACAATAGAGCAAAATATGAATCGATTATATTAGAAAGAAATCAGCAAAGTCAAAACACAAAAAAAATCTCTCTTGTTTTTATATTAACCAGGAACTTCATGTTTCCTCATCCCATTTGTTCTTAGATATCTCTCCGGAGTCGGAGATTATGACTTTCTTTCTAGGTTTCCCACTGTAAGTACCGGCTCCCCCTTCGATCATATACACAATGTCCATGCCCTGAATAACCTTACCGAAAACAACATGCTCCCCATCCAACCTGAAAAGATCATACCCCGATGAGAAACACCTTTACTAATCTTTCATGATCGATGCATTTCCATCAATTGTCCAGATAATGGGAATTTATATTAGCATATCGATAGGAAGCTTTGTTTGATGATTATACGCCTTCACATTAGGATTCTAAACAAAAATTTTTAGTTTTTGGATCATATAAAGCTTACCAACTGGCTTTGACAGTAGTGATAAAAAACTGAGAGCCATTGGAATCAGGTCCTGGATTAGCCATGGAAACTACACCTGCAAATAGATCAAGAGACTGAATATTTGAAGAAAATTGTACCATTAAAAACTAATACACATAAGAGTACCTGCATGTGAATGCTTTATCTTAAAGTTCTCATCACGAAAGGTGCCACCATATATAGACTCGCTTCCCCTTCCATCACCATGAATTATATCACCACCTTGAACCACGAATCCAGATATTATACGATGGAATGGTGTTCCCTTGTAATGAAGTGCTTTCCCCTTCGCACCCTTGCCTTTTTCTCCTGCAGTTTCGAAGCAATAATTTAAGCATAATTTACCATTTAAAATTTAAACTGCCTAACAATAATACTCGGAATTAAATTTTTTTCCACTGCTACGTAACTAACACAGATAAGACTTAAGTACCTGTACACAAAGCCCTGAAATTTTCTGAAAACAGAAAACAACAGCAATATTAAGCAATAAAATCCAAATTCAACAATGGATTAAACAAGTTACGGCACAGCTAAAAATGGAAACAATTGGAGAAAGAAAATTAATACACCCGAATTAGCTGAAAGGTAAGCTAATGACGACATATGGCAAGGCTGTGAGTAGCCTGTATACTGCCAATGGTTTCAAGAAATTGAGTTTTTTAGCAACTAAAACTACTGGCTAGAAGATTGAAACATATTACCAACAGTTTTGGGTACAACTTCACCATACAATCCAATAACGATTCTACCTGTAGAGTGTAGAACACAAATTATATAAGTATAAGCTGAAATAGACAAGTAAGATTTATTTTCATCGCTTCTTAAGTAGGAAAGTGAAGGCTTAGTACCTACACGCTGGCCATCAATATCGACGTCCAAGTATACTCTGTGGGTGATTTCATGCTCCTCTTCTACAATCTTCTCTTCTTCCTAATCAACAATTTAGTACGAATCAATTAATACAAACTATTGTTGAGTAATCTCTCGAGATTGGAAGAGAAAAGAAATATTAGATAAACGTCAAAGGAAATTGGAGCCTCAAGCATGTCTTAACAAAGCACATTCAGAAAAGCAACAAAATCCTTTCACTTGCAAAGTTCAAATTTGGAAACAAGCATATGCTAAGATTGCAGCAGCATACATTTCAAATTTGGAAACAAGCAAATGCTCAGATTTTAACAGTATAATTCAAAAGAAATGAGCTTTAAACTAGGCCTATGTTACTCCGTCTTGGTCAATTAGATGATAGTATCATATATAGATACGTGTCTAACAGAAATATGTTCAGTTTATCAAAATATTTTTCAATGTATTTGAAGAGTCAACATATAACTAGACTATTCAATCTGAGATAAACCATATCCAGAGGATATTGAGTTTGAAATAAAACATACCCAAATAAAGAAATTGCATACAGATCAAAAGAATCAAAACGAGAAGAGACCAACCAAATTCATGAAAGCAAAATAGAAAAATCAAATCTGTTCTACAGTACAAAAGGCAAGAAACAAATAATACAATCCAAAGGACAGATATTTTCACATATCCTAGAGATGGATATTTAGAAATGAAGAAAAAAGAGTTAAAGAAACGCACCCGTTTAGCTCCCGAGAAAGCTAAAATGAGGAAAATCGAGAGGGCAATCAAAAGGAGGAGGCACCGAGGCTGTAACAAAATCGAGATCTCCCGACGCATCTTTTTCTCAAGTTAATTTCTTTTTTCTCCTAAATTCTTTATTTGATTTTCCATGAGAATTACAAAGACAGACAGAACGAGATCTTGTAGTATTTCTTTTTCTCCAACACCATCACTCACAGACTTAGTCGCCAGTGAAGACTGAATGAGTTTGGGCGTCGAGTTTTATTTTTTTATCAATTAAAGCTGAGATTCAAGAACTGTTTATGAGAAATGGAGAAATTTTACAGTGGATCCAGGTGTAAAGCGTATATATATATAACCAGAAGCACGTGTAAGTTGGACAATAAGAAGCAAGCTGGACCCGTTATATGTCGATTGTCAACCATATAGTTTATCTTTATCATATTCACACGTACAATGTAAATGATGTATTTATCAATTTTATTCAATAATTATTATAGGATTTGTAAAATTATAGTATACTAATTTTATTAGAAATAAATTTAATTTTTAATTATTTTATTGGTCAAGAGCATAAAAAACTCTCAAACTTTTTAAAAAAATAATTAATTCTTTAATTTTTTCACCCAATTAAACCTTTGAACCAAAAAATTAAATCAATTAAGTCATTGAACTAAGAAATTGAATTAATTAAGTCGTTTAATCATTAAATCTTGACAATTTTTTCTTTAGATATTGCTGGCATATGATACATTACAGTTCTATCATGTTGCATTTACAGTTTTTTCAAAAATTATTTTTTATACAAATTTTATAAGTTTTTTTTAAATTTTTAATTATTTAAATAAAATAAAAAATGAAAATATCAAATGAAAACAATATGTCATGATACAATATACCAACAGATCTAAAAAATGTTAAAATTTAATAATCAAAATTGGTCAAAGGATTTAGTTGATTTAATTTATTGGTTCAAATGCTTAATTGATTCAATTTCTTGATTCAAAGGCTTAATTGATCCAATTTATTAGTTGAAGAGCTTAATTAATTCAATTTATTGGTTCAGAAGCTTAATTGGGTACAAAATTTTTTTAAGAAATTAATTATTTTTTTCAAAAGTTCAAGGGCTTCTTACACTCATAAACATGTTTTATTTAAACAATATAAAAATATGAAATGAAAAAAAAATATCGGTATAATAATATTAATTGTAACTTAAATTAAAATAATTTGATAATTTATAAAAAAAAAATTGATATTCATTTAACTCATGACATCAAACTCGATCAAACTTTAATTATTAGATCAATATTTAATTATTTGTACAATAAAATTCATCTATTCATTTTATGATCTAATAACTATACCCGAAAAAATAAAATGATAATTAAACTTTTAAATTTTACAAAGTAACAATTAAATTTTATATTTTGTTACAAAACGTTAACTCAGACGTTAAATTTTATTAACTGCCGTTATAAAACATGGTATAATAGCACATTTAATATTTTATATTTACACATTTAATCAATTTAATCCTAATTTAAAAAATAAATAAATTTGACCCAAATGGGTTTGCTTCGGGTTTTCCTCCATTTTCTTCAAAGGCAGCTCGGAGACGGCCGATGAGAGCATCGAGGCTGCCCCAGGCTTGACGGAGCGGGCAAGGGCAAGGAGCCGGTGGGTTCGGGAGTCCATAGAAAGGGCAGATTTGAGTGTGGGCTTTGGTTTTGCCGAATTGGTCAAGGTAGCGAAGGAATTCGAGGACGTGAGCTCCACTGCACCTGGAGAGAGAGAGTGGGGGGCTGTAATTATTGAGGTATTGGCCAAAGGTGTTCCAATCACGGCGCGTTTGGTTCTCGTACCGGCTTGAGGTTGAAGACGAGGACGACGGCGGGGAAGACGACGATGCAAGCGAAGCAGCACCGTTGTTACTAACGTTGATGAGGCTGGGGTTTCCGTAGTTGGAGCTGTGATGAGTTTCTCGAATTGAATCCATGGAGCAAACACAGACACGATTCTTCTAATAGGTCTTGTACAATATATAAAACAAAACAAAAACAGATGTGTTGATCTTTTCCGTGATAGGTTTTATCTTCTCTCGATCTTACCAGCTAGGGTTTCACATTTCCTTTATAAAAACAACTTTTTCAGTGTTGAAAAACAAGTCAAGGAACTAAAAGCTTTTGGTTATATATATTTTAGTCTACTTTTTTCTGGCAGATGACACTGTTGATATGAAGAAGAAAACCAAATAATAAAACTACAAGTTCTTGACAAGGAAGGGAGGGTGGGAAGCTAATGATTTATAAGGGGCAGAATTTTCATATTTGAAGAGAGTTAGGCAGCTAAAGAAGGAAGAATTTGGAGTTGTAATGATTTATGATTGGTAGACATGTAGATCATCGGCTAAAGAAGGAATATTTTGGTAGATATGTTATAAATTACAAAACATATAATATATTGTTACAAACTATAGCCAAATAAAGGCTTTGGCCTAGTGGTTTGCCGTGTACTTGGCACCCATCTAGACTCAGGTTTGAATCCAACTCTCCTTAATTCTATTCAACTTATTTTTCTTTAACTGGATGGTGACATTAAATTATTTTTAATTAATAAAAATAAAATTAAAATGAAAAAAGTTTAAATAATGGGGTTAAATTTACTATTTTTTAATTAAGACTAAATTGATTAAATGTGCAAATATAAAAGATTAAATGTGCTATTATACCATGTTTTATAACGGCATTTAACAACTTTTAACGTTTGAGTTTCAGTTTTGTAACAAAACATAAAATTTAATTGTCATTTTGTAAAATTTAAAAGTTTGATTACCATTTTATTTTTTCGGGTATAGTTTAGTAATTGTTTGCGTACTTTACCCTTTAATAATTCACATCATATAATTTTTAGATGTCAAAATATCTCTTTAACCTTTGCCTAGATAATCATTTGGGCAAACTATATAAATAGTCCTTTGACTATGTTTTAATTTTTTTGCGTCTTTTGACTATCAAAAGTTACAAACTGATTTTCGACTAAAAAATATAGCAAATTAGTCTTGATGTCATTAAAAAATTAAAGGCTAATAATGTGATAATTAACAAAATTGGCATAATAACACATTTATTCCTCAACTTTTATAATTTGTTTAACTTGATCCTAATTCTAAACAAACAACCCACATGGTTTTAATATTCTATCAATTTAACCCATCTTCTTTTTTATTTTTTCTCATCTTTAATTCTTCAATTCATTCAATCAAACAATTGGATATGGCTTTCATTTTAATATCAGATTTTTAAAATTTTCATTTTAAAACCAATAGGGATGACCCACCTTTTACACACCATTCAATCAAACTAGAAGATTGACTAGAGTTGTCGGAGGAAGAATACAATGGGAAAAGAAATGAAAAAAGAATTAAATAAGTTATTTAAATTTTTTAAAATTAAGGTCAAATTAAACAAATTGTAAAAATTAAGGATTAAATATGTTCTTATGCCAATATTTGTTAACGGTTAAAATTTTAACAACATCAAATTAATTTGTTACTTTTTTTGGTTGAGAGATTAATTTATAACTTTTGATAGTCAAGAGACGCAAAAAAAAAATTAAAGTATAGCCAAGGGACCATTTAATGTAGTTTACCTTAATCATTTTGGCTTTTATCTTTTATAAAGTATTTTGACTATTATTGTTTTATTTTAAGTCAAAATAATTCATCCGTAAACATAAAATATTAGTTTTTAACAATAAACAATTTAAATAAATTGATAAAATACTACATCAACAGAAAAATAATTTTGTATATTTTTATAAAAGTATTTTTTAACTAGTATATCATTCTATTAAATCAACATCTTTATTTATATAATATTATTATGTCATTTAAAAAAGTCATTTTGACCTAAAAAATAATAATAAAACTTAAAGTACTTAAATAAATATATATATATATATAGGTCAAAATAGTTCCAATCAAACTTTAGAGACATTTTTTAGTATTACTTTTGTGCATTGTTATCAAGTATGTATTATCTATTTCATTTTAATTACCTTGACATCAAGATTATCCATGGGCATGCAATTAGGAGACAACGTTTGATTCAATTGGTTCGTATATAAGAATGAAAAAATTATTTAGTGACTTATTTTTCTGTAAAGAAAGAAATAAACGACACCTCATGGCCTAATTAATACAACCCTCATGTAATAGGGATAAGTTGTGAGAAAAAATGATGACAGAAAGATCTCCTTATTTGTAATCTTGGTCACACCATTGTCAGCGAAAACATCCTTAAGCTTAACTTCCTATGGACATTAAAGAAGCAACAAAATATGAAGTAAAGTGGTCACAACCGGCTACAACATGACTATTGTGAGATCCATTAATTGCCCATTGTTCATATAGGTTTGATTTTCGACATTTGACAATGTAATAGAAGAAAACGACCATGGTAGGTTGAAAATATAGTTATACTTCAAAAAAAATTCAGGTTCATAGAAAGAAAATATGGATTAGATGACAGAAGAGGGTGAGATCAGAGGGAAGCAAGCAAGGATGTTCTTTCTTCACCAACGAATAGCACCAGCAACCCAAAATATGTCACTTCATTGCCTCATAAGTCGTATCAAAATCCAAAGCATTAATTTTCAAATCCACAGGATAAAAATTATGAAGAAAACACAATCATACTTGCAATTATATGTTTAAACTCTTGAAGACAAGACAGTGAGAGTTTCAAGTTTCAACATCCACTCTGTTTTCACCATAACAAGAATTCCAAATCCAATCCCATTTCTCAAAAACAAATAACCAAATGTTGACTCAAACCAATCCTTCACAAGCAACAATAATAAAAGAACCAAACAAAGCTTTAATGATGATAACAATCAGGGGAAAAACAGGAGGCAAAGGCACACTTACACCTTGCATACCTTACTTAACGTTCACTGTTTGGACACTCCCTTGCAAAATGCCCAGACCCTCCACAGTTATAACAGGCCAAACCACCTCCACCATATCTCCTCCCGCCATCGCCGCCGCCACCTTGTCCGCAATCTCTCGCCATATGTCCCATCTCCCCACACTTAAAGCATTCTCCACCTCCACCGCCGTAACCTCCTCTTCTTCCTCTACCACCGTAACTGCCTCCACCGCGTCCAGATCTAGTGGTGCCACGAACAGGGTTCCCGTTGGGGCCAGTGACATCAGCAGCCTTGGACCGACCACCTTCAGAAGAATCAATGACGAACTCGACTTCTTCACCGTCGGCGAGGCTACGGAAACCGTCGGAACGGATCGAAGACTGGTGAACGAACAAGTCTTCGCTGCCGTCGTCTGGTGTTATGAAGCCAAACCCCCTTTGGTCACTGAACCACTTCACCTTTCCAGTCAACCTACTCTCACCCATGTTTCCCCAAACCAAAGCTCAGATCTTAAAAGAAAACCCTCCAAAACCCCCACACACAAAACTAAAACAAAGAATAAAAGCAAAAACGACGGCGAGACAGAGACTTTATATTGCAGATCAGAACAATGCAAATGGCGTGCTTACCACGTCAGCCTTGAAAAATATAATAATAATAATTAATAATGTTGGGAATTTAAATAGATCAGAGATAAAACGACAAGGACAAAGGGATTAAACGGCGGGAAATTTGGATGAGGTGAGAAATATGGCGCGTCCGATTATACGTGGATAAATTTTATAAATCACTAAACTTTACTTTTTTTTAACTTATTTTTGGTCACTAAAATTTAGATATTAAATTTTTTTTGTCATTTTTAAATCTCAAAAGATAATAGATAGTAATATTTTATTCTAAATTTTACTAATCATTTCGTCTCGTCTTCTAACTTAACTCGACTTCTATTTTATCGAAAAGAAAAGTTCACGAATCGGTAAAAAACTAATTTCTTTCTCGTCGATCTCTTTATTTCATCTTCAAATGGAGCTCGTTTCTTAGTATGTTACTTCTTTCGTACCGATGCAGTTTTTCACCGTTCTAGTCTTAATTTTTTTTTTCTTCAATTTGTCGATAAATAGACGTCATAAAAAAATTAATAAATGAGTAACAAGAACGTTCAATGTCTAAACTCTAATAAATAAATTGAACGTTTTAAAATTTTAATAATTAAAATAAATTTAAAAATAAAATTTAATAATGATTTACATAATTTATCATTATATTATCCTAAAGAAGAAAGTCAGTTACTATAGTACCCACGGTTAAAAATTGTGTTGAAACAATATGTCATGTCTATCTGACATCTGTCTTAATCTCATAATCTTAAACACAATTATTTTTGATATATTAATTATTTGATAAAAAAATAAATTCCTTTTATTATAGTTTTATGTCATTTGAAAATTTATAATTTTTTGAATTGGAAATTTATATTTTTTAAATAGTTATGCATTTATTATCTAGAAAACAGAAAAAATTTAAAAAAAATATTACAACAAAATTATGTTCGATAAATTAAGCTCAACCATACAATCTAAAATCTAAACATAATATCTCGTTTACATTATCAGTTTTATTAAAACCTTTTCTAGTGACTGCAATCTATACATATCTCGTAATAGTCTTCAACATGATTAGTTATACTTTTTTATTATTGAAATAAGTTTGGTAAAGTACAAAAATAGTCACTAATTTTTCAAAAGTACAAAATGGTCACTAATTTTTCAAAAGTTACACAATGGTCATTGAATTTGAGTTTTTATTATAAAATGGTCACTTCGCCACTAACCATCGTTAATTGGAAAACGTGATAGTTACGAAATTTTATATAATAATATATTTAATCATCAATATTTACACATTCAATCAATTTAGACATCAATAATGAGGGTTAAATTAGGAATAAATTGATTAAATGTGTCCATATGGAGGATTAAATGTGAAATTATTCAAATTTCTGTAACTGTCACGTCACTCAATTAACGACAGTTAACGGTTCAGTGACTATTTTGTAATAAAAACTAAAGTTTAATGTCCATTATATAATATTAAAAAGTTTGATGATTATTTTGTATTTTTAGAGATAGTTTAGCGACCATTTGTGTCTTTTACCCGTAAAAAATTAAAAACTCATATTTTTACTAGCGTTTGAATTTGACTTGCTCGATAGATTAAGCTCAACCCGGTAATATTCGAACTAAATTAGATTGCGAACATAGATGTCTCGTTTCACCGATATTGTCATGAATGCTAGATGTATATTTATATATACAGAGTGAATTGATGAAGTTGGATGGAACTTACAAAACTGAAACTATTTTTTTTTCCTGAAAATGTAGCACAAAGTTGAATTTAATGGTATCCTCTACGTCTCGATTGATACAGTTCCAATCTACTCTTGGCTTCTGGTAATAATTCGTCAATGTCAGGATTTCCCGCCAAATGAGCTTGCTTCAATGCCCATTCCAGCACTATAAGCACTTCCTCTTGAGCAAGAACTTCACTGTCGGGAATATTGTAAGCAATGTAACACAGAAGAGTCAATGACGGAAACTGCACCATATGTTCCCCAAAGTAAACCAGTTGGATCAAATGCTTCACGCCGCCGGCGTCCACAATGGCTTTCGAGTGGTTAACGTGGAGGTAGTTTTTCGGTGTGGCAAACTTGTTAAGTGCGATCGCGGCTTCCATCGAAACTTCAGCTTCCATTTCGTCCAGTAATTTTACCAACGGCCCGATGACCCTCGTTTCGGTTGCTCGGAAAGTCCTGGCCAAGTTCCCGATTGTTTTGATGCACGGAATGAGGAGGTCTGAGTCGCCTTGCCCGATGACTTTGAGTAATTGGTCGACGACGGCTTTGGCTGCGGGGGCAGTAGGCTTGAAAGAAGAGCGTCTCAAGTCAGGATTTTGCTCGGCCACGGCCGTTATTTCCATTAACGCCAGGGACGAGTAGTATCGAATGTCGTCGGTGCTCTTCTCTAACAAGATCGCGAAGCACAATAGAGCTCTCGATTCGGTTATGCTACGAGATATGCTGAGGTTTCCCTTGCAAAGCTGCCACAGAGCCCTTGCTGCCATTGCTTTCATTTGTGCTTTAGTGGCAGGGTCTTCAAATTCCCTTCCCTTAATGCTAGTTCCAGCTATGGAGACATGGTGTGGATGGTGGTGCGACCTGGCACCGGCAATTGGGTGGCCGCCTTTGGGATGGTTAACTTGGCTGTTCGGTATCGGCGGTGTTGCAGAGCTGCCAACATTCTTGCCTTTGATAGCCATAGTGTTAGTAACCACATTCTGAATTTGGTTAGGCGCTGCTTGATTCCCCGTCGGACGAGCTACATCACTATCCATTTCGAGCTCTTTTTTTTGAGAATCCTGTGGATCTTTATTGGCCAAAATAACTGAATGAATCGATGACGCTTGCATGGTCACGATGCTATACTTACTATGCTCCTCGACGGTTTCGAAAGCGAGATGGCTGACGAGAAAGCGGATTATATTGTTCTGTGAAAAATGATCTTGGCATTTGGGGTGATGCGCAGCCAATTCGGATACAGCCCAAGCCACCACACATTGAACTTTTATTCGACCTTCTTTGAGGATTTTCGCAAATACTGCACATACACCAGCATTTACAATCTGTTCGACACTTTCCGCATCACGTCCGAGCAACCCAATTGCCCTTGCCGCATTCTCCTGACCCTCCGGGTTCCCTTCCTTTGCCAATTTCAACAATGGAGGGACACCTCCTTCCTCGATGATCAGCTTACCGTATCGATCGTTGTCCCGAGCCAAAGACACTAATGAAGCAGAAGCATCGGACCGCTCTTCTAACGTACCTGTGTAAAGAATAGCAATCTGTTCCCATATAAGACATAATATTGGTTCGTTCGCCGCAATGGGAGGAAGACCAAGATATTCATCGTCTTTATTGTCACCCGACACAGCTAAGAGCCACGAAACATCTCCGATAGAATTCTCGAGTTGCATCGACAGTTTCCTAAAGGCTGCTGTCGAGATAATGGTGAAAAGTCGCTTCAAAAAACCAGTTCCACCACACTTGAGGACCAATGTTAGGGCCTTGTCAAGGACTTGTTCGGTGTCATCGACGATTCTCCGTGTCGGACGTTCATAAACTTCGTTGCTGGCTCGTGCAACTTGACGAAGGAGGCCAACTAGCTTGTCAGTTTTAGCTTTAATCTCTTGGCAATCTTGTTTGAACGATTGTGCTTCATCCGCAGCCTTTGTCACCATATCCGCCACCTGTATTGGCCTCGCCAGCAGTTGTTTCGCAATGCCCGCCATGGTTTAAGCGGACCCGGAAACAATGACAAAATCCAATTACGACAACGATCCTTTTTAAGGTAATACAAAGTACTTTGATTCTAAATTGTGTCTGGTTTTAACGACAAGATAGCGAAATGTTTTTTTTTAACTAGGATAGCGCAATGTTTGAATGTATTGAGAAATTTTATGTTAATTTTTGCATTTTGGCACTGGAAACATGAAAAAGAAAATAAATGTAAAACCAGAGTCAAAGATGTGTAAGGAGTTTTCGTAAAGGAGGTATCAGTGAATGCATGGTTTCTTCCGGGGCGGCGTGGCCAAGGAGGATGTGGTGGCGCCGCCAGTGAATGCAAAGAAGGAGACAGCTTTAGATTTGTAATGGTCAAACGAGGTTTTCTCCATATTTGATGTCCAAAAATAAAAGCCACCGCTCTTCTTGCGTTATATATAGGAATTGAATTGTCAGACCACTAAACACCACAATTCTTCACTACAATTTTTACTCCAGACCAGTCATCAAACAAAAACCAGAACCGATTAGACCCTTGCTCCATTATCCTATAGATTAACAAAATAACTATCTAAAAGCAACCAAAACAACTCTCTATACGACACACCATTTACCTAAATTTAGTAACTACTTAACAAAGCAGCTAAAGACAAACTTGCAGCGTAGCAACTTATGCCAATCGAACCCACCCAGGTTTCAAAATCACCTTAAAACTTAAACTTTAAATTTTAACTATAAACCTTAAATTTTACGCACTACAACCTAAACTCTTAACAATAACTTAAATATCTAATCCCTAAAATTGAAAAAATTGTATAAACTAAAATTTAAACAAATTTTTGTATTAAAGTATTTTCCTTTTAAAATACCATACTTAAAATATCATACTATTGTTAACGATCTCTAAAAAGAGTGATTAAAGCTCTCAGTTGACATCCTCTCTTTTCTCTTGTTGTGGGTTCAAAACTCAAATTTTCTCTCCCTTTTACTAAATAGAAATTGTTCAAAAAGAAATATCATACTATTATTGTTATAAAAGAAATACCATACTATTTTAATTTTAAAAATGTAAATATTTGTAATCTTTGTCTCTCAAATACAATAGTTGATTTAGAAAAAAACATAAGAAAAATAAATAAAACCACTGACAAAAGAAAACACACTGCTGCAACAAGAAACAAATGCATTGGTGGGGCATTCACTTAATAATGGAGTACGGCAATGTTGTATTCGACGAGAGCATTACCGGTGGACATATTGAATTCCCGCAACTTGGCCGAGGCCACCTCACACGCCAATCGGAAAACGCCTGAGCCGCTCACGATGGGCATCTCACGGTGGGACCCCCGGGTTCCTCCCCAGAACAGTAAGAGTACTACCGTTGAACTCACCGGTGGTAAATACCAAGTTAAATGACATCAACAAATTCAGCTCGTCTCTCCCAGAAAACGCATACAGTCCTTGAGCCCGACCCAATTGTTTGGACGTGGGTATGAGCCCTTCTGCTAAGGGGTCATCCATGATGAAAACAAGACCAAATGATGTGAGGGATTTATCAGTGCCAGATCCATGGGCGACCCGGACTGCAGTTATGTTGTGTTTTCCTGCAAATCTGTCGTGGAAAAAGAAATGGAGCTTGGTTACCTTTTGTTTCGCATACGGAAGCTTATCGAACCATTCTTCCACTTCCTTGGCACCCTCATCCACGCAATCTACCATCTGCGTGGCTACCAACAAAATCATTACTAGGATACCCGATCTTTCCATTTATTTTCTGAGGCAACAAATGTAATCTATGAATGCCTTTATGTACTAAACTTCATTTTTGTTTATTCCAATCCATACCTAATCAAGTACAATTAGTTCTGCTTAATAACGGCGTTGTTACACCAAATCAGTAATTTACTCGCCATTTTGTCTACCTTCTCCACTCCAAAGTTCAAACCTTTTCTATTTTGTTGATAAATTAATGTATAATTAAAAAATGTTAAAAATAGTATCCATTAAATCTTAATCTACTCAACATTTTTCATTGAAACCATTGATGCCGATTTTGAACGACACCAAACAAGAAGGTAGAGATAGTAGTCGAACAAAGGTTTGGGGATGACGATTGGTGGTTCACCCGTTATGAGACGGGTCGAGAGCCACAAAAGACCATGGTTGATTATTGAGTCAGGCAGTTCACCTCTAGTTGGCTTGGGCCGAGAGCCACAAACAGTGTAAAACCAATGGCCGTAGCCAATTGAGAGAGAAAAGAGGATGATCGGTGTAGAATGAACAATGATAGCCCTTGTGTAGAGCTTGGGATCATCCCCTTGTCTTTGGTTTTGGGTATTTATATCCCTTTAAAGATTTAGATGGAAGGACGTTTGATGAGATTGTGCCAGACCTAGTGATGGTTATTGATGGGTTGGCTAGTAATAGTTTGTTGCTAGGTTACAGGTCAATATGGCGAGTTAGACGAATTTAAGGATTATCTTATCGTAGTGCAGTAGTTGAGTGGGGAGAGGCGCAGAGAATGAGAGCTCCGCGCGCCATAATGCCTTGAGTAGTACAAAGACTAGAAGCTCCGGAGACTTTACAACAGAGCTCACAGACCTTGAGAGTAACCCTTCGTAGAATGCTGGTATATGGCGTGGAGGCGAGAATATCTTCTCAAAAACTGTATATTTCTGAGGTATTTGTACAGAGGTACAACTATTCTAACGAATAGTTTTAATCTAAATTATTATACATACTTAAAATATTAAATTATTGGATATTTTTTTGTTGGATTTATTAATTTCAAATAAATTTAATTTTTTTGAGTAAAATGTCAAATAGGCCGCTAATGTGTACCGTTGAATGCTACCAAGCTACTCCCCCACTTGCAAGTCCAAATAAATTTGAATCAAATTTTAAAATTCAGAAATTTTGGGCTACGACCCCACGATAAAGAATTCAAGTAACGTGACTGATGATGTTAGGTCTGAATGTGTGGGCCTCTAAAGGGTTGTTGATGACTTGCTGTTTTGAAAATTTTTTCCCTTCTAGAAATATAGTTTTATAATCTTTTTATATTTTTTATACTAGGGCCCTTTTGACGTGACTTAAAAATGAAATTATACTTAAAAAAGTTATTTTTTTACTCACTTTTAGGTGTGATGTTATTTTTTACCCTTAATTATCAGCATTAATATTAATTTTAATATATTAAAATAATATTAAATATGATAATTATTATTATATTAAACTAATATTTAGTTATATTACAATAATATAAAAATATATAGTTTAGACTTTAAAGGCTAAATTTTTATATTTAATTCAAAATTTTATATTAATTATTTAGAAATATTTGATGTTTATATTTTATATATAAAAAATTACTAATGAATTGTCATGATTTTTATATTTTTATTATTTAAGTTGATTTTTTCATATATGATAATATTAATAAATGTTATGATAATTAATTTAAATATTATTTAAGTTCATTTATTTTTATTTTACATTATAATGTTTAAAATAGATATTTTATCTTTTCAAAAGTATTTTTAACAGAAACGCTAAATACAAAAATCTTACCATTAACTTTTCAAAATCACTTTTAAAACCACTTTTAAAAGTATTTTTTAAAAGTATGTTAATTAGTTTTATGGTCTTCGAATATTTATTCAAATCTAGATGATATTTAGAAAATAAAGTCTAAACCCTAATACCTTAAAATTTAAATCTTAAACTCTCTCTGCCCCCTAAAACCTAAACCTTAATCATTCTATAAAATTTTAAATTGAATCCCAAACACCACGTGCTTCCCATCCAGCCACTCCGTCTTGGTCGTGCAAATGAAGAACTGAGACCCGTTGGTTCCCGGTCCGGCGTTAGCCATCGAGAGCACCCCCGGCCCCGTGTGTTTCTTGATGAAGTTCTCATCTTCGAACTTGGCTCCATATATGGATTCGCCTCCGGTGCCGTTTCCGGCGGTGAAATCGCCTCCTTGGCACATGAAGTTGGGGATCACGCGGTGGAAGGTCGAGCCTTTGTAGTGGAGGGGTTTTCCGCTACGCCCGTCGCCTTTCTCGCCGGTGCAAAGGGCACGGAAGTTCTCTGCCGTGCGGGGAGTGCAATCGGCGAATAGCTCCATCACGATCCGGCCAACCGGTTGGCCGCCGATCGTCATGTCGAAGAAGACCTTAGGATTTGCCATTGTAGAAAATATTTTCTTTGTAAAAAGTAAGAAGGAAACGATTAGTGGATGTGGCAAATTAATTTTGATGGTTAGTTATTATTTAAGCGAAAGGGAGGGAGTTTCTATTGCGGGAGAGAGACCTGGGCCAATAAGATGTATACACGTGGGCTGATCGTTGGGAGGATAATAAACCAGTGTTGTGTTTAAGGCTTGAATGGGGTTATTGAATGAGGCCAATGATATATTTTTTATATCACTATAATATTAATATATTATTAATTTTACGTGACAATTTGATACAGATTATAATGGGACCAATGATACTTTTTATCACTTTATAATATTATTGAGGCTTAATATTAAAATAAAAGTCTGAATTATCTCATTTTTTAAGTGTTTAAATTATTTTTTACTCTTTTTAAGTGCTCAAATTATCATTTTTTATCAAAATATGTGTCTAAAATTATTATTATTTTGTCAAAGTAGGTGTCGCAGATTTTAAAAGGGACAAAAAAATAATAGTTTGGGCAACTAAAATACGCAAAAAAATATAAATACCTTAAAAGAAAAAAAATGATAATTCGAGCACTTATTTTGACATTAAGCCTATTATTAATGTTAAGTAAACCATAGTCGCATAGTTTTCTCTCTAATTTTAGTGTTATCATTTTTTTTTGTTTTTTTTTGTCGCCAACGACACTAATCTGGATATTGATCGTCAAGTTTCAGAGATCTATTGTTTCTTTGCTCTCATATATTTCCCATTATTTTCCTCTTGGTTTTTAAGTTTTTAATAAATAATTTTGTACTTGTAGCACATTTACCTTCTAGTACGTTTTTTTTTGTTTTTTTGTATGTTTTTCTTTTTTTAGCGGCCGTTTAACCGTTTTTTGTTTAATTTTTTTATTAAGGTTGGTTTTGATATCGGCGTAGCTGATCAAGATGACGCTCTTTTTGTTATCCTGTTGATCTCTCAGTTTGAACGCTCGGACTAAATTTGGATACGCGTTCGCAATCAACGTTTCTTGTTCGTGATTGAGTTGTGGTAATGATCATGTTGTCAACGTACCTTATTGTAATATGTATTTTTATGTTGTTTGTTGATGGTTATACCTTTCATCATAGATCATTGGTGATGTTTGTATCTATCCTTTTTTTTTCGAGTATTCAAGTTGAGTTTTTACATTTTCCTTGTATAGTCTTGGTATGATCTTGAGACGGTAGTTTCTTGTTTCAATGATTATACGAATATGTTCGAATTAAGTGTTTTTGTTTACTAGGTTGTAAACTTTAATTTTAATTTGGATATATCATCGTTCAACAAAACTAATAGATTTCAATTCAAAAAAAAAAGTATATTGAGCATTTAAACATGTTTGATCTCATATATTTCTTATACATTGTACCGTCAACATACCAACTAATTAAACTCAATCAAAAATTTACAACTATCGTTATAAATACTATTTTTAATTAGATTAAATATAAAATTTAAGTCGTACATTAATATTTATGTGCAGTGAAAGTCTGTGTAGCATAAGACATGTATGTGTGTTTTGGCACCAATACCATAAACTTGGTGATCATCTTAGAGTATTGAAGTTAGACACTGTTTGCTTAAGTTGCTTCTCTCTTGTGCCAACTACCCTACATACTTTTGAGGAATATTTTAGTGCCTCTTCATCCCTACCACTTCCTTGAACACAATGTTCCAAAGACATTGAGGATCAGCTTACTTTTTTTCAGATAAAAAATGTCAACATAACGTTGGGTAGCCATAAGCTTCCTTTTCCTCAATCCAATACGGTGTATCATGAACCTTTTCAATTGGTTTTCACTGATTTGTGGGGTCCTTCCAATGTTGCTTCGAATAGGTTTCATTATTAAATCACCTTTGTGGATGCTTTCTCGAGGCATACCTGGCTGTATATGCTAAAGGACAAGGCTCAAGCAGTTCATGCTTTTCAATTGTTTCATAAGATGGTTCAAACTCAGTTTGGCACGAGTATCAAGCAATTACAGAGTGACTGGAGTGGGGAATTTCGAAGTTTGTCCAAGTTGTTGGTCAATGAAGGCATTACTGTAACGTCCTAAACTCGGCCTAAAACAAAACCGAAGTTTAAGATGTCACAACAAGGAAAACCGAACACACGAATCAGAAAATTTCGAATCTTCTGAATTAACCATAGTTAAACAAAATAGTCATTTGATTCACATAAGCAAATTTCACATGCGTTCACAATTACTATTCACCGATATCTAAGACAAGCTCATCGATATCTAAGACAAGCTCATGACCCCGTAGGTTCATTCAACTACATGACTTTATTTAATCTTTTGGCTATAATTATTCATTATTCTTTTAAGCATTCATCTCTATATAAATCATTCAGATATATTAGATAATCACAATCAAGTTAGGTTAGAATTGTAATACTCAAATATTTCAAAGTTAACTTAGAACGCAAGGTGTTTACTCATACAACAATATCAATTCAATTTTCTCCTTTTGTTTTTCTCACCATTCGGCATTTCCAAATTAACAAGGTCATCCTATGATTCCAATAAATACCAAGATAATAATATATATAAATTGTTCCTTTTAACAGTTTATAGCAATCAAGTTCAATAATCAGGTTGATATTATTATTGAAAGAGTCTAATCTCAAGCGTGAATCACAACTACTGACCCATATTTATAAAGACAAAGGCAATTATTAGCTACCGACATGAAGGACCCTTTTTTTAATTAAATACCGAGTCATTTATCTTGATTACCAATCCTGGATACAATTCAATTTAAAACTTTATGCCTTAATCCAAAAACTATACTTGTTTCTCAAGTACTTTAAGAAACGAGATTATTATAACAAGAGATCTTAAGGGAATCGATTTCTTCCTCTACCCAAGATTATATCCACATGTAACCACATTCACTCATTTCACCAGATTTACATACATGGTTTCCCATTTAGCCAATCATCATACGAACATACGTCTCAAGTATTCTAAATTCATTTAGACACTTAGTAACTTTCCAATAATTGTAAACAATATAAGTTATTTATCCATTTTCCATGTTATAATTATCTTTTTTCCAAGACCTTGTAAGGATTTCATTTAGACTAGACACTCATTATTTAATGATCGAATTATCACCTTTTATAAGAACAATCAATTCTCATGAAGCATACCCAAAATTATTCTAAGACATATTTCCGATTTTTCATATATAACTTATGCTACAAGTTATAATCATAGACATGATACATAGTTGTTAATCAAGGTGATGTTCGAATAGCTTACTCAAGATTTAATTTATTCTTTGTTCATTCGAAACAACACCGTGTTTGATCTATGACTTACAAAACTTGCATATCTTTCCCTCTAAGGAACCATTCGAATTGCATATTCATACATTCTCAATTACAAGAACTATCAAGCATCCATAGGTTGTACGAATTAAAGAATATACTACAAATATTATTCAATCAATGTGCCACCATCCTAGGAGTATACTACATAAGGAGAGTTACAAACTCTTCTTGAACCTTGAAATAGGATTCATAACATAACCACTCTTGACTTGGAACACTTGAAATTTAGTTATCCTGCAATGCATGAAAAATGAATGCATTAGGCTTATATAGCCTGAAAAATGAATGCATTAGGCTTATATAGCCTAAGTGAGGTAGTAATGTCAATATAATAAGAAATAATGGATAGGGCTATAAAGAAACCAAGCAGTCCAAGAATGTGATTGTACAAGAGCTTTCTTGTGAATTAAGTTAGCTTAATTCTTCCTTGTTTATTAAAAGTTCTTTAGGGATTGATCTTTAAGATATCAATTGAAGCTTATGCTTGAATTAATCGTTATTTTCCCAAAAGACATCCTTTGATGCTCACCAAGAGCTTTCGATTCAATGCTCACTAAGAGCTTTCAGATCAATGCTCACTAAGAGCTTTTCAATTCGATGCTCATCAAGAGCCTTTCATAACCTTATGCTCACTAAGATCCTCTTATAACATTATGCTCACTAAGAGCTATTATTTACTTAATCTGTTCATAACTCTTTCATGTCTTTTATCGATTTGCCTTAGATCACTATTGGTGATGAATAACACTAGTTCAAGCGATACTTAGCTCAGAGCACATAACAATGTCTAATATCGAAACATATCAATGGGGCGTCCTCCATTCATCCAGGAAGACAAGAGTACTCAAAGTACTAAACAGGGGACCATAGTCCATACTATCAGGCATCAACCAATAGATCCAATGTCTTCCATTTAAAGAGGCAACTTACATGTTTTATCTTAGTTTTGATTTTCGGGAAGTTGCTTATTGTACGAGTAGCTTTACTTTTAAAGTTAACAGAGATTTATTAGGTTACAAGCAACCTTATTTGTTTTCCCCTTATTTCAACAGCTTATTGCAATATTCAAGCTTTCTTACTTCTTGACTCTTTAAAATTAGCTACTTAATCTTTCATTGATAATTTTTTTGTTATTAGTTAGTAATTATTCCAAGCTTTTACACAGGTACATAATTCATCTCGATATCAATGAAATTCCATAAACCATCATTCAAGCATAGCAAGGCATTTTATACATATAATACAACATTATCAAAGTCTTAACATGAATGCCATGCTCATGAATGCATTTCACCCAATGTGCTCTACTTGAGCCATATGTACATGTTTATGCAATCTACTCAGAATACATAACATAGAAACTAAATTCGGTGTGACACCGTGCCACCCGACACCATACAACTACACGCACTTGTTATCCCAATATTATGGGATACCTGAATCCACAATACACATTCTATTTCCCTTCCTTAGCCATCCATAGATAAAGTGTACCTCGAAACAATTAATCAAATGTTATCAACCTTGTTATACAAACAAGTTACCCTACCAACCATGCATACACATCACCTACATATACTTTCTTATATAATTTAGTCATTCAAGTACACTTTAACTTCATATAAATAGCCCTATTGTCATCAAATTCAAGACAACCCAACAAGCTTTTCCAACCTTATCAAAACTGTCAATAAGGATCCTTTCAACCAAAGCAATTTCATTCACATATGAATACATACTAGTATATTCAAACAGTCCCTCATATGATCTTATATAGGCAGGACATCACATATAACACCTATACACATTTTAACATTATCAAAATAGTCCATGCTTTTATCTAATTCATTCAAAACTGCACATTTAAACCTCAATTCTGCATTCAATAAACTATTTCACATTACAAAATTCTGCATTCATTCAAGCATTCTAATGACTCACAAATTCTGCACTATAAACTATTTTCATTACTGCATTCTACCCTATCACTACACATCACATAAACTTGCTCAAAACAACTTTAATAATTTTAAACACATTCAAAACTGCATTTCTGCACAGTTTTTGATCAAGACTGCACTGTTTTAAACAACAAAACTGCTCATTTTTAAACATTCTAAACTGCCCATTTTATTCATAACTAGACTGCTCTACTTTTTTTTATTCTTAATCTAGACTGCACAGTCTTTACTAAATTTTGCATATCCAAAATAGTGTATAATTTGCATCGAGACAGTCCATATATATCATCAATTTCATTGTACACAAATTGTTTCAAATATACACAAATCTATCTAGACTCTTGTGATCAATCTCTTCTTTATACATCGAAATAATCCCCTAACAATTCTGATAACAGTCATGTTTTTGTACATATCAATATATTTACTGTCCCGTTTTCATATTCACATGCTTGGACACTTAGTAACATAAATTTAAGCCAAACAGCTCACTAACTTGATAAAACAGTCCTTAATTACATTTTTATAAAACAGATAAGCTCCCACACTACATTACATCTAAGCTTAACAGCCCCTAAATGATCTTAAGCATTCACAATATAATCCTAACCATTTACATGTTTACTTAACCCCTTGAAACAGTCTTTAGACTTTCATTTTTAATCAGTTTTGTTCAGCTAAACCCATGTACACAAACACACATCAAGGACAATCCCTTAATGCTCCTAAACATGCACAACAGTCCATTATTTTACATAACATTACAAGACAGCCCTTACAACACATTGTCACACACATTTATAGCATCTCAAGCAGTCCAAAACATCCATAAACATTTATGGCAGTCCTTAGTACATTTTCTTGCATTTATACAAGTTCATAGTAATTCCTTTAGGTTCATATTTTAACATTGCTGCCCTATTTCAAAAACTATACTTCAATTGCACTGCGTAAGATCCAGTTTTATTCAGTTTCTGCCCTGTTTCAAAAATCATTTCATTCATGTCTTTAAAGCAATCCATTTTACAATCTTTTGGATTCAAAACAGGGCATTAAATTTTACATACACATACACCTTTATAACACACCTCTAAGCAATCGAAACTGCTCCCTAGCTCAATATACCCATAGCTTTTGACAACCAAACAATCAAACACCACGCTTTCAACATTTTAGAATTTCGCCTAACGTAAATTGGTCTACAACAGCTCTAATAGTACATGATTTGAACAATTCTTTCAACGAGATTTGAATTCTAAAACAGCAACATATTTTTCCAAGACTTCATTTACAAAATTCAAAGGCATAGGGATTTAAACAAACACATGCATGTACATATATCATCCAAACAAGATAACAATTCATAGTATGTCTTAGATATGCTATTGACTCTAATAGCATTAACATAATCCGAGGAGGAAATCCAAGATCGAATGCTAAAATGTGTCTAAGCTATAAGATAGGAAAAATGCTTACATTCGATGGGTTTTCCCACTTGAAAGATTCTAAGGAGCCTTCCCGACCCAAGCTTAATTCTTTATTTTCATGGAGAAACTCTCTCCTTCTCTTACTAGTTTGATTTCGGTCTTCTTATTTTTGGGAAGAAGATGACTCCTTAATGTTGGTTAAACCAAGTGGCCGGTTTCCATCAAGCATGTCATTGACTCCCAATGACATGTGTTAATACAGTGATTTAAATATTGTTCAACATGCAAGCTTAAATCTTTATTAATATATCTTTGTGGTACTTTCATTGTAATCAATTGAATTAAACCGAATTTAAGGCCATGGACTTAAATATATTGATTTAATAACGTTCCTCTAGGCCCAATTTGGGGACGTTACAATTACAAACCGAGTCACTTGTCCACACACCTGGGAGCAAAACGGTATTGTGGAAAGGAAACATCAGCTTATAATCGAGCTGGATTTGGTGCTGTTAGCACAAGTATCCTTCATATGCGGTTTGTACGGCTGTCTATTTGATAAAAAGGCTGCCTAGTAAAGTTTTACAAGTTAAGTCTCCCTTTGAGAAACTGTTTGGACAGAAACCAGACTATGCTCAAATAAGGGTGTTCGGGTGTAGATGTTTTCCACACTTGAGGTTGTTTTAGCAGCATAAATTGGAGTTTAGATCGCAGCCTTGCACGTTTTTGGGTTATAGTCTTCAACATCATGGATTTTAGTGTTTGGCACCAAATGGGAGAGTGTATGTGTCTCGCTATGTGATTTTTGATGAGCAATATTTTCCTTTTGCAGATAAATTGGTTCAAGAAGACAAGAAGGTCACTAGCAATGTACACGTGCCACTAGTTATACCTGTTGCAGGTTCGAAGCACAACAATTCAGAGGTGCCTACATTGTTTCCGAATGCTCGTGTATCTGAGTGATCAACCAAAAATCTCAAACGGTGGTGTTGTGCCTAGTGAAGGTACTAGAGATTCCTCGAATGGTGGTCATGTTGCTAATAAAGGTGTTGTAAACTCAGAAAATAGAGTTACAAGATAGATACAGTGGTGAAGTTCCTGTTTGGTCTGGCAATGCAGGTTGTGTTCCAACTGATGAACAGTCTACTGGTTCGAATGGTGTGTGTAACATCCCAAAAATATGTTTAGTTGGATGATTATTAAAAATTTGGTAAGGAATTAACTTAAGTGACAAATTGGTAATTGCTTATGTGACCGAAATTGGAAAACTACAACTACATAGCTATATTAGTAAAGGGACTAAATTGAATTCTATGCAATCCTAGGGTATTGCATGCTAAATGACTAAGTTAAAGTGGTCCATACATGTGTCTATTGATGGATAGACCCTTAAGCCTTGTTTCACGTAAGAAACATCATCATCTTCTTCCTCCTAAACCCTTTGAGCCGAAACAAAAAGAAAGAAGGAAGAAGGACACTTTGTTCCTAGAATTTTGCTTGTGGATTGAAGAATTTGAGTTTGATTGTTGTTTAATTGCTAAGCATGTAAGTTTCTCTCTTGTGAACCTTTCTTTTCGAAGCAATGATAATGTTTAGAAGAAGTCTAGGTCGGTTCTTGCATTCTAGATTGAAGCTCTTGGATTAGAACTTTGATTGTAGGAATTTAGACGTAAATGGGGAAAACAAGTTAGAATTGAAACTCAATTGATGGTTACAACTTAGTGATGGGAATTAAATTGTTGTTATGTATGTATACATGCTGGAATACCATCTTTGAATCATTACAAGAATCGTAGGGATCTATGTCTAATTGGAAAAATTCCTTGAATCAAGCTTGGAGCTGTTTCGGTTTTAGAGCTATAAGAATAGCTTAAACTATTAAATTAGTACTCAAATTGTAATGAATTAAAATGCTGTAAAGTTCAAGAATTTAAACCATAAGACTAGGTAAACAAATCAATTGTGAATTGGGGAAATTGCTTGAACTAAACTGCCTTGCTTGGTTATAACCTCTAACGAGACTATTTTGGGAAAATTGGTAGGTTATAGGTTGTTAAAATCATAAATTGGAAACATAGTATTGTTTTAATTAGTTGCAAGACAAAAATGGATGTTTAGGATGCAGGGGAAAGGCCTGGAAATGAGCTATAAAGAAACTGCCCTACTTTGTGCATTGTGAACAGTTTTAAAATCTGCAATTGCTGTGACTTTGAAAAATTGCCATAAATTGTACTGGTGGAATTAGAATCTATAATTTATATGGTTGGAAAGATTGTCATGTCTAGTGTCATTTAAAACAAAATAAACTAAATTTTGAGTTCTGTAACAATTTGTAGAGACATTTGTTCAAAGGCAGTGTAATCTGCCTGGTGGCAGAATGAGGTGTATCTTTAGATTAAAATCTGTATTAATTCATACGAAGTAATAATACAAGGCATGTATGGTTAGAAATCTAGTTGAGTCGGCTTTCCAATGGTGTAAACGGTTTGAAATTTTGATAAACGGAATAGAAGTTATGAAATTTAATTGAGAGATGCACAGTCTGCCTGGTAACAGTAGTCACTTAGGATATTAGGAAATATCCTTGAAAAGCATGAATGCATAGAAACTATTTTGAGAGCATACATAAACATATGAGAGTTATATTGTTAATGGTTTGACTTTAATACATTATTATTGATGAATTATATAGACGGGAAAGAGGGTGATCAAGGAGGAGATAAGCAAAAAGGCATTGTCTTTCACGATCAAGCTTAGCTCGGAGTACTTGTGAGTGTAGCCTGTATTTTATGCATAGTTTTTGACTGTTTAATATGTTAAATTGTTGGAATTCTTAATGAGGCATAAATGCCTAGAGGCTTATGTTTGATCGAATGTTGGGAAGGTAAGCACCAAGGTAAGCTTGGATGGGATTTAATAGAATTATGTTTGGTTAAATGATTGAATCAATGCTTAATGTAGTATCCTGCATACTGGTTGATTGAGTATGATTTGAATTATGTTTGGTTAAGTGAATGGACCAATGCTTAGAGAAGCATCTTGTATATTGATTGTTAAGCATTATTTTCAAGATAAGGGTGAATAAGTCATTAATATTCTGCATAGGGTATTGTCTAGATTTGGTCTAGTATAATTGGCATGCCAATAGTATGTTCTGAGCTCAGCCTAAAATTCAGACTATGGTCCCCTGATAGCTACAAGTGTACCCCTGAACATTATGAATGAGATTTTAGTTCAATGGTATGAATGGCTATTGCCTGATACTGTAGTTAATGATATTGAAACTTTAGACCAATAGGGCAAAAATGTATGATCCAACTAAGGTGTCTATGTTAAACTTATTGTTAAATGAATGAATTGTTTAGTACATCAACTCAAAAGAGTTGTCTGTCAATAAAATCTGTATCTCTGAAGCCTGTTGACTGAATAAGTTAAGTTGAGTCTATAGTAACTTACTGTTGAATGTTTCTTGAGCCTGTTTTCTGAACTGAAATTGTCATGGAAAAGGGATAAATTCAGGTGACACTTGCCTCGATGTGAATGCTTATAATCTAAACAAACTGATTTATTGTGCTTTATTTATATTTGATTCAAGACTGCTATTCTTACTACTCACCCTGTCATATTACAAGAAGGGTTTTTGGTTGATCAAGCTTGAGGGACATTTTGCAAGGTCACAAAAGGAAACAAGAGTATGTTCTATTTTGGTTTATGTAACTCCTAGGAGGTGGCACTAGAAAAACATAGGCTTATGTCTATATGGGATCTTTAAGTGGGTTGTAAATATTGCTTTGCTCAAGGCTGGTATAAAGTATGCTTTAACTTGGTTCTTGTTAATATTTGATGCTTTGGGATGACATGACTGATGGTTTGAATGGCTAGGTTGGTCATATAGAATGTTATGTGAAATGCTTATGATAGATGATGAGATTGTTTGTGTTGGAAGTAATGTTATGCTTGAAGTTGTCCTTGAAGGTTTGATAATTCCATGTCATGGTATATGCTCAAATATAAATATATGTGGATCTTAATTTGAAAACTAGAAGTACAATTACATGACTAAACATCATTGAGTGGCTCAAACTCATACTAGTAAAAAGTAGTTCAAACTGCTAATTATGTACAACTTGATATAACCATAATTTGGTCATGTTATAGTGCTATAAAGGAAACATGATGTTGTGGAATTATCTTGCAAATAATATATATTAGGATAGTCCTTGTATGATCGAATAACTCATGAAATGGTATGCATACTTAAGTTGTTGGGTTCGCCATGAATTGTAGCCATGTGATTTATTCTAGTATTGTCTCCTTGATTATTGTTGTAAGTGCATACTACTTGAGTACTTGGAATTAAAAATGAGATGGGTTTAGTTATTGTCTGATAGTTTGTAATTCTTCTATTGTCTAATTGATCTATTCGAAGGGTTACTTGAATCTCAATTAACAAAGTTTAATCTTTCTTAATCAATACCCATACTAACTTGTTAGACAAGTTAGACTGTCTACTATTATTGTAGGCTTCTCCATCTGTGTTCGGGTTGGGGTATTACAATTTGGTAATCAGAGGTATTCAATCAACTTATTACTAATATGAAACAAAATGATCCTCATGTGCCTGTAGTGAGTCAACCTAGGGCCCCAATTGACAAATTGGCTCAACACCGAGCCTATACGTTCGCGGGATCTGATGAAGAGAACCTGAAAGCAGCTGAGTATTGGTTGGAGACTACTATTAGAATTCTAACTAAACAACTCCAGTGTTTTGATGCACATAAATTGGAGTGTGCTATAGCTCTACTTGCTGATGAAGCCTTAAATTGGTGAGAGACTACAATTCTTACTGCTCCTAAAGATTATGTCACGTGGGAATTCTTTTTAAATGAGTTTCGGAAGAAATATGTAAGTGAGTAGTATCTAGCAGAAAGAATGAGACGTTTCTTGCATCTAAAGCAAGGTGGTATGCCTATTGAACAATATGTCAGTGATTTCTGTAAGTACTGTAAGTACAGGTCTGAATATATCAAGAAGGGGAAGGAAAAATGTAGAATGTTTATCGAAGGATTGAATGACAAATTAAGCCTGATGTTTACGGCTCTCGGTATAATGGATTTTTAAGACTTGGTGAACCGGTTAATTGCTATGGAGTCCAAAATGAAAGCTGCAAACAAAAGGATGGGGAGCTATTCAAATAAGAATAAAAGACCCCAAGGTGATAACAAGCCACTATGGCCTGCTAAGAAATCAAGGAATCAGAGAGGAAAATTTTCAAGTTACGTTGCTTCTTCGAGGGGTAACTATATCCCGAAGCCTCAAACTATAATCAAATCTTCTGCTCCAACAATCTCTATTAATAGCTCGGGAAATTTGGGCAAGAATCCTTAATCCCGACACTGCAACATATGTCAAAACTATTATTGTCGCCAATGCAGAAAACAATCAAATGCTTGTTTTCGGTGTGGAACCTTGGAACATTTTGTTCGAGATTGTCCCCAACCTGTAGACAAGCTTTTGACTAGAGTGACCTCCAATTCGAATTAGATTCCATCTCCTACGGGAAGAGGATCGAAACCAGCTCAGTCTGGAAATTCAAGAAGAACTAGAGGCCAAGCTCCTGTTACCACTCATCAAGAGTCTAGAGCCCCTGCTAGAATGTATCACATTTGTAATCATGAAGATGAGGGGGCACCTGATGTTATAACAGGTACTGTTGAGTTAAATGAAAATTCTGTTTATGCTTTAATTGATTCGAGATCCACCCATTCATTTATCCGTTCTCCCTTGCTTGTGAAATTGAATTTGAAATCTGAAACTGTTGTCGCGATTATTTTTTAAATCAAAATGTGGAAAAATAGCCTGACGATCGATTCTTTTGGAAATCATGGTTTTATTCATTTTAATCCATTAATATTTGAAAAGTTCAGATTTTTCATATTAAACAGCTTTTTCCCATATTAATTTTAAAAAATCATTTTTGGAGTCGCCACCGGTCACTTTGGTAGTCCGGATACCATAAAAACAACCAGAGATTCATTAAAACATTTTGGGCTCGGGAGTCGATTATGTGTGGGGAAGGATTATCACTCCCACAAACGCCCGTTATCGGTACCTTATTAATTTCACATGGCATTTTGGTATTTTTGAATAAAAATTTGAATTTAATTGGATCGGTAATTATTGATTGAATTTTTATTTCAAATGGAGATATTCCTTTTATAAGGAAATATATTTTATCCGAATACGAGATTAAGAATATCCAAATACTTTAGGACACCCTCATTCGTATTCAAAATATATTTTCAATACAAAAGGTTTCTCAAATCCATGATTATTTATGGTCTTGTTAATTTTAAGTTTAAACATATAAGAGCTCTATTAATTTTATCATTGGAAATTAAAATATTATCGATTTAAAAATTTCTATGAGATAACACCCAAAGAATTGGGTACTATTAAAGTTGAAATCGATAAATCAAAGAATATTATCATTTTAATTTACTTCCTCTAATTATTTAAAGTTCTATGCCTAATTAGGCTTTAATTAATTATCTATGTCATTCATCATATTCTAAGTGATATATGCATTAAATGTTATACTTTAGAGTATTGTTGGCATAACATCTCAATACATTTGAGATACTATCCAAATTAATACACCAAAGCTTTTCATTTAATTCACATTAATTTGCTACAATTATCTCACTAATTGGTTAATTAATTACATTAAAGAAACCTAGGCTAAGGCTCTAATTACCTAAATTGTTCTAAGTGATTTAGTTCTCTAATATGCATATCCTATATGATTTAATTAAAGAATACAAACATAATGATTTAAACAAATAAACTAAATTAAAATTGGAAAAGGACCAAATTGAACTTTTATTAAAAATGAAGTGCCAAATTACAAATGCTTAATGACCATTTGAAAGAAATGAAAACATAAGAGATGCAATACAGAGCCCAAGAGAGTTGAGTGTGGGTCATTCTGCCCGACTCGGCAGCCTTCCATGGGTTTCCCTGACCCATCGTCAAAACGACGTAGTTTTGGGATTGCCATAAAATCCCAAATTAAATCCAAATGCTTCATTTTACTCTAAACCCTTCTCTCTCCTCATTCCCTCTCCCCAAAATCCTCTGAACTTAAACACTTCCAACCCAAAAAACCCACATAAAAATGGATCAAAACACACATATTTTATATGTGTTCTTCATGTGTACATCCAAGTTTGGATGAACACCAAACTTCCCGGCCGTGAGCCGCCACTACAACCGCCATTAGATCTTGACCCGTCGTTCTCCCTTTGAACTCCGGTGTTCGCCGGCTGCCATAGGCGAACTCCGGCCGCCGTCCACCACTTCTTCCGACCACTTATTTTTTCTGATTTCACTCCGGCCATCGTCATTTCAAACTAAACTCTCCAAAAAAACTAGATTTTAACCCTAAAACCTTATATCTAATCCTTGTTTCGATAGAAACAACCATTCTTCCCCAAATCTAAGCTTAAAATCTACCCGAACCACCCTCTTCAACTCCATCAATATACTATGACCGACTCACTCTACGTCTCCGATCACCAGGATAAGCCACCGCCCACTACCATTTTTAGTTCGCTTCTAATTTTTCCCATTTATTAACCTCGATCTAACATTTTTTTGTGTTTAAGTGCAGGAAATCAAAAGATGAAAGGAAGCTCACCTTCACGACAGCAAAATAACATTTTCGACGGTATTGCCATAGCTCTGACGGGGTCCTTTGGCTTCCTCCTCCAACGACGATTAGATTTTCGGTGGCCGACGAGCTTTTCGACGATGACTTTTCAATTTCCAGGAGACCGGAGAAATTCCCAAAGTAACCCACTCTCTCTAATTTTATTATATTTTATTAAAGTAATTATGGTGTGTCATTATTGATATGACAACTCTCTCTTGCTTTTATAATAAGTGGAAAGTGATATTATCGTTGACGTCTTGGAGCTGACATCAATAGAGAGAAATACCATGATCTTATGTGAAAGGTGTCTGAACAAACTAGTGACTGCCACATGGCATAAAATGGGCGGGAAATATTAAAATTGTGTTTCTTGGGAAGATTTGTGTTTGTTTGAGTTTAAAGAGTTAGAATTTGGGCTTTGTGTATGTAAAAGGGATATTTGATTGTAAATGGTCATTTGGAATAAACTTTGGAGCTTTTATAGATTTATGGACTGTGTAATGTATTTTTTGGGATTTTATTATTTATTTATTTTTGGTTTTATTTATATCAAATTAACTAATATAATAATAACCCCAGACAAAATACGGGCATTACAGTTTCCCCTATTTGCTCATTGTTGTGGAACATGAATAGAGCAAAGACTGAGAAGACATGAATTCTATCAGAACTTGTCAGCTGTTGCTTTGAATTGTAAGATCTTATTCTCACGAACTTTCTTTCTTTCCTCCCTAGAAGGTTGAATAGGCTATTGTCATTTGGAACCTCCCAATCTTCACTGGTGAACTCTTCTCATTAAGAATTCTACCTTCGCTGGACGAAGTCTTCTCATTAGGAATTCCATTTTCACTGGTCGAACTCTTCACATTAGGAGTTCTTTCTTCGCTAGGGATGAACTCTTTACATTAGAAGTTCTTTTTTCGCTGAGCGAACTCTTCACATTAGGAGTTCTTTCTTTGTTGAACGAACTCTTCACATTAGGAGCTCTGTCTTTGCTGGCGAACTCTTTACATTATGAGCTCTATCTTTGCTGGCGAACTCTTTACATTAGGATCTCTGTCTTTGCTAGTGAACTCTTCACATTAAGAGCTCTGGGGTGAACTCTTCTCATTGGGAGTTCTTCATTCTTCTTGAAATATTGATCCTCATTTCTGCAAAACTGTTGAACAAACGAGCTATTCTCATTAGGAACCCTTCGTTCTCCTTGAGAATGTTAATATGACTTGCAAAAGTTGAAACAATTATTTATCCTTCGGTATTAGTTACAAGGAAAAATAAAACTTTGAAAGCTCCTCCGATAAGCGACGCTTGAAACTTTTGTCTCCTTTGAATCTTGAACAAGCTTTTATTATTATGAACTTGACAATCTTTCTGCACAAGCTAACTATCAAGTCTGAACTGGTTCTTCCTATTATGAACATCATTTAATTTTTTTTTTGGAAATGTTGAACCAAAGCTTGGAGTTGTTCTTCTGATTACGAAATTCTCTAATCTTCTGCTAAACCATAGAGTCGGTACCGTTATTCTCTTTATGAAATTTTTCATCTTTTGAAATATGGTATTGCTCCTTGAAATTCTTCACTTTTGACGTTTGAAGTTCTTCTTCTTCATTCCTCAATCTTTTGCTGGCCCATTTCTTAGCGAGTTCTTCTTATTAGAAACCTTGAATTCTTTACTGTGAACGCAAATTCACTTCCCTTCCAGAGAACATCTGAAATTGAAACATCAAGATTTTTAATAGCTATTCTTCTTCCTAAAATGCCATGATCTTTCAATCTGAAACTCGTATAAAATCTCATCTCTTTTGTTTCTCTTTTGATCAAATTTGTGCTTGGAATGAATATGACTAATGGAAGTCACTTTTATGGTTCATCTCTGTGGAAGAAAGACTTGTTGGAATCCACCTCTGCAAATGGAATAACTTGAGATCTGCCTCTGTAAATGAAATTTTCTTGAAATCTGTCTCTATAAACGAAATATCTTGAGATTTGCCTCTGTAAACAGAATATCTTGAGACCTATCTCTGTAAACAGAATGTCTTGAAATCTGTTTCTGTAAACGTAATATCTTGATATCTGCCTCTATAAATAGAAAGTCTTGAGACCCGCCTCTATAAACAGAATGTCTTAAAATCTATCTCTATAAAAGAAATATCTTGAGATATGTCTCTGCAAATAGAAAGTCTTGACCTCTGGGAAAAAGAACTGAACCTGCAAAACGGAATATCATCAGTTAATAAGAATTCAGCTTGAAGTGGTATGGGATTTCCTTAATTTTCTGCTTGAAGTACTGAGATCTTTAGAGTCACTGCTTTTCTGTCAAAGGTATCTCCATCTTTCAATCCGGGACTCGCATAGGGTTTCCTGGTTCTCGTACTCTGTTGATTGATCTTTCTTTAATGAATCAAAAATCTTGTTGAAATCCATCTCTACAAACGAACTGATAAACTTTGTTGAAATCCGCCTCTTTAAATGGATTAATGACTTTGCAATTCATTGTTGGATCCTCTCCCTAAATCTTGAAGCTGTAGATTGAAATCTAACTCATTTCTTGCTGATTATTGTAAATTTCTACTAAAACATACAAAAATGCTTGAAATGTATGAGTTAGCATGCTCCTATCTTACGGATGCCTAGCTATATGATGCAAGAATATTGTCAATCAAGGACCACTTGGGTGATCTTTCATCTTCAGGGAAGCTCAAAATTTCTTTGCTTCATTTTTCAAAAACTCTTTTTGCTATCAAAGTAACCCATCTCACACTCAGGTTCAATCTTCAGGAACCTTTCATTTTTGCTCTAAAGTGCCTTTTTAGGTTTTCACTTTAGATTGTTTTTCTCAAAGCGCCATTTCAAGTTTTCACCTTGGTTTTTTTTCTTTTTTCTTTTTTTCTCAATGTGCTCTTTTAGGTTTTCACCTCAGTTTTTTCTTTCTTTCTTTTTCTCTCAAGGCACCCTTTTGTGTTTTCACCTTAGTTTTTTCTTTTCTTTTCTTTTCTTTTTTCTTTTTTTGTTTTTCTTTTATTTTTATTTTTATTTTTATTTTTCTCTTTTTATTTTTCTTTTTTAAGTCAGGCTGATCACACCAATATCTTGACAATCGATAATTTTAATTTCCTTTCTTGACAAAAATCATGGGGCTACAAGTCTGACAACAATGGCTCCGCATATAGGGCACTATCAATATCTCAGAATCATCTCCAAACTTCATAAACTGTCCTAACTGAGATACTGCCAAGTGATCATAATCAACAACGAATATATGGTACTCCTTTGATACACATAGGACTGAGAATGGATAAGCTCCGATGATGATAATGTGTTAACCTTGTGGTTTTAATCATCACACAGAGAAAAAAATCATTGTTCTTCGAGTTCCAACCATCTCAACATAAGCATAAAAATCATTGTTCTTCGAGTTTCAATTCTGATGGAAGCCATACTTGCCTTTCACAGATTCATCACATGAACACGCACTTCACATTGAAGAAATTCGAGTACTGATGTCAATTTATTTCTTGTAAAACCATTCTTGCTACATCTTCATTCAGCTTCTTTGGAAACATTCTTTTTTCAAGGTTCCAAAAGTGATCATCACTTCCATTCTTTAGCTTGTGGACTCTATTTATTGGAGCAAGATATCTTCTTATGTAGTTTTCTTTATTGCATTGCCTCACTCTTGAATTCTAATGTCATCTTTGCTCACTTTCACATTCACATTTACAAGGCTTTCTTGTTTCACATTGCATTAAAAGTAATAATCTTCAGAAGTAATGATCTTTGCCTTTGAATAGGTTGAACCTTCAACGTATCAATCATGTTGCAGTTTTTGCCCCAAAAGATGGCTTATGTTCTCCCTTTGCCAAGGTTGTCTGTTGTTACCTTCTTGCAACTTTTGCTTGAATATTCATGACACTCAGAGTTGTGTCATTTTCCTCGTCATACTTTTCATCATTAATCAAGTACCAAGGCCACCTCCTATTCTGCCCGCACTTAAAGTATTAGTACATCATAATAATACCCACGAAATCCTTTGCTTTTCTTATGTCTAATCGATTTATCTGTAAGATGCTTGTTGAAACGATAAATGAAAGGCTCAAAATATTATTTTAATAAATTTGAGAAGATGGAATAATTTGATAAGTCATGGCAAACATGAAAAAACAAAACCAAACAATGTAGCCCTTGAACCAAACTGGCAAAAATCAACTCAAATGTGACCCCTTCCAAATTATTAGACTTTCGAGAGAAACATTTCCCATATGCCTAATTCTATCCCATTTAAGTGGCACTATTTATCTCACTAACTCACCAACCCAATCCTCCCCTCTTTTCTGATCTCGATCATGCATTTGAAGTCTGGAAATCCTTGAAGAAAGGTTAACCCTAATAAGCGGGATGTATTCTGAAGACAAACTTTTCTTACTCCAATACTCGTATATGGTCAAAATGGTCTTTTGAGGCTTATAATGGGGCTATGGCTCACGGCTATGAAAAAAAAGGATATATAGGCTCAAAATAGTGTTTAAGGGTGATGAAACCAAGGATCATTTCTGACAAGTGAAATCTTATTTCTGCGGTCCTTGATCTAAATATGCTCGGATGAAATTCCCTTCTTTTTCTTTCTTTTTTGGATCGCTCTAGACTGTCCATTTCTGGGTTTTCACCCTAGAGTTCATTTCCTTTCCTCGAGTACAAAGATGATTGATCCTCCACGACTCCTTCAGATAGAGATTTTTAAAAGGAAGATCTCACACATGCCCCTTGCTTTTCCTTGCACTTTTTCGGCTCAGTGCTTTCTCCTTCAATTATTTCAACTTAGTGTTTTCTCCTTCAATTATTTCAACTTTCCTCAATCGACTCTTTAAACACAAACTTTTGGCTATTTCTTTTTCTTCTTTCTTGTTTTCTTTTTCCTTTTATTTCTTTTCTCCTTTCTTTTTTTCCTTTTTTCGAATACTTGTCTTCATTCAATTTGCCTTTCTTGCTCTTGTACTCAAAACATCAACTTTATTTCTTGCCCCAGATTCATAAGGCATCACTTATCATAGTAGGATCGAAACCAAATATATTTCACTTGTAAACAAATTCACATTCTCTTTGCCCTCGGTGTGAGGGTGATCCTTGGTTTGGGTTGAATCAAAAGAAAACTATCAGGCTCAAAAGGGACAACAAATGATATGTTTTCTTATTTTTTTTCTTTGTGAAAGGAGATGAAGGAATGCCAAATGTCCTCCCATATACAGATATCTTTGAAGAAAAACGGTCTTCAGGTGGTAGATGTTTTGGGTTTTCACTTTATTCAAGGACCTTAGTCAACAATGCCTGAGAGGAAAATTCACTCAGAATTTGTATTTGGGATCTTTCCGTGATTCCTGAACACTCGTTAATGTATTCTCGTTAGCCTAAATAACTTAGAAGAGAATCACATTTCAGAATTGATCTTTGAATTTGATTCTTGGTCACTCTTGCAGCAAATATTCAAGGACCTGATAAAAACAATTATTAAGATATATACATATATGCATGGGAGAACAAAAACTAACCCAAGACAAAGAATAAATGAAATATTAAAAGAATCAACGAATACAAAATGTTTGCCACTTGAGAAAAATTTCATAGGAAACAAGCATCTATTTACAAATAAACCGAATAATCTCCCTTACAAAGGACCCCCAATGCTCGCGGGCAAAAGTAATTGAGATGATTCTGGGTACTACTCTGTAACGGTCCCAAAAGTGTAGACAGATCTCCTGTGATCTAACTGTCAATCTTTACTCAAGGAAAATTTAAGCAAATTTCAGCCAGACAACAATTTTTCAGTTCTCCTTTGTCAACACAGAGGCATGCCCCTTCTTGCTTATGTTCTGATGTTTTCATTGAATCTTAGAGTAAGACCATTATGCTTATGAGTTTTCTTGTTTCTTCAATCAGTTGCTTGCTCTTTTCTATGGAATGCCCAATCATCTGTATGTGGAAACTAACAACTTCTTCTGGTCGGAGCCTTAGTTAACTCTGCTTTTCAAGACATTGGCTGGAAGTATTGAGACTTTTAATGGGCATGTTTGCTCAAGGTTTCTTCAATGTCAGCTGCTGATTCTCAATCGGTTTCACCTTTCTCTTTCCTCTTTTCCTTTTCTTGACACCTTTCAGCACTTGACTTTTAGCCATCCTAATTGGGTTACAAATCTTAATGGACTGGCCATCAATGTCGACCTCTAAAATTCCCTGGTCCAGAAAGTTTTGGACTTGTTGCTTGAAAGTATAACAATCATCAATGTCATGATCATGGACTCTATTATGATATTCACAATGATTCCCGATGTTGTAACAACTTGGATGACATAGCTTTGAAGATTTGACATGATGCGGTAAAGCTTCACGCAACTTGAAGTACAGCTCACGATAAGAGATAAGAATGAGACCCGGTTTAGTCTTTGATTTTCCACTAACATGAGCACCTTGAGCATCTAACCCTAGGGTATTCTTCAGTAAAGAAAAAATTGAAGAGGTGGATGTCCAAACATTACTCTAATTCTGGTAAAATCTAAACTATGGCGGATTGCCCCTAATGGCCTACTGTGAATTCTGCCCCTTTACTTTTGTCTCAATTCTTCTAGCAAATGTTAATCTCTTGTGGAATTGGGGTTTTCCATTCTCAAAACATAGATATCCATTCCTGATAAAGCCACTGACTATGTGTTTTAGAAACATGCAATCTTCCACAAAGTGAATGAAATCTCCGCAATAATATCCGCAAGCATTTCTTATGCTATAGAATGACTTATAAAATTTCAGTGGAACCGTCATCAACAAGTGATTCTGTACAAGGTATGGCAACAGATCTGAATATGATATTGGAATAGGAATAATCATCTCCTTTTTCTTGCCAAACCATTCAACCTCCTTATCTTCTACTTTTGTGCTTGTTGCCCCTCTTTTCTTTGACGGAGGCCATTCCACTATGAGAAAATTTCTGGCATTAATTGAATCCTTGGCCTTCATCCCTTCGGAGAAACATTCTGGAAACATATGCGGTTTTGTAACTCTGTTGGAATCATCTTTCTCTTTATTAGTCTTACAACCCCTAGACAATACAGGTCTAGAGCAAACATCAAAGTTCTGGCATTTTCTTAGACCTCCTGTATTTGTGTGCTTGATAACATTCAGTTTAGCTCTGTCAAATCCTGTTAGTGCACCGAGGCTAGGAACATCATCTCCAAAATTTGCTTCCAAATTCTCCGAATTATTAACTGATAATCTGATTGTACTGCTCTGAGCCTTTTTTAGAGTTGATCCTTCAGTTTGAACCCTTGTGTGAGATAAGTTTTCATCTTAATCACCAATGCTGGTATTTTTATCTGGAACTTTTTCCTTCTCGACTTTCCCGATTCCAAACAATGTGGTAGCTTGAGTTTCCACCTCATTCTGGTTTGATAAATTCTTTGTTCCGTGCTACCCAAGTGGTCCTCAACAACTTTCTGGGATTGCCTCACCCTAACAAGCCTATTGCCCATGTTTCTCAAAATATTGGTTTTCAGCTTTCAAAATATTATCTGAAAAATAATGCAATATGATTTAAACAAAATGCAATGTTATGATTTTATTTTAAAAAAATGAGATGATTTTTCTAAATGCAATATTTAAACAATGCAATGTATGAATGCACGAGGTATTGATTTTAAAGACTAGTCTTTAGAGCAACATCCATTAGTCAAAAGGTCGAGTAAAAGAAATAGACAATTTGATTATAGAAATCAGCTAGCCCTCGTCCTTAGGCTTATTGTTGCGTGTGATAAGTGCTACGCATTTGTGCAAGTATACACGTCGCAAGTAATAAAGTGATATGAGTATCGAGTATCGTCTCCACAGGGATTGGTTTGGGCCACTTTGCTTAAGTTACTGCACTGTGAAAATAAAAACACAATTGATAATATATGTTTTAATTAACGAGAAAAGTAAAAGCAATAAACTAAAAGAATAGATGAAAGAAAAAGAGAGAATATGCCAGGTTATCGTGAGTTGAGGTGTGATAGCCGATTGGATCGTCTTGGTAAAAGAGTGCAAGGGCAACTCAGTTTCCGTGGCAACTTGCACAGCGGGGTTGCCTTGGCAACTAATCGATGGTTGCCTGGGCAACTACTTGGGCGTCTGGGCAGCAACTTCAAGGTTCGGCGGAGCGTTCTTCAATGGTTTCTTCTTATCCCTAAGTCGAAACTCTAGCTACTTGTGCATGCCTTGATAATACATCCCTGCGTGAATCAAGGGTGAACAACAACCAATCTTGCGCTCCTCTTAGCCGTTGAAATCCTTAACTTATTCCTAAGCCGGATTAATCTTCACCATCAATAGATTGAATAAAGATCATATTCATTCGTTTCTTGAATCTAACTCTCCCGATATTAGATAAATAGATGAAGTTACGAGATCTTCTCCCAATTCACTCGCAAACAAGAATAAGAACCAAGAATGAATAAACCTTGAAATAGAAAAGTGCAAACTCTTATTACCTAAACAAAATCCAATAGTTTCTCACAACAACAAAACACAATAACCCCAACCAATCAAGTTAGTTCATGGTTGGGTTCAAAAGATATACAAAGAATAATCCCCAAACCATGAATCTAATGGAAGCAAAGAAGAAGAAGAAGAAATCGAACTCTCTCCCCCTTGCTCTCTTGTCGAAATTTCTCTATTTTTCTCTATTTGGAATTGTCGAAATCTCATTCTTATTTATAGAGCTAGGCCAAAGTCCTTCTTTGAGGAGGAGTTTAAGTTGGAATTAAATTATCTTTAAAGAATATAATTCTTTATTATAATTGTATTCCTACTAGAACTTCTCCTATCTTCTTGGAATTTAATTCTTCTTTAATCTCTGCATGGAAATCAAATTCCTTTGGGTTTGGGCTTTGCTCCACGTCATCTTGGGCTTGCCTAGTCATCAATTTCGACATCTCTATTGCATTTTCTCTTTGTCGACAATTGCCATGGCAACTAGCTCGGCATATCCTTCATGCATTGCCCTGGCAACTAGCTCGGCATGTCCTTCATGCATTGCCCTGGCAACTAGCTCGGCATTGCTTTGGCAAGTGATCCTGCACATACACACACAAAAACAAACCAAAGCAGCATCTTTTTCCACAAAAATCACCAAGTTATGTAATCAAGCTCAACAGTGGAAAGAAACATGAATTAATGCATGAATAACTAATTATGCAACTAATATGAGCTTAAGTCTAACAATAATATGAGTAAAAAGGGTAAGAAAAATAGTACTTTTGAACACTTATCACACCCCCAAACTCGAACTATTGCTTGTCCTCAAGCAATGCAAACTAACAATTACCTGCCAAGACTTTAATCATCAAAGACATGCTTCAAACTTGAATTCAAACCTCGGAACCGTGGCACAAAGTATGATCACCTTTTAAATTTTTCGGATAGCACAAAAATTTCCCGAAACAAAAACTATAATGCTCGTGACAATGTGTGTGCGTAGTTGTGTACAAGTTGATTTTCAAGATTCTATGTGAACAATAGGCTTTTATCAATTTAATCATCGGGGCATTTATTTTCATTTTCACTAGAGCCAATTTCGGGCACCTCTAGCAAAGTAAGCAATTTCTTATTTTATTTTAGTCGACTAGAGCCAATTTCGGGCACCTCTAGCGATTCTTTAATGTGCATTAACTACTAGAGCAGTTTGGGCACCTCTAGCAAGAAAGTGTATTTACTACTAGAGCGTTTTGGGCACCTCTAGCAAGAAATTAACTTTTAATTTTCAATTTTAAATTTACCCAAATTTTAAGCAACCTAAGTTCACTAAGTTTCTTTGAATCAACAACCCACAACCGTGTAAAAAAAATTCAGCATCATAGTAAAATTCTAAGTTCTTTTCATGCAATCCTAAAATTAAAGGTTATTTCAATTAAGTGCAGTGGCAAAAATTCATCATTGGATATTCAACAAGTCTTAAGCAATTAAATCCAATTAAAGGCATGGCAAGTAACATATGCAACCTATATGTGATTGGTAAAGATGAATGCAACTAAACATGAAACTAACTAGAAACCAACACCCCCCCAAACTCGAGAAAAGCATTGTCCTCAATGCATGTAAGAGTGAAACAAAATTTAAAAGAAACTAAATGAAATGAGTTAGTCAGAGAGGTCGTCACCTCGATTGATGAGTTTCCTTCGTGCCGTTTGCTTGATTCAATTTTCGGTCAGTGGTTGAATGCTTGAGGCTGGTACGCGTGAATAGCATTGCCTTGATTTGGTCCATGTTTGCCGATGCAGGTTTACTTGCATGTGCATCGATAGTTGCCGAAGCCATTGTTGTTGCACGGGCATCGCTTGATTTCCGTTGTGGTTGTTGTGGCGAGTAGTCGGCAGTAAATTTCCTTATCATGGTGGTTGTGAGTCTTGTTGTGGAAAAGAAAATAAAGAAAAACCGGAAACTAAAGATAATGAAGAAAAATAAAATATATCCTAAAAAATAAAGAGAAAAAAATAACAAAAAATAATAGAACAAAATAGTTCAAAAAATAAAAATAAAAATAAATGTATCGAGTAGTTGCCGTGGCGTCGAGGGTTGCCGAGGCATGCACATCCATGGTTGCCGAGGCGTCGGGGGGTTGCCGAGGCGTCTTGGCGTCCCATGGTTGCAGAGGCGTGCGATCGAGGAGTTGTTGCGGTGTTGAAGGTTGCCGTTTTGATACTTCTTATAGTCCATCCGCACCCTCCATCGGGTGATAATATTGCCCAAAAAGAGTTTGGCAAATGTGCTTGCCACTACTCCCTTTTGCGTTACCATGGTGGAGGTGTCTTTCTTCTTTGTTCGCTTGTAGTCCATGTATACTCTCCACCTTGCTACTATTCTGAAGGCACAAATATATTAATAGGAAAAATTATATCCATTCTCAACCATTCAATTACCTCATTCTTGTCGACTTCTATCATGGTTGGATGTAGCCTTTGTTGTCGTGGCAATTCTTTGCTCAAGCCAATTGCCGTGACAATCGTTGTCAAATTTTTCTCTAAGTCAAGGGAAGAATCAATTTTTCAAGAGCTTTATGAATCCAAACACCTTTTTCTTTTGGCCTCTCAAACATCTCCATCGGTAGAGATTTGATGGCTTCAAATCTACCAATCTCGGTTCCTCAAGACATACCTGCAATGGACAATGTGAGTTTTTAAAGAATTCAAAAGGTTCAACTATTACCTGCTCATATTCCATTGGCAAAGTATTATCATCTCGTTGATCTTGCATGTGGTCGTGTAATTGTCGTGGCAATTGTAGATTGAGAGCAATCTCTGATTCTGTTTCAAAGCATCAACGTTGTAACCTTACGGGCATCGGGTTCCTCAGAATTTGCTGTAGTATTGTTGTTCTCAGCTTCACTGAGTGTTGTCGCGGCATTGCTCTGTTCAGGCTCCTCAATCATTGCCGAGGCAATTTGTTGTTCAGGCCCATCATGTGTTGGGCAGTCTCTCTCATTGGCATCCTCTTGACTTTGAGGTTCTAGTTGTTCCTCACACATCGGAGAGATTTCTTTGTATTGCTCCTTATCCTCTTGCCTTGGGACGTCAGTATCCCTAGGAATGAATTGTTGGTGCATGTTATCCATGACATATGTGGATCTCCCGATTGATCTTGAATCCCCTAAGGTTGCATCCCACTGAGCTATCCTCGTATCCATAGATTTTGATAGTTCTCGAATCTCTTCAATTGATTCGTCAAGTTTAGCCAAGGAAGCTAGTAACGTTTCCTCCAAGGAATTGGAATGCTCTTGAAAAGGACTACATTGCCATGGCATATCTGTTGTCGCGGCAAAATTGTTATGGTAAAAAAAATTGAGCTTTTTGACCATACCATGAAGAATTTTGCTGTTGGTTCCCTCTATGGTCCTCCATGTAGTTATATGCACCGAAAATGTGAGGGCAATTTTCAAACACATGATGTTCTCCACACATAGCACAAGATTTTTCCATGGTATAAGTTCTTTGGGCTTTTCTCGGTTGGTATAGGTAATCATCAAAGGGTGCAAGGAACTCTTGATTGAATTGATTCATATCTTCCAACATCATCTCTCGAATAGATTGGTTTTTATTTCCCGACATGTTGATGTTCCTTAACTTGTAGCGCACCTAATTTTTTTTTTTGATAAAACAAACAAAAAGAAAAGTTAGTAAAACTAAGAAATAAATGCAATAACAAAAACAACTAACACCAATTGCCAATCCCCGGCAACGGCGCCAAAAACTTGTTGCGTGTGATAAGTGCTACGCATTTGTGCAAGTATACACGTCGCAAGTAATAAAGTGATATGAGTATCGAGTATCGTCTCCACGAGGATTGGTTTGGGCCACTTTGCTTAAGTTCTGACTTTGTGAAAATAAAAACACAATTGATAATATATGTTTTAATTAACGAGAAAAGTAAAAGCAATAAACTAAAAGAATAGATGAAAGAAAAAGAGAGAATATGCCAGGTTATCGTGAGTTGAGGTGTGATAGCCGATTGGATCGTCTTGGTAAAAGAGTGCAAGGGCAACTCGGTTTTCGTGGCAACTTGCACAGCGGGTTGCCTTGGCAACTAATCGATGGTTGCTGGGCAACTACTTGGGCGTCGGGCAGCAACTTCAAGGTTCGCGCGGAGCGTTCTTCAATGGTTTCTTCTTATCCCTAAGTCGAAACTCTAGCTACTTGTGCATGCCTTGATAATACATCCTGCGTGAATCAAGGGTGAACAACAACCAATCTTGCGCTCCTCTTAGCCGTTGAAATCCTTAACTTATTCCTAAGCGGATTAATCTTCACCATCAATAGATTGAATAAAGATCATATTCATTCGTTTCTTGAATCTAACTCTCCGATATTAGATAAATAGATGAAGTTACGAGATCTTCTCCCAATTCACTCGCAAACAAGAATAAGAACCAAGAATGAATAAACCTTGAAATAGAAAAGTGCAAACTCTTATTACCTAAACAAAATCCAATAGTTTCTCACAACAACAAAACACAATAACCCCAACCAATCAAGTTAGTTCATGGTTGGGTTCAAAAGATATACAAAGAATAATCCCCGAACCATGAATCTAATGGAAGCAAAGAAGAAGAAGAAGAAATCGAACTCTCTCCCCCTTGCTCTCTTGTCGAAATTTCTCTATTTTTCTCTATATGGAATTGTCGAAATCTCATTCTTATTTATAGGGCTAGGCCAAAGTCCTTCTTTGAGGAGGAGTTTAAGTTGGAATTAAATTATCTTTAAAGAATATAATTCTTTATTATAATTGTATTCCTACTAGAACTTCTCCTATCTTCTTGGAATTTAATTCTTCTTTAATCTCTGCATGGAAATCAAATTCCTTTGGGTTTGGGCTTTGCTCCACGTCATCTTGGGCTTGTCTAGTCATCAATTTCGACATCTCTATTGCATTTTCTCTTTGTCGACAATTGCCATGGCAACTAGCTCGGCATATCCTTCATGCATTGCCCTGGCAACTAGCTCGGCATGTCCTTCATGCATTGCCCTGGCAACTAGCTCGGCATTGCTTTGGCAAGTGATCCTGCACATACACACACAAAAACAAACCAAAGCAGCATCTTTTTCCACAAAAATCACCAAGTTATGTAATCAAGCTCAACAGTGGAAAGAAACATGAATTAATGCATGAATAACTAATTATGCAACTAATATGAGCTTAAGTCTAACAATAATATGAGTAAAAAGGGTAAGAAAAATAGTACTTTTGAACACTTATCACTTATCACTTCATTCCGCTTCCGATTCAATGTTTGTCCTAGCTTGGTTCTAATGTCTGGGTGTTGTTACAGGTTCACATTTCAATGGACAAATTCTACAAGAATCGGGCGACTCCCCGCACATGACTTCTGAACTTGATCATTTCATGATTCTGCCTTCAGATAATCTATGTGGCTATCTCAAGCTTACCTTCCAGTACATTATCCTCCATTTGTAGTGCCCCTTCCTGTAAACAAGACTTGCAAATACCGTAGGACGCTTTCCAATTTTTTCAAATTTTCTCGGCTAGTCATTCGCTAAAGATCAACTTTTCCTCATTATCACACCATTCCGGTAACTTTCTTCAACTGTGAAACTTGTGATGACAATTTTTGAATTCAAATCTTGATCCGGCTGTTTGAACCCGTTGGTTCTTGATTCTTCATCCTCATCGCCTATTAAGTGTCTTTACATAACGTCTCGTAATTGCTTGCATCCTGACACATCTAATACTCTTTTTTGAATTGAGTCTACTCTGACCGGGCCCACTCCATCGCATTGCCTTCTCTTTGTTTATCAAATCCATTGGCCATTAAGAACACTGCCTAACTTGACTGGTCTTCGAATCGATACCTGTATTGAATGCAAAAATGATGCCAGGTAAAAAGACAAGAAAACAAAAAAAAAACAAAAAACAGTGTTAGTATTGTGAATTGATATGAAAAACAAATAACTAAATTATTAACACAGAATATCACATAATATATAGCAAAGAAAATAATCGGAGAAATGTATTTAAACCGGCAGCACCTGTCCTAGGTCCCTGTCTGGCTCTAGTGGGGTGGGTTTCTAATATACAACATGTGGTTGTTGTTCTAGACTCTAGGTTCCTGAACTGTCGTTGTCGTCTACTGCGACAATAAGACACCGATTTGGTAGTATAGGTCTATTACAGCGGAGGCGTAAACCTCACGGTGCGTAAGGTTAGTATACCAGAAGAGAGACAAAAATCTAATCACGGAGCTGGATAACTCAACATAGGATAATGTCCCGCTCCCACTTAAGGGTGAAAGACCGGGTAGAAGGCTATGCATGAATGACAGATATATCACACAGTAAAAGCTACCTCCATTCTTCCTTAAAATCCAATAAATAATTATCAAAGAAATCAATATTCAAATTATTGTTCTAAAATGCCAAAATGCCACATAAAATTAATTAATTAAGCCTGACTCTCATTTTTTTAAAAATCATCCCTAGCGGAGTCGCCAAGCTGTCGCGACCATTTTTGAAATTGAAATGTGGAAAAATAGCCTGACGATCGATTCTTTAGGAAATTGGGGTTTTATTCATTTTAATCCACTAATATTTGAAAAGTTAGGATTTTTCATATTAAACCGCCTTTTCCCTTATTAATTTTAAAAAAATCATTTTTTGAGTCGCCACCGGTCACTTTGGTAGTACGGACACCATAAAAACAACCAAAGATTCATTAATACATTTTGGGTTCAGGAGTCGGTTATATGTGGGGAAGGATTAGCACCCCCACAAACGCCCGTTATTGGTACCTTATTAATTTCATGTGACATTTTGGCATTTTCGAATAAAAATTTGAATTTAATTGGATCGGTAATTATTGATTGAATTTTTATTTCAAATGGAGATGTTCCTTTTATAAGGAAATATATTTTATCCGAATACGAGATTAAGAACATCCAAATACTTTAGGACACCCTCATTCGTATTCAAAATATATTTCTAATACAAAAGGTTTCTCAAATGCATGATTATTTATGGTCTTGTTAATTTTAAGTTTAAACATATAAGAGCTCTATTAATTTTATCATTGGAAATTAAAATATTATCGATTTAAAGATTTCTATGAGATAACACCCAAAGAATTGGGCACTATTCATGTTGAAATCAATAAATCAAATAATATTATCATTTTAATTTACTTCCTCTAATTATTTAAAGTTCTAGGCCTAATTAGGCTTTAATTAATTATCTATTTCATTCATCATATTTTAAGTGATAGTATCCATTAAATGTTCCACTTTAGAGTATTGTTGGCATGACATCTCAATACATTTGAGATACTATCCAAATTAACACACCAAAGCTTTCCATTTAATTCACATTAATTTGCTACAATTGTAACACCCCATCCCCGGGTTAGCCGTAACTCGGTTCTGGAGCGTTACCAAAACGAGAACAAAGCAAAAGATAGGTTACTTGTCGAACAAGTAACCTCGATATACATAACTTGTAACGCAAGTAACCTAAACACTACCATAAAATTCATAAAAGTAATCCACACTAATCAAAACAAACATTCTTAGCATGCTAATTTGGGTACTAATTTCTTTCATTTCATACTTATATCCTAAGTTACCTTTATCATATTACCAATCCATTCAATTCACATACATCATTCAAACAACAATCAACAAGTGTGGCATACTTCACAATAGGTTACTATTAGACATAATTCAACTTTCATTCTTATTACAATTTCATGTACCCTATTTGAATGTTACAAGGTGATCACTAAACACATTTCAATTAGCTTACTTGCATCTCAAGATACTACGTATTTAGCTAATCAACATGATCAATACAAGGCATCCAACTTACATTCTTGTCACATATTCATACACCCTATTCGAATATCTAGGTGTTCACCTAGTACATTTCATTTGTTTCTTTTTCAATCAAGTCATACTATTTCATGGCATATGTTAAGTGTTCAAAAGTACTATTTTTATTACCCTTTTTACTCATATTATTGTTAGACTTAAGCTCATATTAGTTGCATAATTAGTCATTCATGCATTAATTCATGTTTCTTTCCACGTTGAGCTTGATTACATAACTTGGTGATTTTTTTGGAAAAATATATTGCTTTGGTGTGTTTTTGTGTGCAGAATCAGTTGCCAAAGCAAGGCTAGAACCAGTTGCCAGGGCAGTTCATGAAGGAGATGCCGACGTAGTTGCTAGGGCAATACATGAAGGAGATGCCGAGCTAGTTGCCAGGGCAATTATCGATAAGGGATAAGATGATATGGCAGTCTAAATTGATGACTAGATAAGCCCAAGATGACGTGGAGCAAAGTTAAATCCCAAAGGAGTTTGATTTCCATGAAGAGGTCAAAGAGAAATTAAATCCCAAACAGATAGGAGAAGATCTAGAAGGAATTTAAATATAATAAATAATTATATTCTTTTAAAGTAATTAATTCCAACTTAACTTCCCCTTCAAGTACTTTGACCTAGCCATCTCCTATTTAAAGGAGACCAAGCCGTCAAACTAAAAGAGAGAGAGCAAGGGGAGAGAGTTCGATTGGGAGAAAGCTTAGAGGGAATTCGATTGAGAGAGAGTTCGACTATCGGCTGATCGATTTCTTCTTATTCTTCTTCTTCTTCCTTGCTTCCATTAGATTCATGGTTTGGGGATTATTCTTTGTATATCTTTTGAACCCAACCATGAACTAACTTGATTGGTTGGGGGTATTGTGTTTTGTTGTTGTGAAATATTTTGGATTTTGTTTAGGTAATAAGAGTTTGCACTTTCAATTCAAGGTTTACTCATTCTTGGTTTTTATTCTTGTTTGCGAGTGAATTGGGAGAGGATCTCGTAATTCTATCTATTTATCTAATATCGGGAGAGTTAGATTCAAGAAACAAATGAGTATGGTTTTTATTCAATCTATCGATGGTGAAGATTAATTCAGCTTAGGAATAAGTTAAGGATTTCAAAGGCTAAAAGGAGCGCAAGATTGGTTGTTGTTCACCCTTGATTCACGCAGGGATGCATTGTCAAGGCATGCACAACTAGCTAGAGTTTTGACTTAGGGATAAGAAGAAACCATTGAAGAACGCTCTGCCGAACCTTGAAGTTGCTGCCCAGCTGCCCAAACAGTTGCCCAGCCAGTTGCCCAGGTAACCGCTCGATTAGTTGCGAAGGTAACCCAGCTGCGCAAGTTGCCATGACAACTGAGTTGCTCTTGCACTCTTTTACCAAGACGATCCAATTGGCTATCACTCCTCAATTCACGATAACCTGGCCTACTCTCTCTTATTTGATTTCATCTATTCTTTTAGTTTATTGCCCTTAGTTTACTCGTTAATTAGAACTCCTATTATCAATTGTGTTTTTATTTTCACAGTGCAGTAACTTAAGCAATGTGGCCCAAACCAATCCCTGTGGAGACAATACTCGATACTCATATCATTTTATTACTTGCGACGTGTATACTTGCACCGTTTGCGTAGCACTCAATACGTGCAACAAGTTTTTGGCGCCGTTGCCGGTGATTGGCAATTGGTGTTAGTTGTTTTTGTTATTGCATTTTTCTTATTAGTTTTACTAACTTTTCTTTTTGTTTGTTCTATAAAAAAATTCAGGTGCGCTACAAGTTAAGGGACATCAACATGTCGATAAATAAAAGCCAATCTATTCTAGAGTTGATGTGGGAAGATAGGAATCAATCCAATCAAGAGTTTCTTGCACCCTTCGATGATTACATATACCAACCGAGAAAAGCATATACCATGGAAAACTCATGCACTTGTTGTGGAGAACATCATGTGTTTGAAAATTGCCCTCACATTTTCGGTGCATATGACTACATGGAGGACCATAGAGGGAACCAGCAGCAAAATCCTTCATGGTATGATTAAAAAGCTCAAATTTTTTTTACCATAACAATTTTGCTGCAGCAACAGACATGCCTCGGCAATGTAGTCCTTTTCAAGAACATTCCAATTCCTTAGAAGAAACGTTGCTAGCTTCCTTGGCTAGACTTGACGGATCGGTTGAAGAGATTCGAGAGTCATCAAAGAAAATGGATGCGAGGATAGCTCAATGGGATGTAACCTTGGGGGATTCAGAAGATCAATTGAGGAGATCTACATATGCCTTGGATAACATGCACCAACAATCCATTCCTGGAGATACCGACGTCCCAAGGCAAGAGGATAAGGAGCAATGCAAAGAGAGGTCCCTGATATGTGGGGAACAACTAGAACCTCCAAGTCAAGAGGATGCCAATGAGAGAGACTGCCCAACACATGATGAGCCTGAGCAACAAATTGCCTCGGTAATGATTGAGGAGCCTGAACAGAGCAATGCCGCGACAACACTCAGTGAAGCTGAGAACAACAATACTACATCAAATTCTGAGGAACCTGATGCCCAGAAGGTTACAACGTTGATGTTGAAGCAGGAATCTGTGGATTGCTCTCATCTATAGTTGCCACAGCAATTGCACGACCACATGCAAGATCAACGAGATGATAATACTTTGCCAATGAAATATGAGCAGGTAATGGTTGAACCTTTCGAATTCTTTAAAAACTCACCTCGTCCATTGCAGGTATGTCTTGAGGAATCGATGTTGGTAGATTTGAAGCCATCAAAATCTCTACTGATGGAGATGTTTGAGAAGCCAAAAGAAAACGGTGTTTGGACTCGTGAAGCTTTTCAGAAAATTGGTTTTTGCCTTGACTTACAGTGAATTTTGGCAACTGATTGGCTTGAGCAGCAATTGCCACGACAACAAAGGATACATCCAACCATGATAGAAGTCGACAAGAATGAGGTAATTGAATGGTTGGGAATGGATATAATTTTTCCTATTAATATATTTGTGCTTTCAGGAAGAGTAGCAAGGTGGAGGGCATGCATGGACTACAAGGGAACACGAAAGAAATACACCTCCACCATGGTAATACAAAGGGGAGTAGCTGGGAGCACATTGGCCCAATTCTTTTGGGGCAATATTGTCACTCGATGGAGGGTGCGAATGGACTATAAGAAGTATCGAAAACGACCCTCCTCAAGTTTTCTCAGATAGGCAGTAACATTAGAAGATGCATGAAAAATGCTCTTTCTAAGAATTTTTAATTTTTAATTTTTTTTATTTTTGGAACTTTATTTTATTTTCATTTTTTTCTTTATTTATTTTTTGAATTTTTAGGAGATATTTTATTTTATTTGTCTTCATTATATTTAGTTTCCAGGTTTTCTTTGTTTTCTTTTCTTTTCCACAACAAGACTCACAACCACCATGATAAAGAAATTCCCTGTCGACTACTTGCCACGGCAACCGCAACAGAGGACGCATCGGCAACTACCTCAGCAGTTGCCATGGCAACAGAAACTGGCAATGCCCAGGTAACAACAATGGCTTCAGCAACTACTGATGCCCAGGCAAGTGAACTTGCCTCGGCAAACATGGATCAAATCAAAGCAATACTATTCACGTAGTACCAGCCACAAGCATTCAACCACCGATCAGAATATGAATCAAGCAAACGGCACGAAGGAAACTTATCACTCGAGGTGACGACCTCTCTGACTAACTCATTTCATTTAGTTTCTTTTAATTTTTTTTTCACTTTTACATGCATTGAGGATAATGCTTCTCTCGAGTTTGGGGGTGTTGGTTTCTAATTAGTTTCATGTTTAGCTGCATTCATCTTTAGCAATCACATATAGGTTGCATATGTTACTTGCCATGTCGTTAATTGGATTTAATTGCTTAAGACTTGTTGAATATCCAATGATGAATTTTTTCCACTGCACTTAATTGAAAGAACCTATAATTTTAGGATTGCATGAAAAGAACTTAGAATTTTACTATGACGCTGATTTTTTTACACGGTTGTGGCTTGTTGATTGAAATAAACTTAGTGAACTTAGTTTGCTTAAAATTTAGGTAAATTTGAAAATTAAAAGTTAATTTCTTACTAGAGGTGCCCGAAACTGGCTCTAGTAGTTATTGCACATTAAAGAATCGCTAGAGGTGCCCAAAATTGTCTCTACTCGACTAAAATAAAATGAGAAATTGCTAACTTTGCTAGAGATGCCCGAAATTGGCTCTAGTCGAATAAAATAAAATGAGAAATTGCTTACTTTGCTAGAGGTGCCCGAAATTGGCTCTAGTAAAAATAAATGCCTCGGTAATTAAATTGATAAAAGCCTATTGTTCACATAGAATCTTGAAAATCAACTTGTACACAACTATGCACACACATTGTCACGAGCATTGTAGTTTGATTCCGGGTAATTTTTGTGCTATCCAAAAAATTAAAAGGTGATCATACTTTGTGCCACGGTTCCGAGTTTTGAATTCAAGTTTGAAGCATGTCTTTGATGATTAAAGTCTTGGCAGGTAATTTTAGTTTGCATTGCTTGAGGACAAGAAATAGTTCGAGTTTGGGGGTGTGTTAAGTGTTCAAAAGTACTATTTTTATTTCCCTTTTTACTCATATTATTGTTAGACTTAGGCTCATATTAGTTGCATAATTAGTCATTCATGCATTAATTGATGTTTCTTTCCACTGTTGAGTTTGATTACATAACTTGGTGATTTTTGTGGAAAAAAATATTGCTTTGGTGTGTTTTGTGTGTGCAGAATCAGTTGCCAAAGCAAGGCTAGAACTAGTTTCCAGGGCAGTGCATAAAGGAGATGTCGACGTAGTTGCCAGGGCAATGCATGAAGGAGATGCCGAGCTAGTTGCCAGGGTAATTGTTGATAAGGGATAAGATGATATGGCAATCAAAATTGATGACTAGATAAGCCCAAGATGACGTGGAGCAAAGTTAAATCCCAAAGGAGTTTGATTTCCATGAAAAGGTCAAAGAGAAATTAAATCCCAAAAAGATAAAAGAAGATCTAGAAGGAATTTAAATATAATAAAGAATTATATTCTTTTAAAGTATTAATTCAACTTAACTTCCTCCTCAAGAAGGCATTTGACCTAGCCATCTCCTATTTAAAGGAGACCAATACGTCAAACTAAAAGAGAGAGCAAGGGGGATAGAGTTCGATTGGGAGAAAGTTTGAAGGGAATTCGATTGAGAGAGAGTTCGACTAGGGGTTGATCGATTTCTTCTTCTTCTTCTTTGCTTCCATTAGATTCATGGTTTGGGGATTATTCTTTGTATATCTTTTGAACCCAACCATGAACTAACTTGATTGGTTGGGGTTATTGTGTTTTGTTGTTGTGAAATCTTTTGGATTTTGTTTAGGTAATAAGAGTTTGCACTTTCAATTCAAGGTTTACTCATTCTTGGTTTTTATTCTTGTTTGTGAGTGAATTGGGAGAGGATCTCGTAATTCTATCTATTTATCTAATATCGGGAGAGTTAGATTCAAGAAGCGAATGAGTATGATCTTTATTCAATCTATCGATGGTGAAGATTAATTTGGCTTAGGAATAAATTAAGGATTTCAACGGCTAAGAGGAGCGCAAGATTGGTTGTTGTTCACCCTTGATTCACACAGGGATGTATTGTCAAGGCATGCACAACTAGCTAGAGTTTTGACTTAGGGATAAGAAGAAACCATTGAATAACACTCTGCCGGACCTTGAAGTTGCTGCCCAGCCGCCCAAAAAGTTGACCAGCCAGTTGCCCAGGCAACCGTTCGATTAGTTTCCAAGGCAACCCAGCTGCGCAAGTTGCCACAGCAACTGAGTTGCCCTTGCACTCTTTTACCAAGACGATCCAATTGGCTATCACTCCTCAACTCATGATAACCTGGCCTACTCTCTCTTATTTGATTTCATCTATTCTTTTAGTTTATTGCTCTTAGTTTACTCGTTAATTATAACTCCTATTATCAATTGTGTTTTTATTTTCACAGTGCAATAACTTAAGCAAGGTGGCCTAAACCAATCCCTGTGGAGACGATACTCAATAATCATATCACTTTATTACTTGCGACGTGTATACTTGCACCGTTTGCGTAGCACTCAATACGCGCAACAACATACTTGGCTAGTAACATTGTTAATGCATGCATGTACATACCTTGGCTTCAATCTCAACATTGCTGAATCATATCAATGGCCATAGGAACTAATGCATGATCATACAACATTGGTCTAGCATTCGAATCATACAAGGTTTCATCAAACATTGAATTATTTCATAATCTGCGCAACATTATACTAATTTATATACATATCAACAAGATTATATACATAATTTAAGTCATCAAAGTTGGTTACATGATAGGCCCAACAAAACATTACATTTACTAGTCTTAACAACAAAATAAAATGCATGATCAAGATTACCTATTACAAGTTCTAGTGCCACCAAACTAGGAGTATACAAACAGTATGAAATCATACTTTCAAGCTTGCTTCAAGATGTTGCTTCGATCTCAAGATATCCTCTTGATAATGTCTTTAATATGTTATGGGAAGAATGAAGAGTAGAGGGGTAAGTACAAGTTTTGTACTTAGTGAGGTAACACTAAGTCTAGCCAATTTCAAATATACATATCCAAGTTTACATGTATTTCAAAGAATCAAAATCGTCTCTACAAGACACATACCATTCGAATTCAAGGAGTAACATAGGCATTCTTCACATATCATACAATCAACATAGCAACATCCATCATAATACCCATATGCTATTCGAATATCTTGCTTAGAAGACAAGCAACCAATACTCCAATTACCAAGTAGGCATTCTTACACAAAGTCATCATTTATACATTTCTTTCATGATAAGTAACTAGTTATACAACCATTCATGTGTCATCTTTCAAGGAAAGAAAGTTCATTCAAGAATCTTACAATTCAAGCAATGTTCATATCACACATCCAAGGCAACAATGTTCATTTCAAGTTTTAGTTCATCTTATAACACCCTTGGTAAGTAGTTTACTAGAAATCAAATCTTCAACAATATGCACCGAAGTGCCAATATGCACCGTCATGCCAAAATGCACCGTAGTGCCAATATGTACCGTAGTGCCAATATGAGCTCAAGATTCTAAGGCATGCCCTATTATCTATCCAAACTAGCTACCAAGGTTATTGATTATCCATTTCATTCAAGCTTTATACGATTCATTAACCAATACAAGATTATGACATTCAAAGGTCAAGCCCTTAGGCTTATGGAGTCTTAACTCCCAAGGCAAATCTATCCATGCCATTCGAATGGCATGAATACAAAGTGATACCATTTTTCATTTCATTTCAACCAGCCATGTATATCAATCACAAACACATGCGTATGTATGCATTGTGCGTACCTTATTCTCCAAGCAAGCATGCCATTTCTTACCTTTGGCATAAGCAATGCAACATGTCAAGCATTTCATTTCATTTGCTTAACACTCAAGTAAACACATAGATCTTGGCATCAAACAAGTTGTCATACATGTCATTCTTCCCTTAATTAGCCAAATATGTATTAGGTCATGTTAAATGTCAATGACATCGACATACTAGGAGTATACATAGTTTACGCAGCATTATACTAATTTATATCCATATCAACAAGATTATATGCATAGTTTAAGTCATCAAAGTTGGTTACATGATAGGCCCAACAAAATATTACATTTACTAGTCTTAACAACAAAACAAAATACATGATCAAGACTACCTATTACAAGTTCTAGTGCCACCAAACTAGGAGTATACAAAGAGTATGAAATCATACTTTCAAGCTTGCTTCAAGATGTTGGTTCGATCTCAAGATATCCTCTTGATAATGTCTTTAATCTGTTATGGGAAGAATGAAGAGTATAGTGGCAAGTACAAGTTATGTACTTAGTGAGGTAACACCAAGTCTAGCCAATTTCAAGATCATCACTACATGACACATGCTATTCGAATGAATAGGGTAAACTTAGGCAAACTTCACATATCACACATTCAACATTGTAACATCTATCATATATCATAACATACTATTCGAATATCTTTCTTAGAAGACAAGGAACCATATACACCAAGTACCAAGTATGCATTTCTACACAACAAGAATCAATCATGCATAACTTTCATGTGAAGTAACTAGTTATACAATCATTCATGCTTTATCTTCCAAGGCAAGGATGTTCATTCAAGAACTTACAAAACAAGTAATGTTCATATCACATATTCAAGACAAACAATGTTCATTTCATGTTTTAGTTCATCTTATAACACCCCTGGTATTTAGTTCAACAGTTAATCAAATCTTCAACAAAATGCACCGAAGTGCCAATATGCACCGTAGTGCAAAAATACACTGTCGCGCCAATATGCACCGTAGTGCCAATATGTACCATCGTACCAATATGCACAGCAGTGCCAATATGAGCTCAAGATTCTAAGGCATGCCCTCATATCTAACCAAACTAGCTACCAAGGTTGTTTGATTATCCAATCCATTCAAGCTTTATACAATTCAATATTCAATACAAGATTATGCCATTCAAAGGTCAAGCCCTTAGGCTTATAGAGTCTTAACTCCCAAGGAAAATCTATCCATGCCATTCGAATGGCATGAATACAAAGTGGTACCATTGTTCATTTCATTTCAACCAGCCATGTATATCATTCACAAACACATGCATATGTATGCAATGTGTACCTTATTCTCCAAGCAAGCATGACATTTCTTACCATTGGCATAAGCAATGCAACATGTCAAGCATTTCATTTCATTTGCTTAACACTCAAGTAAACACATAGAACATGGCATCAAACAAGTTGTCAATCATGTCATTCTTCCCTTAATTAGCCAAATATGTATTAAGTCATGTTACATGGCAATGACATTGCATTAAGACAATAGCAAGGTTGGTTAAGACCTAAGTCCTAACCCTAAGGATAGTTACACATGAATTCTACTCTAATTCAAGTCATCCATGATATATACAAGTTCAATTTCATCATTCTCTTCATTTCAAACAACCTAATAACTCAACTAAGCATTTAACATCATCTAAATCAGAATTTCAAACATAAATCAGTTTGAAGAGCATGAATTTACCTTAGTAATGCTGTCACCAAGTTGAATTTAGCTCAAATTCAACCTAAACACCATGGATTTAAGCTTTTTCTCAAATTGTCCTCTCTCTTTATTTCCCTCTTCAAATTCGGCTACTAAGGAATAAAGGAAGAAGATGATGACACTTAATCCAAGTTATTGGATTTATGAATTGTCTAATATGTCCCTTAATTTATCCTTATTATTAACTTAATCAAGGGCATTAGGGGAAACAAGAAATTTAGCATGCATTCCCCATCTTTCTCATTTAATTCAATGCAGTCAATTTAAATTGATCACTTATTTCATTTAGTCTTTCAATTAGACCCTTGACTAATCAATTTAGCTTAAACTCTAGGTTCAATTAAGCTATCAACTTATGCAATTGATTTCAATACTTCTAGGCTAGGATTTGGGGTGTTACAATTCTCCCTCCTTAAATTAAATTCGTCCTCAAATTTACCTAAATCGAATAGGTGAGGATATTGTTTCCTCATGACTTCTTCAGATTCCCAGGTAGCTTCTTCCACCTTATGATTTCTCCATAAGATCTTAACAAGGGATCAATCTTGTTCCGAAGCTTCCTTACTTCCCGGTCAAGAATTGAAATAGGTTTTTCTTCGTATGAAAAATCAGGATTCAAATCTACTTTTTCGGGCTCAAGGATGTATGAAGGATCAGATCGATACCTTCTGAGCATTGAAATGTAGAAGACATTGTGTATTCTATCGAACTCTCTATGAAGAGCTAGTCGATAGGCCACTGGACCAATTCTTTCAATAATTTTAAATGGTCCGATGTATCGGGGACTGAGTTTCCCTTTTCTTCCAAATCTGAGCACTTTCTTCCAAGGTGAGACCTTTAGGAAGACTTTGTCTTCAATAGCATACTGGATATCTCTCCTTTTCAAGTCAGCATACGCTTTGTCTATCGAAAGCTGACTTCAATCGATCGTGAATGATCTTGATTTGTTCTTTAGTTTCCCGAAGCAATTGAGGTCCTAGAATCTTGTTCTCTCCCAATTCGGACCAGCATAGATGATTTCTACATCTTCGCCATATAGAGCTTCGAATGGTGCCATTTGAATAGAAGATTGATAGCTATTATTGTAGGTAAACTCTACAAGAGGTAGAGATTTCTCCCAATTCTTCCCAAAGTCGATAACACAAGCTCATAGCATATCTTCTAACACTTGAATGATTCTCTCAGATTGGCCATCCGATTGAGGATGAAAAGCCGTACTAAGATGTACTTTAGCTCCTAGAGCTTTATATAGAGAATTCCAAAATCGAGAAGCGAATCGAGGGTCACAGTCGGAGATGATTGTTGTAGGTACACCGTGTAACCGAATCACTTCACGGATGTACAGCTCAGCAAGGGTTTCCAAGCTCATATTCATACGAACAGGGATGAAGTGAGTAGATTTAGTTAATCTATCAACAATCACCCATGCAGCATCATTCTTTCTTGGAGTAGAAGGAAGACCGGTGACAAAGTCTATAGTAATTTGATCTCGCTTCCACTGGGGAAGTTCAATAGGTTGGAGCAGTCCAGTAGGGGCTTGATGCTCGGCTTTGACTCTTTGACATGTTAAGCACTTGGATACGAAGTCCGTGATTGCAGATTTCATGCCTGGCCACCAGTATAGTGGCTTTAGGTCCTTATACATCTTAACTGATCCAGGGTGGATCGAGAAAGAACTTTGATGTGCTTCTTGCAACATTTCCCGCTTCAATTGTTCGTTGTTAGGAACACGGACTCTATCTTTGAAATAAAAGAGTCCATATGACTTGAGGAAGATGTCAGATCTAGACTCGAAAGCAAACTTAGATATGATCTTCTGAAGATCTGGATCAACTTGTTGAAGTTCTTTGATCCTCGAGATGAAATCAGATTGAACTTGAAGTTCAGACAAAAAATTTTGGCCCTTAGATAGTTGGAAATGAGCATTGATAGCCGTAGTAGCTACGAAAGCATTAATAAAGTTATTAGAATAATTTTCAATAGTTTTCTTGCAATGCAAGGCACTGTTCAAATCATTTCTTGAAGAATAAGGCATTGTTCAAATTCTTTCATACAAGCTAAGAAAGACTCAATTTCAATGGTTACATGTATTTTAGATACAATTCTTATTCGAAAGGTAGTTTACTTTTCAATGAGTGTTCGAATGGTAACTTGTAGCTTAAGGAAGCTTTAGATTCATTATTTGCAAAACAAGAGAAGGCAAGATTCAAATGAATTTAATCAGAATTCTAGATTTAGGAGTTACCCGAGTATGGTCTACGACTAAGGGCATTAACAACTACTTTTGCTTTCCCCGGATGGTAGTCGATAACCAAGTCATAATCCTAAGTAATTCGAGCCATCTCCTTTGCCTCAAATTCAAGTCATTCTGAGTTAGGAGGTATTTGAGACTTTTGTGATCGGTAAATAGATTGTATTTCTCTCTATATAGATAATGTCTTCATATCTTGAGAGCAAATACGATAGCTGCTAGTTCCGGATCGTGTGTTGGATAATTAGACTCATAAGGCTTCAGTTGCCTTGAAGCGTAAGCAATTACGTTCACATCTTGCATCAGGACACAACTGAGTCCCAAATAAGAAGAATCACTGTAAACAGTGAATTATTTGCCCGATTCTGGTTGGATGAGTACTTCCTGGTTCAGCATTTGAGGCTTTACTGCTGAGTTCATCTTGTTCTTTTTGTGGAGTTTTGTTTGATGAGCGAGCTTGAGCCTCCTTAAGTTGTCGGCCACTTCTAGTGGTAATTGTCTTACATTGCTCGTGGCCAGTTCCTCTTGCGACTTCAGTACCGCTGGGTAAACCTTCTTGCGGTCTAGAATTCAGGTTTTGAGCAAATTGTCTGACTTGAGTTTCCAATGATTTGATTGCCGCCTCTTGGTTTTGCAATCTCATCTTGGTCCTATTAATAAAAGCATCAGTTCTTTTTATGAAGTTACTATTTTCACCCATATAAGATTTAGTTTTCAACATAAAAGCATTGAGAGAATTTTCTAAAGAACTAGATGTTGTCGGTTGTTGCTGAGGCAACTATTGCCGTGGCAAATTCTGTTGGAATCCCGATGCTTGTGCATTCTGATTGTTCTGGTTTAGAGCATTGTTGGGATTACTCCATGAAAAATTTGGGTGCTTCTTCCAAGCTAGATTATATGTGTTGGACATCACATTTTTGTTCTGGTTGTAATTCCCCACATAAAAGCTGGATTCCGAATTATGCATACATTCAAAAGAATTATGGTTACCACCACATACCTCACAAAAGGAATCTACTACCTTGACTTCATGTGTGTTGTTTTGTTTCTGCATGTTCTGGACCATCTTGGTTGGAGTGGCCAATTGTGCCGAAATTGAATCTGATGATCCTTTTTCATGTATTATGGTTTGGCGTCTAACTCCTCCTCTTCTAGCAGATGGGAATTGATAATCATTCTTGGTGAGCCTGTTCAGAATTTGTATTGCTTCTTCAGGCGACTTGTCTAGGAGTATGTCGTTTGCTGAGGTATCTAGCATCATCCTTGTTGGTGTATTCAGAGCATTGTAAAATATTATCACTTGTGTCCATACTGGGAATCCGTGTATAGGGCATTTGTGTAGAAGTTATCTATAACGCTCCTAAGCCTCGTACATAGATTCATCATCTGCCTGCCGAAAAGAAGTAATTTCATTATGAAGCTTATCAGTCAAATTTGTATGATTAAATCGAGTAGGGAAATCACGACATAGATCAGTCCAAGATCCTATTGATCCGACAGGAATACTATTCAACCATGCTTTTGCCCTATCCCTCAGTGAGTAGGGGAATAATCTTAGTTGTAAAACATCTAGGGTGACTCCTTGTATTTTGAATGAATTGCAAATCTCGAGAATAGATTTAAGATGTTGTCGTGCATCTTCAGTTGCTGAGCCGCCAAATTGACCAATTGTGTTGATCATATTGAACATCACCGGTTTCAACTCAAAGTGGGCGGCTTCAATTTCAGGTGTGACAACTCCTGGATTAAGTCCTTCAAGATCCTCCTCTAGATAGTCTCAAATAGTTATGTTTCGTGCAAAAATCACTCCACCTCCTGCTGGAACATCCTAATTCATATTGTCGTCTTGATTAGCCATTGCTACTCTTAACCTTTGTCTGAGTCTTTGCAAGGTTCGTTCGATTTCTGGATCAAAGGGATATTCTGGTGTAATAGGTCTCACCCTGGTCATATACCAATGCAAAACCAAAGTTTGTTAACCCTTCGAATTTTAAACAATAAAAATAAAAAGTGTAAGAAAATAAAAAAACAAAGTTGCTATTGCCAATCCCCGGCAACGGTGCCAAAAACTTGTTGTGTGTAATAAGTGCTCCACAATTGTGCTAGTGTACACGTCGCAAGTTATAGTATAAAAGATATCGTCTCCACAGGGATTGGTGCCACTTCAAGAATCTAGTCTCCTGCACTGTAAAAGTAAAAGAACACAAGTAGAAGATTGTAGGAGTTTTAATTAACAACTAAACTAGAAAGCAATAAAGTAAAAGAAGATGTAATCAAAAGAGAAGGAATAGGCCAGGTTATCGTGAGTTGAGGTGTGATAGCCAATTGGATCGTCTTGGTAAAAGAGTGCAAGGGCAACTCAGTTGTCGTGGCAACTTGCGCAGCTGGGTTGCCTTGGAAACTAATCGAACAGTTGCCTGGGCAACTGGCTGTGCAACTGTTTGGGCAGCTAGCCAGCAACTTCAAGGTTCGGCAGAGCGTTCTTCAATGGTTTCTTCTTATCCCTAAGTCAAAACTCTAGCTAGTTATGCATGCCTTGACAATACATCCCTGCGTGAATCAAGAGTGAACAACAACCAATCTTGCGCTCCTCTTAGCCGTTGAAATCCTTAACTTATTCCTAAGCCGGATTAATCTTCACCATCAATAGATTGAATAAAGACCATACTCATTCATTTCTTGAATCTAACTCTCCCGATATTAGATAAATAGATAGAATCATGAGATCATCTCCCAATTCACTCGCAAACAAGAATAAAAACCAAGAATGAGTAAACCTTGAATTGAAAGTGCAAACTCTTATTACCTAAACAAAATCCAATTATTTCTCACAACCACAAAACACAATAACCTTAGCCAAATAGATTTAGTTCATGGCTAGGTTCAAAAGAAACACAAAACAAAGAATCCCTAACATAAACATAATCGAACAAGAAAGAAAAAGATGAAGAATGGTTGAAGCCTCTTGTCGAAATCTCTCCCCCTTGCCTCTTTAGAGTTTGATGGCTTGGTCCTCAATTTATAGGGATAGGTCAAGGTCTTTCTTGAGGAGGAAGTTAAGTTGGAATTAAATACTTTTAAAGAATATAATTCTTTATTATATTTAAATTCCTTCTAGATCTTCTCATATCTTCTTGGGATTTAATTTCTCTTTGACCTCATCATGTAAATCAAACTCATTTGGGATTTAACTTTGCTCCACGTCATCTTGGGTTTATCTAGTCATCAATTTCGGCTGCCATATCATCTTATCCCTTATTGACAATTGCCATGGCAACTAGCTCGACATCTCCTTCATGAACTGCCCTAGCAACTGCGTCGGCATCTCCTTCTTGTATTGCCCTAAACATGAATTAATGCATGAATGACTAATTATACAACTAATATGAGCCTAATTCTAACAATAATATGAGTAAAAGGGTAATAAAAGAAGTACTTTTGAACACTTAACAGTTACCATTTCCCAGATGAACTGTATCAGGACGATTACAAGAGGAGATACCCTGAAGAGACGCAGTGGTCATTGTTGTGTGATGCGAAGCACCACTATTAAACATCTATAGAGCCGGATCAGATGATGAAAGATCAGTAGCAGTGTTAACAACCGATGAATCAGACGGTGGCTGCTGATAAAAGTTGTTGTAAAGCCCCCGTCCCGGTCTGGTAGCGAACCAAGTCGGGATGTGTTATCGGAAGCTTAATCGAAGATCAGAAGATACAATTGTAGTTCAGAATTTGTTCGGGGTATTTTATTAATCTTTATCAAGGCTTATCGAACCCATTTATTACTATTCGCATTAGGGTCGCGGATAATTTTAACTTCCCTCATTTTAGGGACTAAATCGTAAACTTTACAAATTAAAGAACCTAACTCAAATTATTTATTAGCGGATCGTAACTAAATTTACCAATTATTGATATGTGAAGTTTCATTACAATTGGGCATCGCTAACCTGATTAATTAGTCCATAAAGTTATTAGGGACCAAATTACAAACTGCCTAAACTTCTTTTTATTCTTTATAACATAATTAACTAGCACTGTATCGATACCCTAATGGCCGTATCGATATGCTAAGCCTAATTTCAAATTTCCATATTTGAAGGATGTCAACCTGTATCGATACAGCTAGTCCAGTATCGATACGTGTTGACCGCGTTGACTCTGTACTGATATGCTCTATAACTGTATCGATACCATTTTCCATCCAAATTCTAGTGACCAAAATCCGTACCGATACGCCCTAGCCGTACCAATACGCCCTATTTTATTAAGCTAAATTAAGCCTAACCGTAACGATACGCCATCACCTGTACCGATACGGCCTGGCCTGTAATAACAGAATTTTCTGGTTTTTATTCAAATTACTCAATCGAACGTTGTTTAAATTCTACCAAATATTACCAACAACTTTTAAAACAGTATTTCTGAATGGATATCAAATTTCAAAGCGTTTCGAATTCATTTACTACAATTTTACCAATTAGGGCTTTTACGCTCATTTTAAGCAACCTAACCATTTCAAGATATGACAAATTATCCATACAAGACCTAGAGGCTATTAGGCTTACACAACGTGTCAAAATGGGTTACCACAACACTTTAGATCTTATGCCACCTGTCTAGGAGTACGGAAAACAAAAGCATACATACATGTGGTTTGAAGAAGTGACTTGCAACTAGAGATTACACGATCGCAGCTCGGAATATTTCAAAGCCCTGAAATGCATGAGAAACACACATGTTAGGCTTATATAGCCTAGTGAGGTAGTTATAACAAGTGCAAATAATCGTTAATGTTATGAATGGCATGATGAATAATTGGATAACATATGCTTAATTGGAAACATGTAATCTCATGCTTATTCCACAAATCATACAAATTCATAATCATCAAGTCATACTTCATATGCATACATTATTCCATGAATTGGTACCATTGGATACACGGAATCCCTTTTACACCATTCATATCAAAAAATAGGCCGTAGCCTTGAGTCGTAGCTCTGAAAAAGACCACTTACACAATTCATCCTTATTTCACCCACAAATAGGCCGTAGCCCAAGATCGTAGTCCATCCCTTACTTATACGAGCTCAAAATAATCATATGGCGTGCCAATTGTATCCAGTGTCCACATTTACACAAAAATCACATATTCAACGTATTTCATAACTTTCAGATCATAACGTATCATATATCAAAGTTGAGCCTTAGCCCAAGTATCACATATCAAGCATGTCATATCCATATTACACTTATCAAAGCAATACAAAACACTTACCGAAATCGCCAATCGTATCCAACATAGTTGCTCTACATAAGCCCTTAATCAAATGCAAATGTATACACCAAATAATGCAACGGGATGGCATTGAGCCTATCCTTTAACACAACTACACCCACCTTAGAACACGGAAGCTTTTAAGACTCTCGTATTTCGATTCCTTTGTTCATAGCCTCAATGGGAGATGATGGATTATTTTTCTTCGAATTTCGAGCTAGGAAAACACAAGAAGTCATTACAATCAACATAACAGCATGGTTCAAGAATTAGGCTTATAGTTCCCAACTCAATTTAAATTCTAATTACTTACGGAATTGGAAATTGAAAAAGGGCTTCTTCTTACCCCGAGTGAAAGCTTTTCTATGTTGCTTTCAAACCGAAGAAAGAGTAGGCCTAAGATGGACAAAGAGGGAGGTGTGTGTTTAAGCTTGAGTTAGGGGACAACAATGGTGGTGCTTGCATTTGGAAGATAAAGTGTGGTGTTTTTTCTTTCGGGAGAGATGAACAAATGAGGAAGCTTCTCCCTTTTTATTTACATTAAATGATTAAAACCTTAATCATTCCTTCACCACCCCAACAACCAATATGATTATTTCCCTTACTTGAGGGTTTCCTAAGTCCAAGGATTAACAACTCCCCAAGTTGGCTTATGATCTCATTTGCTTGTGAATTCTGATGAATTTCACGTGACATTAGACAAACATAGAGCTGACTCATCACCTATCATCATTTCTTTACAAAACGACATCATTTTAGCTCAAAACAGGGGACTTGTATCGATACGCTTCTGCCCGTATCGGTATGTCCACGCTAAAATAAGGAAGTTAGTTATTAACGATTAGACCGTATCGATACTCACATGGCCGTATCGATACGGCTAGCTCAGATTTGCACTTTGGGCTTCGAATTTCATACAATGGGTCTATTTACCCACTTAGGGCCAAAATGTAGTTTCATTTATCACGAGGTACAAAAGTTAATCATTATAACCATTATTACATCGGTTTCAAAATTTCTGATCACCAGAACCTAATTTCGGCTAGGCTGGTTTTTGGGATGTGGCAACTTTCCCCCTTAAAAAACTTTATCCTCGAATTTTCATACTAAGCAAAAAGATGAGGATATTGCTTTCGCATGGTCTCTTCAGGCTCCCATGTTGCCTCTTCAATAGAATGACTCCTCCACATGAATTTTACTAAAGGCACAGATTTGTTATGGAGTCTCTTGACTTCTCGTGCGAGGATCTGCACAGGTTCTTCCTCGTACGTCAAATTTGATTAGATTTTCACGTATTCTGGTTTGATCACATGGGAAGGATCGGATCGGTACTTGCGTAGCATAGACACATGGAAGACGTTATGGATCTGACTTAACTCCTCAGGCAGAGCCAATCGGTAAGCAACAAGTCCAACTTTTTCAATCACTTCGAACAGACCGATGAAACAATGACTCAGCTTTCTCTTTTTGCCAATACGAAGGATTTTCTTCTACGGGGATACTTTGAGGAAGGCTTTTTCTCCAACCTCGTATTAAATGTCTCTTCTTTTCAGGTCAACATAGGACTTGTGTCGGTCGAAGACAGCCTTAAGTCGATCACAAATAATGGTTTCCCTTTCTTTAGTTTCCCGAAGTAAGTCAGAACCTAGCATCTTGCCCTCACCAAGTTTGGTACAACAAAGAGGAGTTCTACATCTCAGTCCATACAAAGCTTCGTACGGGACTATTTGGATTGAAGCCTGGTAACTGTTGTTGTATGCAAATTCGACCAAGGGTAGGAATTTTTCCCACATATTTCTAAAGTCGATAACACAGGCTCAGAGCATATATTCCAGAATCTACAAGGAATAATCGAGATTGACACAAATATCTAAGACACACAATTCAAACGAGGATTTAGAGTTATCTGAATAACTCTTTCGATTGGCCATCAGTTTGAGGATGGAAAGCAGTGCTAAGGTGCACTCGCTTTCCCAAAGCCTCATGTAAGGTTCTTTAAAATTGAGATGCAAATCGTGGATCACGATTAGAAATAATGGATATGGAAATTCCATGCAAATGAATGGCCACACGAATGTATAGTTCTGCGAGCCTAGGCAGACTGAAATCTATTCTCACCGGAAGGAAGTGAGCAGACTTGGTGAATCGATCCACAATGACCAGATAGTATCATTTCTCTTTGGTGTCATTGGTAGGCCACTTACGAAGTCTATCGTGATACGCTCTCATTTTTATTGTGGAAGTTCGATGGGCTGCAGGAGACTGGTAGGCACTTTGTGCTCGACTTTGACTCGTTGGCAATTCAAGCACCTAGTCACAAAGTCCGTGATCTCATTCTTCATTCCAGAACACCAGTATAGCTCCTTCAGGTCCTTGTACATTTTAATAGCTCACGAGTGGACCGGGAATGGGCTAGAATGAGCTTCACTTAGAATCTAATTCTGAATATCATCATCAGGCACACAGAAACAGTTGCAAAAAGACAACAAGCCTTTGGAGTTCATAGCGAAGTCAGGATCTACGTTATCCTTGACCTTAGCAATGAGAGGCTGCAACTCCTCATCGTTTTTTGGAGTGCTTTGATTCGGGACACAAATGTTGACTGTAATCTCAATTCAGCCAATAGTTTACCGTACTTCCTAAGTCGAAAGTGGATATTCAAACATTTCGGAGAAGGTGTGGGCTTCCGGCTAAGAGCATCAGCCACGACATTGGCTTTACCGAGATGGTAATCAATGACCAGATCATAGTCATTTAAAAGCTCCGTCCACCAGCGTTGACGAAAGTTCATCTCCTTCTTAGTTAAGAGGTATTTCAGACCCTTATGATCGGTGTAAAGGTAGCATTTCTCACCATACAGATAGTGTCGCCAAATTTTCAAAGCAAACACCACTGCAGCTAACTCCAGATCATGAGTCAGATAGTTTAGCTCATATGGCTTGAGTTGACGTGAGGTATACACTATGACTTTGCCTTCTTCCATTAGGACACAGCCCAATCCCAAATGGGATGCATCACTGTATACGGTGAAGTCTTTGCCCGACTCGGGTTGCCCTAAGACAGGGGCATGCGTAAGGACTTGCTTGAGCTGATCGAAACTTCTTTGTTGATCTACAGTCCACACAAAAGAAGTCTTTGCAGGGAAGCTTCAGTAAGGGTGCGGCAATCAAAGAGAATCCCTTAACGAATCTACGATAGTAGCCTGCAAGGCCCAGAAAGCTACAAACTTCTCCCACATTCTTTGGAGGCATCTAGTCTAGGATGGCTTGGATCTTCTTTGGGTCAAATTGGATTCTCGCAGAAAAGATTACATGGCCCAAAAAAGAAACTTCAGATGGCCAAAACTCACATTTACTGAACTTGGTATATAGTTGTTTTTTTCAAATAATCTAAAGCACAGTTCGGAGATGTTCTACGTGAGTAGCAGCATCCTTCGAATAAATTAGAATGTCATATATGAACACCACCATGAATTTATCTAAGTGAGGCCGGAACAAACGGTTCATCAAATCTATGAAGGCTGCTGGTGATTTCGTAAGCCCAAATGGCATTAATAGGAATTTATAGTGACCATATCTAGTTCGAAAGACAGTCTTTGGAACATTAGACTCCTTCACAAGCATATGGTAATACCCGGATCGAATATCTATTTTTGAGAAGACAGAAGAATCGTTCAATTGATCGAAAAGGTCATCGATCCTAGGCAATGGGTACTTGTTCTTGATTATCACTTTATTTAGATGACGATAGTCAATGCATAGGTGCATCGATCCATCATTCTTCTTAACAAACAACATCGGTGCTCCCTAAGGTGAGGAACTCGGTCTAATGAATCTCTTCTCCAAAATGTCTTGAATTTGGGCTTTTAAATCTCTTAGCTCCACCGGAGCCATTCTATACGGAGTGATATAGACCAGGATAGTTCCAGGTTGCACTTCAATCCTGAATTCCACTTCTCGAGTAGGAGGGAGTCCTAGAAGTTCATCGGGAAACATATCAGAGAATTCTCGCAAAACAGGTGCATCTTCAAGTTTTAAATCTTTCATAGCACGCGTAAGAGTTTTCTTAGGCTCGGGCTTGGATTTCATCAGAGTTAGGCTTCTCTTATCGAGTCCACGGAGATATAGTTTCTTCTTCAAACAATCTACTCGTGCTTGGTGTTGTTCGGCTAACCAATCGAGGCCTAATATGAGGTCAAACTCTCGAAAGGGCAAGGCCATCAAATTAGCCGGGAAATGGATCCTTAGAGGGCATGATTTACAAATCCATCAGATGATTACACTATCTCCTAACGGATTAGAGACAACAATTTTGGTAGTAACCGGTTCTGATTCTAAGGCATACTTCTCAATCAAAGGTTCACTAATGAAAGAGTGTGTAAAGCCTGGATCTACCAAAGCATAAACAAGATCAGAGCATAATTTTACCATACCTGCAATCGTATCAGGATCATCATTCTATTCACGACCCTGAACATGGTATATCTGGGCTAAAGTCTAAAGGTCACGACCAGCTAGAGGGGCATTAACGTTGCGTGGTCTCCCTGCTGATCCAGTTTGAACTTGCTTTACTCTTTTTTCTTTGCTAGGGTTGTTCTGAGAAGCTACAGAGGTAGGTGCGAGCAGATTTTGCAGACATTGCCTGATGAAGTGGCCAAATTCTCCGCAAAGATAGCATGATCCAGACTACCTACAGCACTGCCCAAGGTGCCTCTTCTGACAGAAATTACACAAAGGGATCTGAGAGCCTTTCACCGAACCACATGTACTATCTACTGAAGGTGTGTGACTAACAGATGTTCCTGCAGACTGAAACTGCAGTACATAACCGGATCGTGGTAGTTGCTGAAAGGTAGCAGACTTTTGGTCCCAATGCCTGCCTTTCTTCTAAGACACATGAGGCTTAGAGTCATCATGGGATCTTTTATCGGATCGGGCTTGGTTCCCTCTCCTTCTTTCTGAAGCCTTCTAGGAGGACTCAGTAGTAATAGCTCGATTAACCAAAGTTTGGAAGTCCTCTAACTCCAATATGGTGAAAAGAGGACACAGTTCGTCACATAGGCCATCAACGAACATCCGACATTTTTCCTTCTATGTGCGAATGATTTCTGCACCGTATCTTGCATACTTGTAAAATTCTTGGATGTACTGCTTCACTGATTTCCCTCCTTGCTTCAGATGGAGGAATCTCTTGCGCCCCTCGGCGATGTAATGATCACTTACATACTACTTGCGAAACTCCTAGAGAAAGAAGTCCTAAGTAATTCGATGTTCAGGCACCGTAAGTGTCACCGTATCCCACCAGCTTTGGGCTTCTTCGGTGATCAGGGCCAGGGCATATTCCAATTTGTGCTCCTCAGGCATTTCATTTGCTTATTCAACGCCTTCAAAGTATTCTTCAGCTAGTACTCTACGATTTTAAGGTTATCCAGATCTTGGCCAGTAAATGTATAGACTGGATACTGTTTGAGCTTATCAATTGGAGCCGGGATACAAGCTAAAAAGCTTCAGCAGGCTGAAGAAGTGGTTCCTATCAGAGGGACACCACAACTTGCTTAATCATATCCGATATCGACAAAAGGTACTCCTGCTGAGCCGGAGGCATCGGAGGTGGATGAGGTGAGTCATTTTGTCCCACTCGTTTAGGTCTAACTTCTGCCCCTATATTATCCCCTTGAGTAGAAGAGGAGTCGAGATTTGGTTTATTGTTAGCGCGTCTATCAGTAGGCGCAGACATATTCGGATCTAATCATACAGAAAGATTAAACCGTGTAAGCTGCAAGTCATAGATAACATATACAAATAACTCCTAGGTGGCATAAATACATACGGACTCGTAACGGGCTTCAGTTTAATCCTAGAATCGACTAACCTAGGCTCTGATACCACAACTGTAACGCCCTCATTCCCGGTCTGGTAGCAAACCGGGTTGGAAAGTGTTATCAGAAGAAGAAATTGTAGTTCAGAACTTGTTCGGGGTATTTTATTAGTCTTTCTCAAGGCTTATCAAACCCATTTATTACTATTCGCATTAGAGTCACTGATAATGTTAACTTCTCTTATTTTAGGGACTAAATCGTAAACTTTACAAATTAGCGAATTCTTTATTACCGACTCGTAATGAAACTTACCAATTATTGATCTATGAAGTTTCATTACTATCGGGCATCTTTAACCTGATTAATTAGTCTGTAAAGTTATTAGGGACCAAATTGCAAACTGCCTAAACTTCTTTTTATTCTTTATAACAGAATTAACTAGCACCGTATTGATACCCTAATGGTCGTATCGATACGCTAAGCCTAATTTTAGATTTCTAGATTCGAAGTATGTTAACCCATACCGATACAGCTAGTCCAGTATCGATACGCGTTGACCACGTTGACTCTGTACCGATATGCTCTATAATTGTATCGATACCCTTTTTCCATCCAAATCCTAGTGACCAAAATTCGTACCGATACGCCCTAGCCGTACCGATACGCCATCACTTGTACCGATACGGCCTAGCCTATAATGACATAATTTTGCTAGTTTTTATTCAAATTACTCAATCGAACGTTGTTCAAATTTTACCAAATATTACCAACAACTTTTAAAATAGTATTTCTGATTGGATGTCAAATTTCAAAGCGTTTCGAATTTATTTACTACAATTTTACCAATTAGGTCTTTTAGGCCCATTTTAAGCAACCTAACCATTTCAAGATATGACAAATTATCCATACAAGACCTAGAGGCTATTAGGCTTACACAATATGTCAAAATGGGTTACCACAACACTTTAGATCTTATGCCACCTATCTAGGAGTTCGGAAAATATAAGCATACATACATGTGGTTTGAAGAAGTGACTTGCAACTAGAGATTACATGATCGCAGCTCGGAATATCTCAAAGCCCTGAAATGCATGAGACACACACATGTTATGCTTATATAGACTAGTGAGATAGTTATAACAAGTGCAAATAATCGTTAATGTTATGAATTGCATAATGGCTAATTGGATAACATATGCATAACTGGAAACATATAATCTCATGCTTATTCTACAAATCATACAAATTCATAATCATTAAGTCATACTTCATATGAATACATTATTCCTTGAATTGGTACCATTGGATACACGGATTCCCCTTTACACCATTCATATCGGTAAATAGGCCGAGCCTTGAGCCGTAGCTCCGGAAAAGATCCCTTATACAATCCATCCTTATTTTCCCCCACAAATATGCCATAGCCCCAGACCGTAGTCCATCCCTTACTTATACGAGTTCAAAATAATCCCAATTGTATCCAATGTCCACATTTACACAAAAATCACATATTCAACATATTTCATAACTTTCAGATCATAACTTATCATATATCAAAGTTGAGCCTTAGCCCAAGTATCACATATCAAGCATGTCATATACATATTACACTTATCAAAGCAATACAAAACACTTACTGAAATCGCCAATCGAATCAAACATAGTTGCTCTATATAAGCCCTTAACCGAATGTAAATGTATACCCCAAATAATGCAACGGGATGGCACCAAGCCTATCCCTTGACACAACTACACTCACCTTAGAACATGGAAGCTTTTAGGATTCCCGTATTTCAATTCCTTTATTCCTAGCCTCGATGGGAGATGATGGATTATTTTCCTTCAAATTTTGAGCTAGGAAAACACAAGAAGTCATTACAATCAACATAACAGCATGGTTCAAGAATTAGGCTTAGTTTCTAACTCAATTTAAATTCTAGTTACTTAAGGAATTGGAAATTGAAAAAGGGCTTCTTCTTACCTGAGTGAAAGCTTTGCTATGGTGCTTTCAAACCGAAGAAAGAGTGAGCCTAAGATGGACAAAGAGGGAGGTATGTGCTTAAGCTTGAGGTTGGGGATAACAATGGTGGTGCTTGCTTTTGGAAGACAAAGTGTGGTGTTTTTGCTTTTAGGAGAGATGAACAAATAAGGAAGCTTGTCTTTTTTTATTTACTTTAAATGATTAAAACCTTAATCATTCCTTCACCACCCCAACAACCAATATGATCATTTCCCTTACTTGAGGGTTTTCTAAGCCCAAGGGTTAACAACTCCCCAAGTTGGCTTATGATCTCATTTGCTTGTGAATTCTGATGAATTTAATATGAGATTGGACTAGCATAGAGGTGACTCATCACCTATCATCATTTTTTTACAAAACGACATCATTTTAGCTCAAAACAAGGGACTTGTATCGATACGCTTCTGTCCGTATCGGTACGCCCATGCTAAAATAAGGAAGTTAGTTATTGACGGTTAGACCGTATCGATACTCACATGGCCGTATCGATACAGCTAGCTCAAATTTGCACTTTGGGCTTTGAATTTCATACAAGGGGTCCATTTACCCACTTAGGACCAAAATGTAGTTTCATTTATCACGAGGGTACAAAAGTTAATCTTTACAACCATTATTACATCGATTTCAAAATTTTTGATCACCAGAACCTAATTTCGGCTAGGCCAGTTTTTGGGATGTAGCAGTTGTTGTGAAGGAACTGAACAAGCTTACGGCAATCTCGAATAACATGCCCTGGCAAATTACAGAACTTGTACACAACATATTATCATCTAGAATGACTAGATTGAGAAACAGGACTACGACCGCCACTAGAAAACGAATGGCCAGAGTGACCACCCTTCCCTCGAGAACGGTTGGTGAAATAACCATGATTTGAATTAGCCTGCTGCGCAGAATATGCCGTGGCAAGAGGTGTAGCTTGGTCAGATTCTTGTAGGAGTCTCTCATGATCAGTTAAGATCTCAGACAACTCAAGCATGGATGTCGATATGTTACGCACACGAAGGGCAACAACAATTTAACGATAATCATCACCCCAATCGATTGACAATAGAAATCAAGAGATCTACATAGGAGACATGACAGTTTGCCAAGGCAAGATCAAAGGCAATACCCTGCATGTCTTTCATGTAGTCGGAGAAAGACCTGGAACCACGCGGATTGTAAGCCAATTTGGACTTGAGAGCAAGGATGCGACTGAGAGATGCTCGAACATAACTTGCAACTAGAGTTTCTCATACAATTTTGGCGGTGATAGCGGATGAAATAAGTGGTTGAACTTGATCATCACAACTACCAAGAAGAGCACTGATAAGAATTTGATCCTGACGATACCATCGTAGATATTCAGGATTAGCAATTATTGCTACAGTATTGGTAAACTTAGATGGGGAAGACTGTGAACCATCAATATAACCGAGTAGCCAAAACCAATGAGAGTAGCCTCCACTTGGCGACGCCAAATAAGAAAGTTGGTAGACGTAAGTTTGATTGAGAAGTTGGTCAGTGCACTAAGGTGCACAAGATCATTGGAAGTAGAAGACGGAGCCATGAAAGGAGATTCGGTTTAAAGAAGAGCGGAAAAGAGAGGGGAGAAAATGAGTAGAGAAATTCTACTTGGATGTGATTACCATGTAAAGGATTTGTATATTTTATAATTGATAATGTTTACAGTTGAGCTATATATAGGCTTACAAATAATTATACAAGGATAAGGGAAATCAAATATTAAATACAAATTAAATATTTAAATACAAGATAAGATTGGGATAGAGATAAGATAAGATAGGATTTAAATGAGATTTGACTAAGAGTTATCTTATGGATATGAATGAGATAAAAGTTATCTCATCTTATCTTTATCCTTAATAGTTCCCACCTTGAAATTTATATATGCCCATCCTGAAATTTTATTTGTGTCATTATGAAATTTATTTGTCTACATAAAAGCCCAAAAAACAATAATCAATTACAAAAGAACATGAATCTAACTAAAAAAATAAAAGTATATTTCAACTATTATTCTCAATTTTGACGTCTTTTCTTTCTCAATCACAAAATTCTCGATTTTCAAAGTTCAAGATTCGTAAATCTCTTAATATTGAAGGTATATAATTTTTTATTTTTTTAAATTATTCATTTATTCCAAATATAGAAGTTTATTTCAATTATTATTTAAATTTTGTTCTTAAAATTTCAAGAGTCCAATACCTTTTGTTCTTTCTATTACAACTGTAGCAATAAAATAAGGATAGCATAATTAGATATTTACTGACTTTATGTTTAACGTTTCATTTTCTAACTTTGGGTTTTAAGTTAGAGATTAAATTAATTGAGAGTAGAAGTAGAAATATAACTTTAAGAATTAATAATTCTTTATACTAATTTCGTTGGATCAATTTAACAAATGTATTCTTTTTTTCTTGCTTTTTATTGATTGAATATAAATTGGTAATAGGTACAAATTAGGTTGTTTTGAATTTGTTTTAGCCTTGTAGGTATTATATTTCACATTGCTTTGTAAATTTTAATTTAGAAATTTCTTATTTACTAATGTGTTTTAATAGCCGGCGTGAATGATATGTTTTCCTCACCTTTATTATGCAGGATTATACTCAATCCCCACGACCTGGGGAAAACAAATGTTTGTATAAAATTATTCACATCTTGAAGATGTTATATATGTTCGTCTCTATGAGTTGATATCATAGGACATCGTTTTTTGCTTTTTATACAGACTTTAAATTATATACGTATTAACCACAGTGGGGAATTCATCATATAGTTAGGGTGTGCAAGTTATTTATCGTTGTTTTATAATTCACTAATGTTTGCATTGATAATTTATTCACACTATTGTAAATAAGCATTATTAACTTATTTACACCTAGTCGCTTATCATGTTCGTGAAGGTTAAACGAACAGGTTCGCAAACGCTAACCGAACAGAGCATAAACAAACTAAATAATAAACGAACTGAATTCGAACATAATGTTAATGTACGTGTACTCACCCTCAAAAATATTTTTGGATCTGCTACTGAAAATAAGTTTCAGATGTATAATGCCCAGTGCCCATAAGAAACTCTAAACAATGAGCTAATTTATTTTTAGCAAATTTTTGTATATGTCATCTGATACCCAAGTATTGAAAAGTATATTTTTAATATAAAAATTTCATTTCACAACGAAAACTACAACTGAAGGCAATACAAACATTTCCCCTTGAGGATTGGCCACCCAATCGCCAATTATGTTGCTTGGTCTCCTAATAAAAGAGAAAAAACAAGAAGCAAAATTTCGGGATAAATTAATTACATCCCTTTCACCTACAACACTCTCCCAAACTGATTGAGAAAGAGAGCGAACACGTGAGATTAAACTTTGTCTTTGAGATGGTAGTACAAATTTATTTTTACAGAACTTGTAAATTTTTGTTTTCTTTTGAGTTTGATATTATTTATAAAGGTATTTTAAAATGAACATTATTATTTTTTTACTGAGATTATTTTTTGCATCCAAAAACAAGTATATTTAAACGTTTAATATTTTTTTTTGATAATTAATATCTTATAATTTATAAGTTAAGAGAAGTATAATATATATATATATATTGTACCAAATTTAACGTTAAAAACATTATCTTGATTTTTAATTCTTATAACATGCAATAAGATTTTTTATATTTTTTTATTTTGTCAATTAGTAGTGCCTTAAAATAAAACACGCGGACATGGTGGTGGGTCAAAACAGATCCGAGAATTGGTGGATGAAAATCGTTTAAAGGGAGCTTTCATTGTTTCTTCCCCTCCCCACCTTTGAATCTAGTGGCCATTTTGAAACCCCAAAAATTCTTATAGTTTGATTTGTTATTGTTATTGTTATTGTTATTATTATTTTTTTAAAGAAATATACAAGTTTACGATCGAACTTAAAGTTAATGTTAATAAAAGTTTCAATATCATTTTTTTATCATTTTGCGCATCGTTCAATATATTAGTTTATAAAATTTAATATAACCACCACTTAAGTTCTACTGTTAAAAAAACAAAGATCTTTTTATACATTAATTTTGTTTTATTTTTACAGTAGAATGAAACAACTAATCTAAGAGGTTGATGGTGTAGATTAAATGAAAATATAATTGTCTTTCGAAATATAAGTACAAAAATTATACAAAACTAAGGGTTAAGTTCTTATAATAACTTAAAAACTAAACTACAACAGAAAACCAATGTTTTTTTATTAATAATTTGTTTTCTCTACTTTTATTTTTTATATTTTTATAGGCAATAATCCAATTATCCGAATCCCTTAAAAAAAGAAATGAAATTAGAAAAGATTAATGATAAATCCTATAGAGAAAAAAGGTCCTTTGGCTTTGGATGGTCACGGCCACCCACAAAACCTTAAAAATAAACTATATCTAACTTTGCTAAGCTGACTGCCCGATCAGGCGAGTGGTAACCACCAGCCACGAGTGTTTTGGACCATGCTACTCATCGATCCTCGTGTATACCACATCCTCATTAAGCGCCTGGATTGTTGTTAAAACAAAAAAGAAAACATAGGGAACAGGTTATGGATTTGATCGTGTCCAGCTAATCACGTCCATTCATTTTAAAACAATTACATAATAATTATATATTCTCTAATTATATATAAAAATAATAATTTATTTAAAAAAAATGAATGAATCTAATTAGTAGAGATCACAAATAATACAGTGAACGAAATTTATCTAATAATTTACTACCGCCATAATTAAACAACACTACAGTCGCCTTCACGTGCCCAACACATGTTCCCGCGATAAATGACAATTATCCACCTTTTATTTATTTATTTTATTATTGTTGAAAGGGTACATTTACATTTTGGTACAAGAACGTACCTAATTTTTTTTCATGTTGGTATCTAAATCTCAACTTGATATTTAAATTTGACTTTTTAATCTAAATTAATAATTACGACAAATGATTATATATATTATGAAGTCAACTTAGGTATTAAATTGGATCTTGACATCAAATTCATATATTTATCTAGACTAACAAATTAGTAGCAAATTAAAACTTAGAGCCAAAACATATAAAATATCGATATGTACTATCGTTCAAAAACGATTGTACGAAACAATTACTTCTTATTATATGTCATTTTTATTTAAATCGTGTCACGTAATAAAATTATAAAAACTCGAGTATATTTCTCTTTCGCCCACCTTGGTTTTGAAAAGTTTTCATTTAGTCAAAGAGATAAAAATTTTAGATAATAAAATGATAAAAACTATTGGTTAGTCCTATTAAAAATTTACAACTCAATCTCAGACCCTCTAATAATTTTTTTTCTGATTTTGTCCCTGAAAATATCCAAATTAATTAGAATCTTAACTAATGTTTGATAATAAAAATGTGTTTGTAGAGTCATCTCGAGCATTTTCGAGCTACATTCTCGAAAGGGTTTTTAGTCATTAGGCTAAAAGGGTGTTCCCCTCTTGTCATCGTGTTAAAGAGCGCATGGTGTGCACACATTTATTCTGCCCGGAGAGAAAGGAACTTACGTATTTTTCAGGGTTGTATGCATTGTGAGGATGATGTTTTGCATACTATTATCGAGTTTGTACAGATTCGACTTAGGGAAAAGTTGATAGGTAGGGGTGCTGCAACCATTGTTCAAAGTTGGAACATTGAACTGTAGATTCTGTTGTATAGTTGATTGTTTATCGTAACAATTCACTGTCTTTTGATGAAATAGAATTATAAATATATTTTTTGGGGTGAAAGTACTTTGCAAATCTCCTATTATAAAGATTGGATTTAGTTAATACATCTATTATTAAATTAGATCAATTTAATTTATATATTAATGAAAAGAAGCGAATAAAATCAAATGTTTACTATTTAAAAGTAGAAATTATTATTATAATCGTATAAATGAAATCTTTTGTTTAGAGCTAAAATGCAGATAAAAATCTAAAAAAGTTAGATCTATCAAAATTTAACTTTATTTGCTTCTTTTTAACAATGTAATGATTAAATTAATTCATTTAATAATAGAGGACAAATTTGAACCAGTCCCTAAAATAGAGGGACATGGAAGGTACTTTTACAATTTTTTTAAAATATATTTTCAATTATTTTAGGAGTAATTGAAAAGAAAAGGCATTATGTAAAAAAAATGACCCTAACGTTTGATTGAATAGTTATTTAGTTATTATTTTTTTGAAGTAATTTAACCTTCAACGTTTTATTTTAGATTAAAATGATCTCTCTACGGATGAAAATTATTAGTCAATTTACGATATATTGCTTGAAATGACGTGACAAACCTACATGACAGTGCACACTGTGCTAGTAATGTCATATAAACAAATATGACGACTTTACAAAATGACACATGAGTAAAAAAATAATTTTAAAAAATTCTATAAAATATAAAATATTTTTTTCTCTGAAGTATCATTCTATCAAGTCATTTCAAGTTATTTATTATCAATTGATTAACAATTTTTATCCGTAAAGAGATCATTTTAACCCAAAATCAAAACATTAAAGATTAAATTACTTAAAAAAAATAATATGAACCAATGTCATTTTTTGGTATTATGCCAAAAGAAAAACAGAACAGCGAGTGTAGGGATTTACATACTTGGGGCGAGTCAGCGTCGTGTTGTGCTCTAGGCAATTTCTTTTATCGTAGTTTCTCTGAGACTAAGAAACGAAAATAGTTGCTTTGCTTCTCTGTTTATATAAAAAAAATCTGTTTCTTTTTTTATTATTTATTTTCAATTTATTCATCTCTTGTTACAGTCACTCTTTCGTTGCAATTGAAATGAATAATCATTTGCAGAATTGCTGAATTCCTGTTTTTGGAATTTTGATCAGTTTTTTCTCCTCCCGCGGGAGAAATGCCTTCGAAGCGAAGAAAGTAAAAGTATACGGAAGTCAGAAAATCAAACTAAGAAACCAAAATGCGAACGATTTGCGACGTTTGTGAGAGCGCCGCCGCCATCTTTTTCTGCGCCGCCGACGAGGCCGCTCTTTGCCGTTCCTGCGACGAAAAGGTTTATTCATTTCCCCTACTATTGAGTGTTAGTAATTAAACTCTGTGTAGTGCGTACTCATACACGTCTAGCGCCATAGTTTGATTTACTTGCAGTCTCAAATTTGACATCAAACTATGTTTGTGTGTGTATTCCGAAGGTATATGACTATAGTGTTTTGATGTGCTCTCGAAATCAAAGTCGAGCCTTGGAATTGATACTAAAGAAATCATCTCAAGAGTTTTTCATATTTCAAACATTAGCAGTAGTTTGATTAAAATGTGTTAAAAACGGAAAAAATCTGAAGTTAATTGGAGTTTTCAGGTTCACATGTGTAACAAGCTAGCTAGTAGACATGTGAGAGTTGGGTTAGCTGACCCCAGCGATGTCCCACGTTGTGATATATGCGAAAATGCACCTGGTATGTATGATTTGACTGATATATATTTTTCTTCTTACCTAATATTATAATTATTGTTAAAACTTTTTATTCTTTTAGAATTTTGTTGATTTTGTATGTAGCTTTCTTTTACTGTGAGGTAGATGGCAGTTCCCTTTGCCTGCAATGTGATATGATTGTACATGTTGGAGGCAAAAGGACCCATGGGAGATCTCTCTTGTTGAGGCAGAGAGTTGAGGTTTGTCATTCTTTTGTAGACTGGTTTTTACTACTAGAGTGGTATCAGCTATGGTGTCATCCCATTCCCAGATCGTCCTGTGCTCTTTATATTCAAGTTGGACTTCCCAACTTGCAATCAATTTTTGTTTTACGGTTTGTTTGTTTCGCGTAAAACTAATTTCAGAATTCATTTTTCGTATTTTACAGTGTTTGGTTCGTGTAAAATTACTCGGTCAACGGAATTTGAACTACGGTCAATTATTTTTTCTCTTCACAATTTTTGCAGTTGGTTTTACCATCTCATTTTCCGTAAAACACTTTGCAACACTATCTCATTTTCTCTCCAACCCACAGGAATCTCCCTCATCGACACCTTTCTCTCATTGGCACCTTTCCCCGTCGGCATCGGCGCCTCCCCCTCGACGGCGACGATAACTCAAGTGGGTATATATCTTCTATTCATCCTCCATTTTTGTTCATCTTATTTGAGTATGTTTGAGTTTTTTTTCTTTTCTCGCTTTAACCATCAAGTATATTCAACTAATTGAATATTATTGGAGGTTTTTGTTTCTAAAATTATCACTGATTATACTGTTCTGTAGCTGCATTCATAAAATTATCCGATTTTTGTGGTAAATTCCTAATAGGTACACTAAGAAGTCGATTAAGTAAAAACCTAATTTCTCTTCAAACCTAATTAACTACCTTTTGCATTGTGTGTGTGTGTGTTAGGCATGCGTTCTGTACAATAATTGGTCGTGTTTGCAGCAAAAGAATCAAAGATTATATATCTCTAACAAAATTCTTTTGTTTCCTGTAGTTGATTGAAAAACTCTCTGCTAATAGTCCAACCAAACTCAAAATTTTGACTGCAATTGCTAAGGAACATAAGATCGACTGAAATCCTGAATCATTTGGAGCTAAAGAATCAAAGATTTACGATGACATGTTGGTAACACTAGCATACTTGTTTTTTTTGTTATATAAACATACTGAGGACCCTCCATAGAGAATATTTGATTAGGAAATGATTAATTGATTTGCTCGATAAGTAATGCTCTCTCCATATGAATTTGCTTCTTCCAAATGGACCAAATTATTATATGGGGGCTATCAAAATTTCAACAGATCCTCCAATTATTAAGGATCATGTTCAAGATTCAATACATATTAGAAAAAGTGACGTTCCGACAAGTTGTTGTTGATTTAAACTTGGTATGTTTTATTTGATTCAAACTTGATGTTGATCTTCTTTTGGTATTATTTAATCATTCGTTGTATGTTAATTGTTAGTAAATATTTGGGTTCCTTATTTTTCAAGAACTGAAATTCAAGGGAGGGAATTTAAGAATTCATATTCTAAGAATGAGAGACCTTCCTCTCTACCAAGAAAACTTCTGATAATTATGATCCTAGTTCGAAAAGTGAAGAAGAGGTAGACAAATCTAAGCTTGTCAGAAGTAGCAATCCTAATATAGATAGTGGTAAACAAAATATAAAACTGTTTATACTCTCTTTTAAATACTCTCTTTCATGAAAGTTTGACTATCTGCTTTGTTTAATTGTAAGTTCAAACAAATAATTCACTTTAGGTACATTGTTTGTGTAAGCTGTAAACCTTTGCTTGATGAAGAGTTTTTTTCTATTGAGTGTATTATGCCATCAGACGCAAGTTCTGAAGATATTGAGGTGTTTTTTCTATTGCATTCTGTTTGTTTAATTTTGTTTCGATGTACGGATTCTCATTTTATCCAATGTCTCCGATCGCTTCTGTTTTGATTTCCTTATGCATCTTATTTTTACTTATGTGGCTTTCTAGTTTGATACATGTTCCACCTAAAGTTGTCATACAGTACAGAGTTTGCTGAATTAAGCATTACCTTCCTTGCTTCTCTTATTTGTGGTATCAAATATTGCTATAAAGAAATAGTAATATAATCCCCTTCATCATCTTCACCTGCTCCTGCATGAATGTACTTAATGTTGAACATTGCAAATTGTTCATTTCTGAAATTGCACTACAATGGTGTTGGTCCTTCTAAGATTATAGGTTGCCTTGAAAATTTTGAAAACAGACTCTTCTGTGACAAGACTGCTCTACGGGTATATGTATGTTTTTAATTTACCTTGCTTTGGGAGTTCATAGAATTGTCTTAACTATTTTGATGTCAAATCAACTTACCTTACCTGTATATCTTCTGTTGAAAGCTTTTGGGAGCTTCAGAAGATTATGATATATATATATATATTTGCTCCGTTTATTGATTGATATTTTAATTTATGTTTTACAACTTAAGACCATTAGGAAAATGAAATATAATTGCTTGCTTATTTTCTCTATTTATTGCTTTAGGTCCTTGTTTGTTCGGTCAACCGCATTATGGGGAAGCGGTCGTTTCTTTTTTATATAACTATTCATGCACAAGTAGAGTCATTGTTTGTTCTCCTTGCAGGTTGATAAAGACCTTTCTTTCCTTGATGGTTATATCCAAGAATCAATTGAAAAAGGCGCCCAGCCTTGTATTCCTGAGAGTGAACGCTCAGGAGTGTTAAATATGGGCAATTTTAGAAACCAAGATCACCATGAACCATCACATGGTCTGAGGTTTGAGGCATATGAGCTCCCAAAGCCTGCAGTGCAATCTAGGATTCCTCAAGCCTTACTTCCTTCAACTGAAATTGTTCCCGTGCAGCGGAGCTCAAGCTACGACTAGATGGAGTACAACAGAAATGGGGTAGACCAACATATACGCCTGAAACATCTACCTCAAATTTGACGCCACAGAAATCTATTAATGGGGAAAGTGCTGTAAATTCAACACGTAAAACCTATGCTTCAAGAAAACCGCAAGTTGAAATTTCTCATGAAAAGCAGAAACTTGATGCTTCACTGTTTGGAGGTTCATCAAAACCGGAAAAGAGGCATGGCGCTGGTCATAAGGTTTCAAAGGCAAGCAGCCGCATAGTGGAGAAGTCTCATGTGCCAAATTCTAGCATGGAAGTTGCTTCCGTAAAGACCGTTCCTGTTCAACCACCTCCGGACTTGCTTGATATGGGGAACCAACTGCCACAAGCACTGCTCCTTCACTAGATCCATTTAAACAATTGGGGGGCCTTCTTGACACAACTCAAGATGCTTCACTGCAAATGGTGCAACCGCTGCTTCCAGGTCACCTGATGTAATGGCATTGTATGCGGACACACCCGTCTTTATACACGATATACATGACGCTGATCTTTTACGCAAGGTTGTAATATATAAGAATTTTTATTGTTTATCTCTTTCACGTGAGCAATAAAATGTTTTCTTATAGTATGATGAATTAGCTGATTTTACAATGATCAATATGTAATGTAGATTGTTGTTGTAAATTTGTTGCATGCATTACATAAATTTGTTAAAAAGTTAAACTAACTGATGAAAAGAAAATAATTTTGCTTATTTCATTAAAAAATAAACATTGTAATATATATTCAAAATTCTGCAAAATATTATTTTGTTACATCAATAAATTTGCAATGTGTGCTTGTTTTATTTGAAACAGATTTCAAAAAATGTTTTCATGAAAATTTACCGAAAAGTGTAAAATGAATTGCACTAGGTTGGATTTAGGTTGTTATTTAATGCTTTCCTACCCAATACCCCTTGGGCGATTATGTCTATGTGGTTTTTACTGTAGCTGATTGGTTTTAGGTTGGATTGCTTGACATTTACCATTTTTGTATTGATGGAAAGCGGCCAAAGTTCTTCGCCTTTGTTGTAGTTTCCAGGGGATAAGCCTGTTCATTTGGAGGAACTCGGGTTGCAACCAGTTGATCCAAATGATGTAAGGAAGGATCAGAATCAGCAACCTAAACTTGCAGTGAGAGAGAAGCAGCAAAATCATAGACTCTCTCTTGTTCCAGCGCTTGATGGTAATGCTGATGGAGATGGAAAGGCGGGTAATAAATTGATTGATTTAAATGCCAAGCCCCAACGGATGCCTGGGCAAACTTCAACGAATCAGGTACCAGTTTCCAAAGCTTGATCCTTTCTTTTTTTACTAGCTATTTTGTTCGTAACCATGAGTGTGACTGTGAAGTAGTGTAGTCAGATGCTTTTTTAAAAACCTAATTAATGTGGTGACTGCCTCATGTTTAAGGAGCAAGCCATGGATGTTTCAAGTGGCAACAATCATGACTCCGCAAGCGTGGTCCCTGTTGCATCCTTCAAAAGAGAGCCTGATAAATGAGCTAGGTATGCCTATAATTCTCATGTTATACTGTTCATTTCTTTAAAAAAGTTACAAAACTTTGTTCCTTTCTGTTTTATGTGCATTTCTTGATGCTTTTATATTATATATATGCTCATTACTTGTTAGGATGCATGCAATCTAAAATGGATCATGTGAAAATAATTACTCCTAATAGGATTGCCCAAGCAGGTTCACTTTCTCTCAAATGACGGTGCCTTTGGCTTAGGGAACCTATTATTTTTCCCATAGAGCTCATTCTGTTATGTTGATGCCTGAAACAAGACATCGCTTGTAGTTATGTTTTCTTGTCATATTAGGTGGGTTATTTTGTTTGTCAATTCGGGATCAGATTTGTTCTAAATGACTGGAATTGTTAAACTAATGTGAACTATGAACTACAAAAAGACATTTCCTTCCCTGTCACTGTTGTTGAAACTGATGGTGTTAGCATGATGAAATTATTACAGCTATTGTCTTACAAATTGGAAAACACAGATGAGATTCTATGTTTTGGTTTTTCATCCTTGTCTTCATGCAACTAAAACATGATAAGGGTTAGTAAAATTGAAATTACAGAAAGTTAGAAACCATATTAAGAGAATCGATGGAACTTGGCATTCCCTGTAAGCAACAGAAACAGAAATTTCTCCTTTCTCCAGGTTGATAAAGTTCACATTGGTGTTTTAGATGGCTTTAATAAAATGTCATGTTTTTTTCTTAGTAGAGCTTGAGCATTGTGCAGTTCCTGACTTCTATCATCACGTAAGAATTTCTAGGCTTTTTGTCTTTGGACATGCATGCTAAGAACAGTTAAATAACATTTGAACACAAATCATGGTAGCATGTTGGCTTCTGCTTACCTACCTCCTTAATTGCAATCTTTATTTAGGTATGTGTAAAACAACACTAATTTGGTTGTGACAGAGGTATACAAAAATTATGCTGCTGTTATTTGTCTGTGGCAAGACAATACTTTGATGAAGAAAACAATAATGCTTTAATATGCGGTTGATAGTTCTTTTTTTTTTTTTGGGTGGGGGGGGGGGGGGTATAAATGCTTTGCTTTCATTCCATCCAAAGGAAGCAGTCAAAACTGTAACAAATTACAGAATCCTATCTATACAGTATCAGAACTATGCTATTCTAATATATTCCATGCAGAGAACATTTACATGATCCAACGATAGTTCTCCTACGATACAAACATGTACTAACTATACTTTTTATATTCTTTACCATATCAGATTCATTGGATCTCAAACTAGTAAACTGTCTTCTATTCCTCTCCTTCCACACTCGGTAAACAAAGGCATTCTATGCCAACTTCAAAATCAGAACAATCGAAGTCTTTCCTTTTTGCATCCTACAAAGTCATTGAAATTCTTGCTGCCAATCATGCATTACCCTCTGTAGATTACAGTGTGTCAACACCCCTTAGCAAATTGGTAGGTAGTTCCTTTGTTTTTCATATAGTTTTCATATATGTGACCTGGACTTAAGTTGTTTGATATGGGTATGTGAGTGTGTTTGTTTCAATTGTTTGGAAGATCATATATCCATATTACTCATGTTTGAACATATATCGGACATATCTAAACATAAGGATAGAGATGTCATCCTCCAATAAACCTCCAAATCCATGAAAAAAATTAAGCATACTCGTGTCAAACATTACCGAGTTTCTTTCAATACCAACATGTTTGTCGGGGTGTACTTTTTAATCACCAACCTTCCGACAACAGTTTTACTGGCTAATCATGTATGAGATTTTCTTATAAGATTTGAGTAATAATCTAATCATGTGGTGCATAACCTTTTTGGGTGCAGGTATTGGTGGATGAGTTCTCAGATATGTATCTCTTCTCCATGATTTAATGAATCGGGCTCTTCTGTTTCGTTCCTCGCCTCATGAACAAAAAAAATACTACATTTGAAGGTAAACTTACCATGTACCAGAGCATGAAGGTGTGTGTGACAACCATGGGTTATTTATGTACAACCTTGTAAATGCCATCGGTTGCCATTAAAATGTTTAGAGTGACAAGCTGATAAGTGAACTGTATACAAAGATTTTATATTTTATGTTCCGACACCTTTTGAGTGAATCGGCTGATGCCACCAAATTAAAAATAAAGTTATTTTAAGAAAAAATTAGTTGTATACCAATTAATGAATCAAATACAAAACCAATATATAAAATATGAATTTGGAATCCCTTTTCAAGGAAATGGACTAAACGAGCTCAGAGCTCTCAACTCTCAAAAGCAAGGTTTGGTTGCACAGCGCGCGAAACAGAGTGATGAAAGGGAGGAAAAGAAAAGGACACCGTTTTCTTCCAGAAAGGAAAAATAAAATCAAAATTCCGTTGCCGGGACTTGAACCAAGGTCTCTTGGGTGAGAGCCGAGTATCATCACAAATGTTCTAAAAATTTGGAAAATTTCTAAACATCATGTTACCTTTCGTTTGGTTTATAATCGGGTAGCAAATAATCGAAAATTGTAAAAATTTAAACTGATAAGTATGGGAAATAACTGAAATTTTTATCTACGGGAACGAGGGCGAGAGAAGTTTTATAATCAAAGCTCAAATGGGGATGGGGATGGGGATGGGGATGAGAATTGTTATATCCGAACTGTGGGGATAAATGAACCGTACTCGTATAAATTATCATGGGGGTCCTCGAAAAATATCCGTAGCAATCTCGATATTTTATAAAGTTTGATAGCCATAAGGGTAATTTACTTATTTTTCATCAAAAATTTAAGTTTAAAAATTCTTCATAAATTCTATAAAAATAACTAGAATGTTGTCTATACATTGTTGTAAACGTGATCTAGTCTAGTTTTGTTTAAAATACACGGTGGTCGATTTCTATATGTATTCTAAATGATGTGAATATTTGAATATTAAAAGGTCATAAAAATTTAGCAGCAGATTTCTTAAAAAAAGTTTTAGCAATGACTTTGAAAAATCACCAAAAATTATACAAGATAAATTATGAAGTGAGCCTTATATTTCTATAATCATACGAAACTAAATTCGTTTAAACCGAACGGTTCTTGATTTCGAATTATATATTAGAAATTATTAATTTTTGAGTGAGCAAAGGTCAAAAGAAAATACAACAAACTGTTTCTAAAAACAACAATAACAGTGAATTCGAAAATTCACCATAAATCGTACGAGTAAAATTAAAAGAGTTAATTTATATGGTTGAAAAAATTATCGAATCTAGTTCCTTTTAGAACAAACAGATCATGATTAAAATATAAATTATTAATCACATATTTTCTTTTAAAGCTAGTGTAGGCTATCATGTTTCAACGGTTAATGTTTAAGTCGTGTTTTATAGTTTTGAAATGATTTGTTTGTTGTTTGGTAAAAATAAATTTATATTTTATGTTTGTAATTTTGGAGATTTAATGTTGGGTATTTGTTTTAATATATTAAGTTATTTTTATTTTTTTGAGTACAAAGATTAATAAAAAACCGCGAGGATCCGTAAGAGATGGATATGAGGACGAAAAACTCCCCGAAAGATTTAATGGGATTCTTCGAAACCGTACCCGCAAGTGTTGGGGGCGAAATGAGGAATGCAAAGCCGTCCCCGATCCATCCATTGCCATCCCTATATCAAACCCTTTCCCCTCTTCTTATAGAGTTAATTACCCTGTTAGTACATAAACTATACTAAATTCTCAGTTTTATATATAGGAAATTTTGTCGTTAACGAATTTGTCCATTTTCGTCATGGAAGCTGACGTGACATATACAAATAAATAAAAAATGAACACGTGGTATTTTAAAAAATCATCATTTATTTAAAGGCATAATAGTCAAATTAGTCCTTTAAGGTTTATTATTTTTCAATTTCAACTTTAAAAGTTTAAAAATTCTAAACACTAAATCTTAATTCTAAAAATTAAAAATTCCTAACCATAAACCCTAGAAACTCTAATCCTTTTTCAAATGCGACCTCTAGTCACCTACGAGCAGACTATTACAAACTTATATGACAGTGCATGCTGACATAACAATATCATATAGATAAATTTGTTAACTTAAAAAACGTCACATCAGTTAAAAATAATATAAAATATAAAATAATTTTTTCTATTAACTTATTACTCTGTCAATTAACTTATTACTCTGTCAAGTAATTTCAAACTGTTTACAATCAATTTTTTAATAATTTTCATCCGTAAAAAAAGTTATTTTTAATGTTGAATTGCTCAAAAAATAATAATATAACTAAAATTATTATTCAGTGAGTTATTTTTTCTTTTACTTTTATGTCAAAAGAAAAATACGAAGGCTGCTCGAGGAATCCGAATTAAAAAAACTCTCCAAGAACACACACCGTTCGAGTTCGAGTTCGGGGATTTGAATTTTCTCTGTATATATTTCGCTTTCTTCGTTTTCAGCACTTGTAATCCACCGTTAAAGTTCAAATTTTGTCGTTTTAATGGAGGCAATCAGAAAACAAGCCTCCTGGTTCAGGGAACAAGTCGCCCGCCAACAACAGGTTCTCTCTTTTTCTTAATTTTGTTCATATCGGATTGAACGTTCGTTTCTCAGTTTAATCCTCCAAATTTTCACTAATTCTGTTTTTATTTCTATTTGATTTGCCAGTTAATATGCGTGATTTCGGTAATGTGCTCGTTTGATTTTTAACTAATTTTTTTGATCCATTTCCGTGTGCCTTCGCGCGTTTATGATTCCCGGATCGATTCAGAAGAATTTGGAAATTTAAAATTAGAGGATGGAATTCGAATCTATGTTTTTGTTTTCAATGTTGAATGATAAAAATGAAAATGAATGTAAAATATTGAAAATCTTAATTTATGTTGAATACAATGAGAAGCCTTTCAATATGTTTTTATTTGTTTATTGCTATCTATAAGCAACTTAACGTGTTGTAATCCAGATGCTTGACTATTGTAATCTTGTTCTTTTGAACTTCTTCGATAAGTTTCACTAACAAAGACGGTCATTTTGCCGAATGTTACTTCAGGCTGTCTTCAAACAGTTTGGCGGCGCGGGGTTTGGAGGTTCAGAAACTGTAATTACCGATGAAGCAGAACTCACAACATCAGAAACTTGAGAAGCTTTATATCTCAACGCGTATGGCCAAGGTTGTTTAATTGTTCTCTGTCATCAACTTTTGCCTCTTTTGTCATTTTCATTCATGTTGGTCGATTTTGATTTTCAGCATTTTCAAAGGGATATTGTCCGTGGTGTGGAAGGATGTATTGTTACTGGGTCGAAACAAGTTGAAATAGGTATTATGTCGGTGAAGCATTTGTTAACAATAGAAACTCCACTTTGAATTTAATGGGCTTGATAACATTGCTTTATTATTTAATTTTTTTTCTCAAGGAACAAAATTGTCTGAAGATAGCAAGAAATATGGTTCGGAAAACACCTGCACCAGTGGCGATACGTTGTCAAAAGCTGCATTAAGCTTCGGACGTGCTCGTGCTCAAATGGAGAAGGAACGTGGGAATCTGTTGAAGGATCTTGGCACACAGGTTTCTTTATGGTTTTTGTTAGTGAAACATAAAATCCTTGAAATTTAGGTTTCTACGTGCTTGAATCCATGGAAGCAGGCTCGTGTCTAATATGCCATTTGATGACCTATACATGGATTCCTCGTTTTGGCATTTGTAGAGGATTTTTTAACCTTCTCCCTGATTATTGTCGGCAATATGATCATCCAAGTTATGTTTTGAATGATTTGATTTGTTAGGTTGCTGAGCCACTAAGAGCGATGGTAATGGGAGCTCCTTTGGAGGATGCGAGGCATCTTGCTCAGCGTTATGACAGAGTGCGACAAGAAGCTGAATGGCAGGTTTTATAAGCTATTGCTATCTTCTTATGCATTAGATGTCTGCTTGCATTAATTTCTGAGGAACATATACTCATTCATGCATAAATAGTTCCGAACAATTAGGTTCATGATGTGAAAGACTTGAGGCCCACTAATCAATTGTGAAAGACAGGCTTCTTTATAGAGAGTTGTATCCCTTTTATTTTCTCTAGAGTCATCAAGATATGAACTTTGTGATTTATGATTTTCGAAGCTTAAACTTGAGAAGTTGATTATGCTATAAATTTACACCCTCTTGGACCTAGACAGACTATTGAAGTCTCCAAACGCCAAGCGAGAGTGAGGGAAATGCCAGTAACTCACGAGAGTATCATAAAATTGGAAGCCGCGGAGAACAAACTGCAAGATCTAAAGTCAAACATGTCAACATTGGGACAAGAAGCTGTTTCAGCAATGGCCGCTGTTGAAGTTCAACAACAGAGGTTGACACTTCAGAGACTTATTGCTATGGTACTGCAAATTTCCGTTTATATAAACTTAATTCTATTTTGAATGCTGTAGGAACTTTATTTTGAACATTTACCCTTCCAACCAGTCCTCGGTGTAGACATTCTTAAAGTACTTTACCGTATTCCTTACTGGATAACCTCACTTTATCTTTAACCTAAAGGTTGAAGCCGAACGTACATATCATCATCGAGTCCTTCAGATACTTGAGCAGCTTGAAAGTGAGGTATGCAGTTTGTGCTACTGAGTCATTTTTCTCGATATTCTTCCACTGCAACTAAATTACAATATTATGACTGGCATGATTTCCTCTATCTTCCTTCTAGATGATATCAGAGCGACAACGAATTGAAGCACATCCTGCACCAAGTGTGGCAGACAACATGCTGCCACCTCCACCGTATGAGGAAGTTAATGGAGTTTATGCATCTCAAACACATAGTGAGTCAACAGACGCCATGGGATACTTTTTAGGCGAGGTTTGTAACTTGGTCCTATATAATACCATTGGCACACTTGGATTTCCAAATTATTGTAATCTGTAAGATGACTGAGCAATTGATGTATTATTGCAGGTTATGTATCCGTATAACGGTGAATCTGACACGGAGCTGAATCTCTCAGTTGGAGACTATGTAGTCGTGCGAAAGGTTTAACCATAACTTGTTTTATATTCATAAATCTCTTCCAAGTATAGCTTCACTTGTTGCTACTTGCTAGGGCAGAGAATTCTGTTGTTTTGGTTTCAAAATACTGAAAAAAGCAAACAAACTTGAAGAACCAACCAAACCAACTGAAATATGAGTGAAAAGCTAAACTAACCGAAACGAATTGACTCAGAAACATAATATATAATTTTTACTCAGTTTCGATGCCCTCTTTGGCAGGTGACAAACAATGGGTGGGCAGAAGGAGAATGCAAGGGCAAAGCAGGTTGGTTCCCTTTCGCATACATCGAAAGAAGGGAACGTGTTCTTGCGAGTAAAGTTGCACAAGTTTTCTAACACTTCACCTTTGTTTGTTTGGCGTCTGAGAAAAGAAAATATGATTTTGTGTTGTGTGTGCAGCTTTTTCTTCTTGTGCTATATAATTTATGGGTATCCAGATACAAGAGTCTTATTGTCCTTTGCCCTAACTTTTATGTGATATATATAGAATAAATGCTGTAAGTGCCCCCAACAACAGTATTTTTTCATCGATATGTGAATACAATTTAGATTTTAATTTATTTAATTTTTGTGGAGACTGTAAAGGATTTGTATATTTGATAATTGATAATGTTTACAATTGATCTATATATAGACTTACAAAATAAATATACAAGGATAAGGGAAATCAAATATTTTAACACAAGATAAGATTGAGATAGAGATAGAATAAGATAAGATAGGATTTGAATGAGATTTGATTAAGAGTTATCTCATGGACTTGAATGAGATAAAAGTTATCCCATCTTATCTTTATCCTTAATACGTACCCATAAGATAGAGGATCCATCAGAGATTCTAATCTTGGACCGAAATGGATGAAGAGATTACGACCAAGTGGTTTGGTGAGCGTGTTCGCAATCTTAGTTTTGGAGGGGATGTGTTGAACAAGTAGGGAACTCGTAGCAACTAAGTCATGAACAAAGAAGTAATCAAGGGCAAGATGCTTCATACAAGAATGAAAAATTGGATTTTTGCAAACATATGTGGCACTGAGATTGCCGTAGAAGAGAGATGGTGGATTTTGGTAATGCCGCGGCAATTTCTTGAAGAAGATGTTGGACCCAAAGCACTTCAGCAGTTGCATTTGCCACGACACGATATTCAGCTTCTGTAGAGGAATGAGAAATAGTTTTTCGACGAGCTGACTTCCAAGAAATAAGATTAGATCCAAGATAAATAGCATATCCAGTGCTGGATCGACCGCCCGTAGAGGATCCTCCCCAGTCCGCATCGGCAAAGGCGGTGAGATGAAGGAAAGATGACGAACGAAAAAAAATGTCATGGCATAAAATTCCTTTGAGATAACACAGGATGCACTTAGCTAATATTCAATGTGCAAGTGAAGGACCATGCATGTATTGCGACAGACGATTCACAACAAAAAAAATATCCGGACGAGTAAGTGTGAGATATTGAAGGAGACCAAGTAATCGACGATACCTAGAAATATCAAGTGTCGTGGATGACTCCGCGGAGATAGCTTGTCGGAAAAAGACATCGGTGTGGAAATTGCCTTGACATTTTTCATCTGAAACTAAGTCAAAATGTCAGAGATATATTGCGTCTGAGATAAAAACAAGCAGTAGGAGTAGAAATAGCCTCAATGGCAAGAAAATGGTTGAGCAAGCCCATATCCTTCAAAGCAAACTTCGTAGATAATATGTTTGTGAAATGAGCAATAAAATTAGTGTTATTACCAGTAAGCACAATATCATCCACATAGAATAGAAAGTATAAAATAACTCCATTTTGCATTACAAATGAAGAGAGAGGCATCAGCCTTTGATTTCGTAAAACCATAGTGAATGAGAAATTGAGAGAGTTTAACATAACATGCCCTCGGGGCTTGTTTGAGTCCATACAAGGCTTTATGCAACATACAAATATGAGATAGGTGAGTAGAATCAACATACCCCGAAGGTTGTTCTAGATAGACTTCCTCATGTAAGGTGTCATTTAAAAAGACATTATTAATGTCAAGTTGCTTGATGGGTCATGCATGATGGAGGGCAAGAGTGAAAATAATACACACCGTAACAAGTTTCATCACAAGACTAAAAGTCTAAAAGTAGTCATGACCAGCTTCTTGAGAATACCATTTTTGCTACTAGTCGAGCCTTGTAACGATCAACAAAGCCATCAGCACGCCGTTTCACACGGAATACCCATTTGCACCCTACGACAAATTGTGTAGACCGTGAAACAAGATCTCATGTTAGGTTGCGTAGCAAGGCATTAAACTCATCATTCATGGCTGATCTCCATAGTGGGTCTTTGAGAGCTTGAGTAACAGTTTTTGGCTCTATTGTGGAAGGCAAAGGATGACATATATTAGCATTAACAAATGAAGAACCAAAGTATATTGGATTTGGATGGCGAATCCGCTGTTGCAGAGGATCATGTTGTGGCAAGTCAGGGGCGACATCTTACTGTGACATATCAGCCAAGGGAATTGGTGTGGCAGTGAAATCATCAGGTTGTCGTGGCAGGTTACCCAAGGGAACTGGTGTGACAATTGAATCATCAGGTTACCTTGGCATATTAGATAGTAAAGCATCAGGTTGTCGTGGCATAGAAGGCAATAAAGTATTAGATTATCGTGGTATAGTAGGCAATGAAGCATCCGATTGCTCATTGTCCTAGCATAGGAAGGACATGTCGTGTAGCAAAAGGGAAGATGTGATGAACAAACCGAACATGGCGAGAGACATATATTCTCTTAGTGATCGGATCCAAGCATTTATAAGCAGACTGAGTCACAGAGTATCCAAGAAAAACACATTCAGCGGACCGTGGCTCAAGTTTATGTGTCGTGCATGGTCTTAGTCAAGGAAAGCACAAGCATCCAATAGTTGAAGCTTGTCATAGTTCGGTGTTTGTTGATGAAGGAGAAGGTAAGGCAATACATTACCCAATATCGGTGTTGGCATCCGATTAATAAGATAAGCAGCTGCCTGAAAAGCATGAGGCCAATACTTTGTTGGGAGGGATGCAAAGTGAAGTAGAGAGAGTCCAGTCTCCACTATGTGACGATGTCTCCGTTCAGCAGTCTCGTTGTGTGTCTGGAGTATGAGGTGGTGAAGTAAAGAGAGAAATACCGCCTAAATTTAAAATGGGCAAGAGCTTAACAAACTCACCTCCATTATTAGAGAATGGAGACACAATGGTCTGATGAAAAAAGCTTTCAACAAGCCTTTTAAATTGAGGAAATATTGCCACAACATTAGATTTCTTCTTCATCGGGAAATTGCCAGATATACTTGGTAAAATGATCAGCAAACATTACATAGTATGAATACCCATCATAAGACACATGTTTAATGCTCCAAACATCAGAGTAAAGCAATTCAAGAGGACGAGAGCTTGACATAGTATTTTGACCAAATGGTAGTTTATGACTCTTATTAATAAGACAAGAAGTACAATGATAGTTCGTCAAACTAGTTGGGTCGTAAGACATATTACAAGTGCGTAATATAGAGGCTAAGACTTTATCGGATGGATGACCAAACCAGTGATGCAGCTGATGCATAGACAAGCAATTGATTGAGTTGACTTGGGGATAAAAGGATCGCGGAGCATAGTAGACACCACCAATTTTATTGCCTCGAAGAAGGGGAATTCCCATGGGTCGATCATTAACAAAAAATAAAAGTCAGAGAATTCAACAAACACATGATTAGTCTGACATAATTTAGAAACCGACACCAAATTTGTATTTAACTGGGGAACACATAAGACATTTGTGAGAGAAAGGGGCTTGGTAGCCGTGGGAACAGTGCATCGGCCAATATGAGATATAGGTAGAGAGTTACCATTACCCAGATAAACTGTATCAGGACCATCATAAGAGGAGATATCATAAATTATATAAAAACTTTAAACCACAAGTTCTAAATTGTAACATAAGCCCTAAATTCAAAACTTTAAACCTAGGATCTCCATATTCTAAAATTGTCATGCTAAAGAACCCAACAAAGTGTCCAGTGAAAAAGCGGATGATGTATGAACAAATACTATGCGGATGATGTATGAACATATACTATCTTGTAATCAAAAGTTTACGCATCTTGTTTATATAGTTTAAAGTTTGGAGTCTTAGGATTTAGATTTTATAATTTAAATAAGAATAATTGTGTAAACAAACTTAATACAAAGTGTAAAATTTATTTTATACAATTTTTTATTTTTAAATTAAAATTCTTAATCCTAAAATCATATATTCTAAACTTTAAATCTAAATTCTAAAAAGAACGGATCTCTAATATCAGAAAGAAACACATTTCTAAAAGTTGAGGAAGGACTAAATTTCCCCCCCCCCCCCCCAAAAAAAAAAAAATTACATATTATTACTATAGGGACCTTCTATAAAATCCGACAAGAGAGAGGCTATAAAGTGGAAAGGGAATTGCCCCGTCGCCGTGATTCCGTGAAGAATGGAGTTATCGGAAGAGTGGAAAGCTTATTTCCCCATCGGCAAATCATTGGACCCGCCACTCCTCTCTTCTTCTTCAACTAAGCTTGGTCCTCTTTTCTTCATCCCAAAACCCAAAACCCTTCCTAAACCCCTTTTCTCTTCTCCCTCTCTTCTCCCTCCTCTGCTTCCTCCTCCGCCTCGCCTTTCTTTCTCTCGATTCCTCTCTACTTCTTCCGTCCCTTACTCCACTTCTTGCTCTATTGCTTCCCGCTTCGCCCCCACTTCCTCCCACCACCACGACGCTCCTTCCCTTCTATCACACAACCGCCTCCATCTTCTCCACTGCCTCCACCACAACATCTCTCTTGTCTTCTTCACCACTGGCTCAAACCATGACTGGATTGGCTTCTTCGCTCTTCACGTCCAAGACGGCGATTTTAAGTTTCGGGGTGATCGGAACGGTGACGTCTTTGTTTCTAGCAACCACTTCAATCACAAAATATTGAGTATTATGGTGAACCCGGTTGATGATTTCGACGGGATTTCAGGTGATTCTGTTGTTGGATATTTAATGGCTTCTACTTTATATGCTGTTCATTGGTATTCTGTTAGATTGTTTAGCTCTAGCAAAACCCCCGCTTTGGAATACGTAGGCTGTAAGTTATTCAAGAGTTCGATTGTTTCTGCTTGTTTCAGTCCACATATACCTGAAGAAAGTATGGTTTTGTTAGAGAATGGTGCACTCTTCTTGTTTGATTTAGCTTCTTATGTTAATTCTCAGAAACCCGATGGCCATCTTAAAGGGAGTAGATTTAGAGCTTTTTTGGATGATTCCAGCGGTTCAGGGAATTATAAATGGTTGTGTATTGAGTTTAGTTGGCACCCTAGGATTTTGGTTGTTGCCCGATCAGATGCTGTCTTTTTACTTGATTTCAGGCATGATGAATCTAATGTAATTTGTTTAGCTAAGATTGACATGTTGAGCCCTTATGATGTGGTTGATGAAGATCAGTTCCTAGCATTTTCTAGAGCAGGAGATGATGGGTTTCAGTTTGTTTTGGCTAGCCAAAGCTTGTTACTTCTTTGTGATGTGCGAAAACCAATGACGCCATTGTTGCGTTGGGCTCATGATCTTGATAATCCATGCTTTATTGATGTGATTAGGTTATCGGAATTGAGATCACAATCAAGGGATGATAGATACCAGTGGGCAACTGCATCAGGTTTTTGCGTAATATTGGGATCATTTTGGAATTGTGAGTTCAGGCTGTTCTGCTATGGTCCTTCTTCAGCCAATGAAGGATCTATTGCAATGGAAATTTCAAAGTTTTGCAAACCCTTTTTGGCATGGGATCTTCCTTCAGATTTCTTATTGTCAAACCAAGAGTGTCGTTGCGGAAGTTGTCTCGTTAGAGAAGAATTTTCTAAAGGTGCACTTCCTGAATGGATTGATTGGCAACAGAAGAAAGATATTGTCCTTGGTTTCGGGATTTTGAGCAGGGATCTCTCGGAGTTGGTGCATGAGTCAGATGAATTTGGTGGGTTTACTTTGATTAGGCTAATGTCTTCAGGAAAGATCGAAGCTCAACGATATTGTGCCTCATGGGATTTGGTGCAGAGTTTTGATGCAGCTCACAGAGAAACCTTGTTCAATTTTGAGGATAGCTTACTATACTCCTTGGGTGATGATGAATATGAATTTCCCAAAAGATTCAAGTATTTGGACCTTGAGTATCTTCGTGGGTATTTGAATGACAATCTTGCTAATGTCCTAGACTCCAAGATGAATAAGTCCCACAAGGGTGCTCTGCAGAAGGATTCTTTTAGCCTGGACTTTCATGAAATTTTGTGCGGGAAGTTGACGATCTGTGGATTTGGTCGATTCAGGTCTTCTCCTGCACTTGCCATCGTCTTCAACGACATTAGCTTGCCAACAAGTATATGTGAAGTTGCTTCGAGGCAAATGTGGGCAACCTTACCTTCGGAAATTTTACTACTAGCTTTCTCTAGTTATCCTGAGCTGCTTGATGTACCCTCTGATGATAAGACAACACCTTTGGAATTTTCAGTTGTTCCAGACCTACCTCAGCTGCCTCCGTTCCTTCTAAGGAAGCCTTCATGCCGTAGCACTAGGTGGTCACATAAAGTGCAACCTGATGATTCACTTGTGGGTCCTGTTCTTCCTCTCCCTATTCTGCTTACACTTCATGAGTTTCATAATGGTTGTCCTGATCCAGAGAAAATGTGTGAATTTTCATCAGACGTTGAGCTTGGCCTTAGGTGCAATGAAGTCATGCAGGTTGCTACGGAAATGGCTGTATCAGATTCTATCTTGCTTAACAATGATCAAACTGTCTCTCTTGCTGATGACAGAGATGAGATGTTGGTTGACAGTCAAAGGACAAAACCATTCCTTTTATACCATCCAGTTGGAGGTGAATCATCTAGCATCGATCAACTTCAGGGAAACCATATTTATAAAGATGAGAAATTTACTGCCATGATTACCAAAGTGCGTAAGGAGACTGATCCTAACAACACAACGGATACAGTTGGGCTAGAACTATTTGATGATCTGTGTCCCATTGAGTTGAAGTTTGATATTCCTGTCATGAACTTTGGACCACATGAATTAGATGCATTCAAGACATTGAAAAGGCAGTTCACCAAGTGGCAAGAACGTTTTAAACCATTTCAGGAACTCTGCATGCAGAATAATAATGATTCTCAAAAGGTGGCATGATATGCTGTGGTGGAGTGATTTTCTTTTAACTGCATCTTAGAATCCAAACTTAGTTTGCTTTCGCTCCCTATTTGGCTTGGAGATGTTGTAAGATGAGATAGCAGCACTTGTAACAGTGTGATCAAAGTAGTTTTGTTACCTGATGCACAGATGAAAGTGACAACAGATTTAGCATCTCTTTCGTTTAATGTGGTTTCTGGTGCTGTTGAACTTTTGAAATCAAAGCTGAGATATTTTGATGGAAAATATGTACTGAATTTGACTTTCTAAGCTTGGTAGGTTGGTGAAATTACCTGCTGCACCAGTATGTAATTTAACAGTATTCTTTTCTTCCATATTGCTTGTTTTTGCTTTATGAGCAATTAAACAAGAGTTTTACTTTTGGTGATTTCAGGATTGGATAAGAGATCTGGTTTAATTATATGGGTTAAAGTGTGTAGCTATCTGGTGTTTTATCCAAGTTATGTTTTGAATGATTTGATTTGCTCCTTTGGAGGATGCAAGAGCAAAGCAAGTTGGTTCCTTCACATACATCGAAAGAAGGGAACATGTTCTTGCGAGTAAAATTGCACATCACCTTTTGTTTTGAGCATGTACAAGTCCTGTTGGGTACAGCGCGTGAATCTGGACCGGATTTGTGAGATGTTTGGTGTGCGTGAAGAGCAAGGGCCGGGGCCGTTAGTTGTGGCGAGAATGCAACCGCCCATGTATTAGCATGTTAGGTTTGGCCTTGTCGTTTTGATTATGTTTTTCCGATTTGTAGAACTGGTGTACTGAGTGATGCAATAGCTACTTATTATATTATCAAAAAAATGGCCGAATAATTATACTAAACTATCGTCCACTAGTGTTTCAAATCCTCATTTCTCTTCTCTTCTCTTCTCTTCTCTTCAAGTGTCCATATCCAAAGATCCTCCAAATACATTAAAGTACTTTGAAAAATATCCATGTACCTGATAGTAACATAAGCCTATCCTATCGTATCAATATGCAGAAACCCAACTTACTAGTTATGAGGCCAGTTTGGAGTCAAATTAACCAAAAAGATGGTCAATATGATAAATAGCTTAACAACCTGCGTGGGTTTTAAAATTTACTAAAAATTAGTCACTGTTTTCGTTTATATATGACCCAATGATCCAAAAAATTAAAAAATAACTCACCACAAAATCAGAAATATTCACCAGCCTTTTGTTTAAGACTCCAGAATCTCGGCAAGTCTTGAGAATTGAATCGAGTCGACTCAATGTTTCCTGTGCATTAGGATCACTTTTGTCAACCTACAATGGCCAAATGCATGCGTATAATGAAAATAATGCAGAATACAAATATGAATACAACGCATTCAATGACCCCCTCTCATGGTTGGGATGTACCTTGCCTTTCAACATGCAAGAAAAATCATAGAAAGCACCATAGACATCGGCCATCGTTTTTGTTCGATTAATGACTTTTGCAGTCAGACCTGCACACATGACCAAGTTGAATCGAACTTTAAACCAAAATAAATAAGCCTTATAACAGATTACTTGTATATATTCCCTGGACCGAAACTTTCAGGTGTAAAATTGATCAATCAAAGATTGACATAAAAGGAGCAAAGAACAATGTTCGGAAGTTTTTACAATTCTTGTTATGTAAGCAAGTTTAAAGAAATCTTTTGAACCCTTTTAAGTTTCCATGCCTCATTTTCACAACACCTCGGAAGACTTGAATGTTGTTGTAACACAAGGCTAGTGTTCCAATAGCCATGATCTAGTAAAAGCAAGACACAAGAAATTAGACAAGAAAACTTGAGCTGATGTATCGCACTTCAAGCAAAAGATTATGATATGCAACTCAAATGATATATACGACTGAAGAAAAAGGATAGAATATGAAGCTCTCTCCAACCTGAGGGAGGCACAAAATCGAAATATTGAAGGGTCGTGTAAAGCGGACATATACTTCAGGCAATCATCGACATGTAGTAAAGCGTTAGTAACCATGTCATTTAAGCACTGCACTGCCTTCACTGAATTTTCCTCGTATTTCAAGTCCTGAGGGTGAAGATATGACTCATACACACAGGGAAGTTACTCGAATGAAATTCAGTTGCAGTGTATACCTCAAGCTTCTCGACATATTTACTCCAAATCTGACGAGGCCAGAACATGCGTGACTTTGGTATCTCATTGATATCTTCAAGATAATCTCGGAGAATATTTGTTTTCTGTCATTTTGTTAGATCCGAAACACTTAGTTTTAAAATAAAATCTTCAAACAACCGTCAAAATCCAGGCATGAAATTTGTTGATTCATATCAGAGAGCAAATACCTGAAGAAATAAACCCATTGAATTGGAGAGTGATTCTGGAGCATATCTTCTGATCCGTAGGCATGGAAAAGCTTGGACAAACCTAATCCAACAAGTCCAGCTACGTAGTGGCAATATTCATCATAGTCATCATGTTTCAACCTGCAATAAAAAACAAGAGTTCCTGGATTTACATACAAGAGAATACCAATTCATTTTAAGGCAGTTTACATAGTGTGCAAATTTAGTGGCCAAGTTTGAGATCAGTTCTAATATATAGCATGAGATAATCTTGCAGAAATCGACCAGTCACCGGTGTATTGGGTACTTCATTCACACATCCAGGTAATAATATGAAGGCTTAATTGACAAATTGTTAACTAAACTATATCATTTTTTTGTCAGAAGTGGTACCTAAACTTTAGCCAGAAGTAACTAATATGAAATATGAATAGTCAGTGCCAAGTATGTCATGATCAGAATATAAAAATATCCACAGGTAAGACTTCAGTAAGACCAATTCCAGTTTTTAGATATATCTATACTCACAATCTAGTTGGAGTAACAGATCTAAAAGTAATCATTTTGCTTAAAGTACTTGTGTCCACGTAATCGTAGGAGTGAAGGGATATGACCTTCTATGCACTTTCCAAATACATGAAAAAATTCAGAATACCAAGTCGAACATATACACACCCGAGCTCATAGAACATAGAATATTGCTAATTTTCTGTTACCTGCAGAAAAGATTAAAGACACAATTCTGTATATTAAGGAGGCAAGATTTCAAGAAGCTCACAAGAAAAGTGCCAGTCGGAATTATATATGTGACGATAAAAATCTATAAGAATTGGAACTTTAACATCAGCTGCAACACTAGTGTCCTATGTTGCCTGATACGGATAAGGGAATGGGGACGAGAAACGGCATTTTCTAAAATTACAGAGTACGGGTACGGAAAGGGTACGACAAATATAAAATAAGTTTTAATATATATATAAATAATAAAACATTAAAATTCATAGTAAATTAGAAAATAGAACTTATAAAAAGAAACCATAATATTAAAATTACAAATCTCAAATAATAAACTAAGTCTAGAACAATATTAAACAACAACATTTTTATTTTAGATTCAAGTTATGAATATTTTTAAAATATTTTAGTGGTTTGAATTATGCATTCGAATTTCTATTTTACGATTCGAATCTTGGTTCAAGTTATGAATATTTTAAAATGCATGATAATATGCTTGTTGGGTTGATTTTGGGCTTAATCTCATTTATTCTCACCGGCCCAACTTGTTTTAGTGTAACTTTTGTGATATTTCACAAATAGAAGAGCTAAGAAGTAATTTAACCCTAAATTATCCCCAAATAAGATATCCCCAAAAAAAATTCACAAGATTTGGAGAATTTCAGCTGAAATTTAATATTTACAGCAGCATCTTCATTCTCCCCTATCTTTCTTTACTGTTTCTTCATTCTCTTTTCCAGTTTTTTTCATTCTCTCCACCTTTCTTCCTTCTTTTTCTATTTTTTTATTTTCTCCACCGTTTTTTCATTCTCTTTCTTAATTTCAAAAAATAAAATAAAATAAAGAGCTGGGGTCAAAAGGACGACGAGAGAAACCCACAGAAAAATAACATCGGTTGCTTCTGTTTGTGTCGCTTTTATACAGTTGTCTTCTTTGGTTGCTCGAAGAGTAGAAAAAAAAGCGAGTTTGAGAGAATCTGACAAAAAAATAACTTTGGGGACAGACGTGAAAGTCACACGTCCCCGAAACGTCCCCGAAGAAATATCAGCCGTCCTCAACATTTTTCAGCCGTACCCTGTCGACGTAAAACGTCGCCGGTACATACCCCAGCTGTTCCCGACCTGTACCTATCCCGGGGACGTACCAGGTACTTGAAACGGCATAGGGTTGCCGTCCCTGTGCTTCATAGCTAGTGTCATCCTCTGCAAGAAAAAAGAAAACAATACGTAGCGATCAATATCACGAATATATCGATATAAGGAAACAAGCCAAAACCTTCTTTTTATCTTTAACTAACAAATTCAAAAGGAATTGAAGTAGATCAAGATTGACATGCAAAATATCACTGTAATTTGCAAGCAAGCGATCATGTAACAAAGCCAATATGTGGAAATGATTGCTGATAATCAATATATATATATATATGGTGGGGAATATGAGATAGAGAATAGGAACAAACCAACAGTATCAAGAGCTGGAAGAACCAAATAAAATATGCAGACCTGCAAAACCACCAAGCCAAAATGGTGCGGTTGAGATTAGAAACTCAAAACATTGTGATTTTTTATTTGAAGAATAAGAAGAATAGTTAAATTAAAAATCATTCACACGTCATGTAAAATTCAAAAGGATTTTATAAGGTGGGGAAAGCCAGATCTGCTTACTGCATTCCTTAGCTGGGTGTCGAGCTGTTGAATGACGAGAGCGAAACTCCGAGAAACTTTGTGAAGCAAACAGAAAGCCCAGTGAGGGTCGGATGGGATCTGTTTCTGGGCATGTTTGGCAGCCATTTTCAGTTTCAACAATGGATAAAAATCATCTGGGTGTTTCATCAGTGCGCCTAAGCTCCCCATTTTCGAAATCTGGGTATTAATGAGACCAGAGAGTTTTAAGGACTAAGGATGGAGGAATTTTTGTCCAAGGAGGATTCCAGTACTTGATATTTTTTTCTGGTATTTACTGCCACATAAAAGAAAGATGATGTATGAATAAGTGAATTCATGGTAAATAGGAGTAAAATAGAAAATGGTGTTAAAATAGAAAACGAAGCTTCAAAGATCATTACAAATGGTGCTAAAACATTACATGAAAAAATACAATTAGTTGATTTGAGGGTCGATTTTAAGAGGATATTTTCTCCTGTCGTGTACAGTGTTCCTACATCCAGTGCACCGTTTAGGTTGTCCGGCCCGTCCTCGAGGAACCATATCCTCAGCACAATGAATTTTAGTTGACGTTGGCCGACCTTTTCTCTTACGGCATAGGGAAGGATCTGGGCATATCTTGGGTTCATCGTCAATGATACGACGATCACGTTCATTCTCGATCGGAGGAAACTAATTTCTGTATACCTTGAATATGTTTTCAAGTCGGTATACCGGATCAACGGAGTGTCATGGTGTTAAAATAAACTGATGCACATGCAGCGAAAGCGTGGGCACACGGGTACTTGAATATCTGGAAAACTCCGTAATCGCACGCTCTTTGGCGCAGATCAACCACGTAATTGTTTTACATTATTCCGAAACCTGAAAGCGACGTTAGGGACGAGAGAAGCATATCACACCGATCGCGTTTTTCGTGCGCAATGTATGTTTGAAATTTTTGTTGGAGTTCTGGATAGAACCTGTGGCCACTTGCCATCCAGTCTATTGCTTGTTTTTCGATGATTGCAAAAAGGATAGTCAGTCGGTAATATGTCACTTTGACAACGGACGTGATAGGTAAATGACATGTTTCCTTCAGAAATGAATTGATCGCCTCAGCCAAGTTCATTGTCATGTGACCATATCGATGACCCTCATCATAACATCGCAATCATTTCTCCCTCGGGATATCAACAAGATAGTCATATGCATTTGAATTTCTTACGCTCAACTCTTCTAGTAGCTCCTCAAGTTCGTCTACCTAGTGTGCATTGTCTATTCAATAAAAGATGGAATAGTTAACGAGAAATAATAACAAAAGCGATGATAAATAAAACGAAATGATAATGGAAGGCGTACTCGTGCGAAGAACCATTATATGTTCATCATCATTCTTATATCTCTGGTAGTAGTTTGCGGCAATGTGTTGCAAACAGTACCGGTGATGCATATATGAGGGTTGCCAAGACGTCCCCATACGCGAGATTGCTTCCCATATCCCTGCGCCTCTATCTGAAATAATACATATCCCTTCTTCTTTTTCTCGTAAAACTTGACAGGTGACATATTTGCGCAGGTTAGTGAGAAAAAATTCCCAAGAAATGATATCTTCCTTTTCAACTATTGTGAAAGCTATTGGAATGCATTTTCAATTGTCGTCTTGTGCAACTGCCAACAGTAAGATCTGTGTGTATCTACCATACAAGAATATGTCGTCGATCTGGATTATAAGCTTGCATTGGCAGAAAGCCTTAGCGCATTGTGGAAACGTCCAAAAAAGGCAAAAAAATCGGCACTCCCCAGGTACGGTACGATCATTGTAGTATTTCAGTATTGTTTCCAGTTGCACAATCGTCCCTGGACTGTATTTCTGCATAATCTTCAGCCACGTTCGCAACTCGTTGTACGATTCCTCCCACTGCCTATACAGTTGTTAGATGGCACAATATCTTGCATACCATGTTTTATCGTATTTAACCGTGTACGTGTATATAAATTTAATGGAAGCTATACATATCGGCACAATTACGCGTGAATTTACTTTCACGAGTGAAATGATGGAATCACAAAGCACGTACACATCCAAGTTAGGATGATCTTGGCTCAGGCTTCCCACTAAGCATGTATGAGATCTATTATATCTCATTATTTTCCGAAGGTTGTTCAACCTCTTCAATTGTGATACGCGGACCCTCCAATTACAGCCCTCGTACATGTAGGGATATTATGCAATATATTTGTCTGCCTCAGTTTTCCTCACGACGGACGTAACTGAGCGTTGTATGTTGTAATGCTTAATCGCAGCCTCAGCGATTTTTTTTTTGTCCTGAAGACCATTCCACGTTGTAGTTCACCCTTATTTCGTTCGTTGTACTACTCCAACTGTGGAAATTCTAGAAATTCAGTAGTGTTAAAGCCTTCCATATCAACTGCTGTGAAGTGGGATGGTGGGTCGTAATATGTTGAGTAACTGCTTGCTCTAGTAAAGTTAGGCGGGGCAACATCTTCCTTAGCATCGTCCTCGGAAGCATCGTCTGCATCATCCTCCGTATCAACGAGCTCATCAAGGTTTGTTGGTTCTTCATGAAATAAACTCATCTCGTCACCATCGGACGCTACCTTCGTATACGATTCTTCATCAGAATTATCCTCTTTAAATCGGAATAGTTCTGCTTCATCAACAACTTATACATTAATAGGTTCTGCAGCCGTAACCCGATCACGAGACCGCTGACGAGGCATATCTAGGTCAACAACAGCATCAGTTAAATGTCTCCTCATAGATGAGAAATCATCTACATTCCGCTCACTAGGGATATAAAGTTTAATGTCGTTCGGTTGAGAAGTCATCGAACGGGTTAAACTCTTCATGGTAAGACAACCTCATAGATGATGACGCCCCTAAACCCGCACCGTATGGTTTGTACGTTGAGTGTTGAGTTGGTGGCATGTTCAGGTCGAAGTCGAACTTGGAAACGCAAGAATATCTTGTCCTCGAAGTAGAAGACGATGAAGCTTCGTTATTGCTCATATTTAGTAGGTTGAAGCCATGTCGTAGGCTTAATATTGGACTAATAACCATTTGGGTTGAAGTCAAGATTTGCTCGTAGCCAATTTGAAACCACATTATGACCTCCGACATAACCTTTAGAAAATGTTACAAAAAGCTCTATGGGTCATCTTATTGAATATGAGTATGGGTCTCGATCATCAATTCCACAGCACCAGTGTCCTGATCATCAAATATTGTGAAATACAATGGTTCTAATGACGTAGGACATCGATACTTCAATGACTCCAATTCCCTCTAAAAAGCATTTGGAGCTCTATGATTAGCGTATGTTGTAGTTCTTAATTGTATCCTCCGCGATCTTCTTAGTTATGAATATCATCCCAACTTCTAGTTTATTATCACTATTAACAGCAGCATCGTACGACTGTCTCCTAATAAATGGGAAATCATCTACGTTTGCAGTCATCATAGAGCTTAAACAAACGAAATGGACTAAGAGAAATATTGAGCGAATTAGTATGAAAGAAAGATGTGTGCGTTTTTGAGGATGCGGAGGGGTCTATTTATAGGGGTGTAAATAAACTGGTATTCATTCATTCATTTATTTTAGAAACTGTTCGTTCATTTATTTTATAAATTGTTCGTGTCAGCTTTGCTCTAAACACGTAAAATGAAGGTGTGCGCTCATTTATTTTAAAATTTGTTCGTTCATTTAATTTTCAAGGTGTTTGTTCATTTGTTTTAGAAACTATTTATAGGAGTGTAAATCATCTATGGTTTGTTTATTTTTGAAGGTGTTATTGTCAGTTTTGCTCTAAACATGTAAAATAAACCCCTAAACATGCTAATAATGAAGCTTATAAAAGAAAGAAATGCGCGTAGATTATTATAGTATTTATAGCAGACATTCTACAAACATACAATATCTTCGACTTATTTTGCTCTCTTGGTCCCATCCTTATTCAAGTTGTACAATTGTACCCCTAAACACTTGATTCTCTTCTTCAAGCCTAAACCAGTATTTGAGGCTAGCATCGGCTTAATTCTAGGGCTGAATAGTCCAACAAGTTTAAATCCTTGGGGTATGCTTTACTCGTAGTCTTCCTTGTTAACATACTCTGGTTCATCAACTAAAGCTCAGTAGAGAACCGGTGCTCTTCTTTTGAAGGACAAAGTAGTCTAGCAAGTTTAAAACCTTGGGGTATGCATTTTGTGAAGTAAGGTGTTAATATACCCTCGCCTTATTTCTTGAGCTGAGTAGAGAACCCGTCCTCGTCTTCAAGCTCAAAGGTCTATTGGAGCCAAGTATTGTACCTCTGAACATGTTTTCATGAAGTGGGCAGATGACCAAGCTTCGTAGATTTTGCGAGCCCACTAAGATAGCCAATTCTACCCACTGGTCGTGTACTACGACCACGGTAAGGGCTTTGACTACGGTTATATGTGGGGGTCTTAACCTAGCCTCCAATATTGAGGCGTAAAAATAGGTAACCTGCGGCCTAGAACAAAAGATTAAGACCCCCGCATGCACTTCAAATAGACCTCGATTTTTCGGATATTATGATTTGTCGTTCTCGTTCCTCATGAACAAAAACACCGAACATACATCTGACCAAAACTGGTAACCGACCAACATCTTCTCATCATATAGATGCAACTACAAATACCGACAAACCACAATATATGAGAATTTTTTTGCAAAAGATTACAGATACGTGGTTTGTTGTCATTAGTAGATAAAATACAATAGAAAACTTAAAGCAATATAACGCAATTTATTTTTTTGCTTCGAATCTGTGTGGTGTAAGGTTCGCTGCTATTTATATCACAAAACTCGCGCTTAGGAAACGACAAATTTGGCCCAAGATTCCTAACGTGTTAGTTGAAATCGCGTTCATCTAGACGCGAGTTCCTGATGACCTGACTGTAACATCCCTAAAGTCGGTCTAGTCGAAATTGGATTCTAGCGATTGGAAACCCTATTGTAGCGATGTTTTTTTTCTTTCTTTTAAAAATAAGCGTAGTTTTCTTTTAGAAAATCCGTCGATACAAATTATCCCATAAATCACTTTCGAAATCTTAGTTTAAAGGGATTTCTTTTGAAAAATTGTAATATTTTGAAAATAATAAAAACTTGGAGTCGCCACCGACCACTTGGATAAGGTAGGCCGGACACCACAAAACTAGATATTCGTTTTGAAAGGGTTCGGGAGTTGGTTATGTGTGGGAAAGGATTAGCACCCCATCACGCCCGAAAATCGGTACCAAAATATTTGTTGCTTTTAATTGAAGGAAATTGTCAAAATTTGAAATGAATTAAATTTGGTACCTTAATTGAAAATTGACTCTAATTGAACGGGTTTCATCAAATTGATGGGTTCAAATTAATTGCACATTTAATTAATAAGGTTGATGATACATCGGACCATAGATTAAAGCAACATCGTATAAGTCTGACTGTCATGTTAATTTATGGTTCAAATCTCGTACGTCACCTTTATGCATGGTGCAAACAGTTAAGAATGATGTGATGATTTTATCAGCTTTTGATTTTACCTTGGGACGATAAGGATTAATTCAAACATTTGGTCAACATCCTTTAAGCTCAGTCTGTTACGACACAAATATCAGAATTAATAAATACCTCTTCTTTTATGATTTAAATTAACATGCAAAATAAATGGGCCATATGAATGACAATTAAAAAAGGATGACAGGAAAGGCTTGGAAATCAAACATACAAAAGGCCCACTAAAGCCCTAACCTAAAATGCCCAAATTATAAAAATTCAATTAATGATCTAATTAATAACTAGGTGAATCTAATATTAACCCTAAATTAAATAACCCTAAAGACTAGAAAACCCTAACGTATTATAAATTATCTTATATCATGATAATTAATTTGATCGGTTTTAAACTAGTATTACAATAAGCCAATGATACTATTTAAAACAAATCAAGCTAATTAAGCACAGTTTTAGAATAAATGTCAATCTAATCTCCATATTAATTTTATCTTAAAGGTAATTAAGAAATATTCGATTAGTTTAATGAATTTAACATTTATCCCAATAAGTCAAGGGTAAATTTAAATCCATTAAATTAATTTGAACCCTAGGTCTAACTACGACTTTAAAAACTAATCCTAAATTAATCTAATTATTTAAAGATCGTGCCCCTATGAGACGAGCACACGACTTTAAACTAATTAAATTAATTTGCCCAATTCTATCCTAAGATTAACCTAACAAGCCCACAACAAAGTAAAACCCAAGCTACCTAAACTAAGCAACCTAAGCCCAAAAACAAGGAGGTCCAAACTATTAAACTAACCTATACTAAAAGCCACATGTAAATATATTACAAAGATATTGCATATTATGTAAAACTATATGTTACGGATTTTATAAAGGTATATTATATACTTTAAACATATGTTATAACTTTTAGAAACTATATATCATATACCCTTATAAAACTATATATTATACATTGTTATAGAAAAGAAAACATGTATTATATACTAAAAAATCTATTTACTATATGCTACAAATTACACAATTTAAAGGCCATACACCATACATTTCTAATAATCACAAATCTAACAGATTTAGCAAGATTATCGACAATATAGAAACTGAAAATAAAATTCATGAATTTAGGGGCCTAATACACTGAAATACGGACAAAAACGCAAAGAAAATAAATCTGAGGGCTGAATAAAAATAAAATGACAAATTTGATTAAAAGAGGGCCAAATTGAAAACTGTTGAAAACTTTTAGGGACTTAGAAATGGATTTTGAAAGGCATAAGGACCTGAAATGTGATTTACCCATGCAGAGGGAATAAACGTATGATTAAGAGGTGCAAAAGCCCTTCGGGCGTGATTAAACTAGGGCAGAGGTCCTTAAAATATGATTAACCCTTTTTTAAAACATTTAAGCAAATAAAAGACGGGTCTAAGCCCATTTTTGCCCTTTTTGGTTAAAACTGGGGCCCAGAGCTCTCCTTGTATCCCCCATCAAACTAAAACGGTGATGAACACCACTGTAGTATTCATCCCCAAACCCAAAAACTGTCATATTTCCCAAAAACTGGTGATCGGCCGCCGCGAGCCACCGCTGGCCGATGTCAAAAACCTAAAAAAACCTTTTGAACCTCTTTTCTCTTCTAAGCCCGAATCTAAACCTAGATGTTTTAAAAAAACCTTTCCTTTTTGTAAAAACAGAATCGATGACCCTTCCTTTTTTGGTTTTCGTTCCGGCCGACTCACCATTTATGGGCTCGAGGGAGCCAGTAAGTTTATTATCGGCGGGGATAAGAACTGGTTGCATCGAAGACGAAACGATGTAAGAGGGGATTCAAAAACTAGAGGTAAAAGGATCTAAAACCATAATCTATGTATGTTTTATGCTTTAAATTGAAAAAGAGGAAGAGGTATACCTCTGGAAATTTGAGGTTGCTTTTCTGCTCTATTCCTTTTTGAATTCCTGAAAAGATCCCATTTACAAAATGGTTATGGGTTGTATTTATACACCGATTTACATAGCTTTTTCTTACAGAAAAGAACTATCGAATTATCTCAGTGGTTGTTGTTGTCCTTCTTGGATGTATTCATGTATAATACTAAGAATGTTGGTTTGCCCCGTCTGACATTTCTAATTTGTATGCGCCTCTGATATCTGATATTCCCTAAATTTTGTTTGTTTTTGCCCTTTTGTTGCATGTGGCCGATCGATCAGAGAGAGAATGGGACCAGATAGATTCGGCTTGCTAACGTGCCCGTCGTTGTGGCAAGATGGCTCGACCGTGGCGCTTGATGATTGGTTCATGTTGTTACCATGGCGTCTACATGTCATTGATGTTGTCGGCGTGGTTGCTGGTGAAGAGGTGCATAAGGGGGTTCGTACGTCGCGTGGGCGCGTGTTAGAGTCTAACAGACGCCGCATGTGGAAATGAAGAATCGACGGTGGATTGCACGCATGCGTAGGTGAATGGGGAATTTGGACGGGCACACCTTCGATCGTGGGTCGTTAGATTTTTCCTAGATCAAACGGCTAGGAGGTGGCTACACATCATCAAAGGATGGTGTTAGGGTTATCAAATTTAGGGCTTGGGCCAAATGGCTAATGGTTTACGTAAATGGATAATTTTCAAGAGAACTGAGCTTTTCTTTTATTTATTAATGGGTTGTTATATTATTTATGTTTGTAACAATTTTTGGACTGATATATATTTTAAAGTTGGGCTTTTATTTATATTAATCTCTTTTTTATTTATTTTAGTTTAATAACAATAAAATAGTAATAGTATAACCATAATAGCATTAATGATAATAATACTACTACTATAATAATCATAACGTACTAATAATATTTTGTGTTTTCAATTGGATAATAACATAGCAACATATATATATATAATACTAGTATAATATTAGACTGTTAATACTTAATAAATAATAGTAGTAGTTTCTTTTTTTATATGTTTTGGTTTTAATTAAAGAGTAAACAAAGCCCATAATTTTAGATAGTAGTAACATATATATATAATCTCATTATTGTAAAAACAAAAACAAAAATAAAAAAGGTCCACCCCGGACAAAATTAGTGATTACACCTACACCGAAAAGGTCTAAATATTGTATTGGCTTTGACCGCTTGGTCCATTGTATTGATATTGGACCCTAATTGAGTCAAATTATTGACTAAGAACCTTAATTGAATCCTTAACAACCTTTTAGTGACTATACTATAAAAATTGAAAGTTTAGGGGCAAAAGTATGAAACGGGAAAGTTGAGGGACTACCCTCGTAATTACCCCATTTTTGGTTAATCCACCTATATGCTTGCCACCCACTTCACATGGGTTTGCTTGGTGATGGGAAAGATGAAAAATTTGCTATCCATCTGCTTAAAAGCTAGAAAAGATAAGAAAAGAAAGAATTGATTAAAAGGTTTCCTCTCAAGCAAGGAAACCATTTGATTTGTTTCTTGGGAGGCAACCATTGTGAAGGAAACCATTTGGCTATTTGGAACATAGCCTTAGAATGATTTTTTACACTCTTAAATGCATAGACATGAATTCACCAAGACCTCCCTTTCCTTTGTTGTCATTTTCCTTCACTTATTCTTAAGTACAAGCAAGCACCTCTATTGCCATCTTCAACCCCTAGCTCAAGCAAGCATCTCCCATGTTTGTGCAAGTTTTCATTGATTTCTCTACACTGTTTTATAGCATTCTCATTGGTAAGTAAAATCCCCTAAATAATTTTACAAGCCCATGGAAGATTGAAGTTTAATTTTGATTTGAAGTTAAGGAGCTCATGGACAAATCCATGTTTGTCAATCTTAAAATCCAAGAGGAGCTATTAGAAGATAGCTATTGTAAGTTTGAATGTTGATTTTGAGTTATAGCTTTGATTCTTACACTTTCCCTATTGTTTTAACCTAGCTCAAGAAGCAGAAATTGAAGAATTATTATCTCCTACGAAAGCTAGGAATAAGAGAATCACAATCCGGGAGCCGTAAGAGCATCAAAATCAATGTGAGTGTAGTCGGAGTCTCAGAATTAGGCTGGGTGCCTTTTTTGATTCCATTGATATTGAATTATGTATAGCTAACGTTGTGTCTAAGGAAAATCACATTGAATCTCATAGGAGATTGTATTGGTAAGCATAGGTAAGTTATTGCATCGAACCATCATTCTTTGAGAAATTGTTATTGTCATGGTTGTTATCGAACCATTGGAATATTGAACATTAGTATTGTCATTGAAATAGTTATTGTTATAGATATTGCTATTGTCATTGTTATTGATAATTGAAATTGACATAAACATTGAAACATTGCTTATTGATATTGACCATTGATAATAACATTAAATTATTGACCATTGATATTTCTATTGGAATATTGAACATTGATATGATTACCGAACCTTGGATTCGAAAGGAAATTGAATACAATTGACATGCCATAGAATTCGACGGAGGGATGATGTTGTGATTTGGTCATATTGGTTCGGTGGAGGGGCTAGACCACTATTGATTTTGGTGCGGCGTAGGAATTCACGTATCCATACACCGCACATGGATACAAGGAAAACTATTGATATTTATATTATTGAGTATGGACGTAGAATTGATTATTGTTAATATATTGCATATTGATTATGCTAAATTTACCTTTAGATCTCATGTTATTGTTTTCATCATCTTAGTTAACATAGAATCATGATATATTGCATTCTATGTTTATATCATCGTTTATGGCTACCTCACTAGGTAAAGTATGCCTAATGCATTCATCTTCCATACATTTCAGGTTAAGAAGTTTGAGCTCGAGATCAGAGCCAGAAAAGGTTTTTGGGCAAGTCACATCGTCGATAAAATAAAGTATATCAACCCTATAGACTCCTAGAATGGTGGGAAAGTAGTTAAATTAGTCACTTTTAGTCTTTTTGATGTATGTGTATTGTTTATGGTATGTATAGGCCTTAAGGGCCCTAAATGACCTTTTTATGTTTGGCTAAAAGGGACTAAATATGCAGAGTTGGCTTAATAAAGGGAAAACATAGTAAATGGATTCACATGCTCGTGAAATATGACATATTAGTAGATTATGTTGTTATAAACTTACTGATAAAGTTTCATTGAATTTGGACATCATTTGATAGGTTAAATCGATTAAAAACTAGACAGAATCTTTTATTACAGTACATGGCGTATCGATACAAGTGATGGTGTATCGATATGGGTATGCATATTTGGACATGGTCAACATCGGTCAACAGGGCCTATCGATACATCAAATGGGGTGTATCAATACAAAAAATCAACACTGGAATTGGTTGTAAAAAATGCATCGATATGCCTTAAGATACGGGTCAACCTGGTCAACACGTACCGATACAGGTCCCAGCTGTATCGATACAGGTAATGAACATTGGAATCTGATAATCATAAGACATGCATTGTGTATTGATACTGATGGTCACCGTATCGATACAGACTCCTTGATCCTTAACCGCTTTAACGCTCATGACACAAGTGTATCGGTACGGCCTCTCGAGTACCGATACCGATACAGGTAAATCTGTTAAAAGCTAATTAGAATAAGTTTGGAACATTACATATTGGTCACTGAACATTATATAGTTAAATTGAAGAGGTAATTGGACTCAGATTATCTTGAAAATTCGTATGATCATTGAATATATGTTGAATTTCAGTATAGTAATATTATTTTCAGAAAATGACCTCTAAAATATTGATTTTATAGATTAGTCCCTAAAACTTGTAAAAGTCTAAAATTGGTCCGAAATCGACAATCATAGTATTGTACTGAGTTATTAAGCTTATTGAATCGATATTGTATTGTTTGAAAATAATGTCTTTGTTAAATTACTGAATTTTGATTAAAATTATTACACCAATCATCATATTGTTCAATGGTAACACACTCCGACCCGGTTCTCGACCAGGCCGAGAAGAGGGTGCTACACTGATAGTTTTGACGTGTCAAACGCAGACAAATTTGCATTTTGCAAGACGCGAGTTTAGTTCGAATATGCAAAATTTAAATACTGATATCAAAACGAAAAGAATAATGATTTGGACCCGGTCGCATTTATTATCGATGAAATTGAGAACTATTTGGTCAAAATCGATCATAAAAAAATGTGAAATATTTAATACTCAAAAAAATTATAAACTAAGAGAAATATTGTATTTCAAAAAAACAGTAATGTGCAACTACATTTATAAAAGGAAAAAATATAACTAATGATGCTTATGTGCACCGATACCACACCTCGGTGGACACCGAGGTCAATTAAAATTGTGTCGTCGATGAATGGGATCAACTGGCTGCTCATTATCGCCATCATCATCGTCCTCATTCCCGGTTCTATCTCCAGTAGTACAACTTGTTCCAACTGGCCTACCTATGAAGAATAGGGATTGCGACGGTGTTTGCTGAACAAACCCGATCCTATAATCGATTGCTAGCAGTTGAAACGGATACAAAGGTACGAAAGTTGTAAGAACACTAGACGTCTCACTCATCAAGACCGAAAATGAACCGTAGGGGTTGGCTACAACTGGCGTGAAAAAACCTTCCGTCGGACTCGACGACAGATGAAATGATGAGTGCATCGAGTGGGAAAATGTTGTGGTCGAATCCGATGAGTAGCTTCAGATGGTCCCAGTGTTGAGGAGGCAGAAACACTTATCATCGATGACAAAATAGTGCCAGAAGTCATATGTGCTCCCCTCGTACGTTCAGTCCGTGGGCAGTTGTGTTGCACACGCTTAATGACGAATGCTTGTTCCTCTGGAGTCAAAAGATTTGGATTCTCATTCACCAAGTACCATGCAAAGTAATTGTGACTTACAATCGTATCAAACATTACGTAGTCACGAATGGGTTGTCATCGTAGAAGATCTATTTCCCTCCACTAAACAATTCGCTCTATGTGCCTCACCGACCAACCTACCTACCACGCAATATCAAAATTTTTATTTTTCTTTATAAATATAAACTACGTTCAAATTGATAAAACATTAAACTAATTAAAATTATTTTACCTCGAGCTTCCCTTGTCAAGTGAGCCTATGTAATTTGTCAAAATTTGGAAGGTTCTCTCGGAGTCTTTGGACACAACCAAATTGCCGTAAGACGTGATCGCTCAGATGCCACTCAACTGTAGCGTAGAAGATGAGTGGTACCTTCGACGTCCAAGCAATCTTCGTTTTGTCTGAAAATTACAACAAGCATTTGTGGATACACGAATCCGCGTACGGTGTCCACAAAAACTGTACAATATACAATTAAAACTGAAATTAATAAACTTTATTTCAAATAAATACATCAAATTCAATATTAAATTCTAACTCCAAATATTTACCCGATTCTCGGATTTATTCTCAATATCCTGTTTGATAACCTTCAGACCTTTGGCCAGACCAACATGCCTTAAATTACCACTCTACCTACATAACAACAAACATAACTTTAATATTAAAAAAGTATATTAAAAAATATTTACTTTTTTGCTTACCTCCGGTATAGTGAAAACATATATGGACTCGGCATGCTTAGTTCAAGGCGTAAAAACAACATTCTAAACCACGCCCAAGACTGCAACAATAGAAGACAACCTCCAATGTCGTGCTTCTCTGGATTGGTGGTCTTGTATATCTCCCTAAAGAGAAATGCCAGTACCGTCGATCCCCAACTCAATCTACAGGAATCATCAAAATTCCGCAAATGCCACAACCACAACATGTAAGCTTTATTGTGGAATTTGTCGGGCACTAATATCTCGTCGATTATTTGTAGAATATGAGCGCGAGCATATGCCTACAATAGGAAAAAATATATTAATATATAGAAATTTAATTATTTCATTAATATTCACAGAAAATAATATTTTTACCATATTCACTTCTTCGTCTGCATCATTCGGTAAATGGCTATAATTTTCCCACAGCCACTTCAGAAACACACAAACCGTCATCCATCCTGTTTGGCACAACCCCTAGCAACTCAAAACACAGGCCACGCCAGTCACCACTGCTGTGACCGTTAGTAGCCTCTTCGCCAATCGACAGACCGAGAATATGCGACATGTCCTCCAAAGTTATCGTCGCCTCACCGCATGAAAGGTGGAATGTGTGTGTCTCCGGCCTCCGCCTCTCTACAACCGTGTTGATCAAATCAACATCCAATTTCGCCCCTCCAATGATTTTGGACCTCGAAATATAATCTTCTAGACGCGGTTAGGGTCCATTCGTCACCCGATTGATAAATCTTCTAGACAACGTTCCATCCCATCCTAAAAAAATTAAACAACCACAAATTAATTTCAATTTCAAACTACCATGCTATTTTTTTATAAAATATAACAAAATAAAAAATGAAAATATAAATTTAAAATAAATAAATAAAACTTACATTTCTCCGTCAATAATCGAAAATGTGTTTATGATCCAACCTTATCGGCCCGCCATTACTTCAAACTCGAGATATTAACCGAAATATTTTCACGAAAAATTTAATAGAGACGGAATTGAGAGAGAATTATTTTGGTGAGACTAAAGGGGTGGGGTATGGGTCAATTTATAGTAGAACTTGCACCGGTTCAAATGCAAGTATTGAAGGAAACTCACGTACTGTAGGATGCGGGTTCAGTAATTACCTAAGAGCACGCGTTCCGTGTAGCGCGAGTTCTTTGTATTTTCAACGTGGTCATTTATTTTTCAAACGTTCATATTTACTGCGATAAATTCCCACCGTTTCGTATGATTATCTCGATGAACTTGTGTCCTATTAGACGCGAGTTCTTTTTACCGAATATTTTAAAAAGCTAACAGATAAGACACGTCACATCAGATAGAAACTCGTATCCGACAGAACACGATTATTGAATTCATGCCATCTACGACGCGAGTTATTCTTACGTGTACAAATAAGAGTATTTTTTAAATGATTTTAAAAGGGGATATTTTTTAAATTTTTTCCCAGAAAAATATTCAACCACTGATCTTTGCATATATGCTCTACTAATAGTTATGATATTATCTCACCTAAGTCTTATAGTTAAACTAATGTTTTCATTAATAAGGATAGTAGACTACTTTGGATGTGAGTCGGCAAGAAATCCAAAATGTTTTATATTTAAAAAAAGAAATCCAAAATGTTTTAAATAATGACTTGTAAACGAAAAGAATAGTTTACTAAAATTCAATTGAAATAAATTTGAGAAACGGCAGTTTGTGGTCGCGGTTTTTATTCAAGGAATTGGTCGAAGGAGGGAAAGAAGGCGTGGGATTTTAGGGTTTCCTGTGGCTGTGGTAGAAGAAATTTGAGAAACCAAACGTTCACTTTTACAAATACAGGCCTAAGCTCTAGCCTATCCCATCTCACAACTTCCCTTGGTGGGATTTTTCAATCTCACCAAATCAATGATTACAAGTCAGAGAAGAAGGATAATTTATTTACGCTTTCCGCTGTTTTCAAAGACCATAAAAGAAGCATACAACTCTTGATTAAATACTTGGACAAACGGATTGCTCCATTAGATTAGATTAGATTAGATTAGATTAGATTAGATTAGATTAGATTAGATTAGATTAGATTAGATTAGATTCATAAGGCGAACTGACGGTGTTTACAAAGTACAAAGCTTTTATTTGTACCAGACAGTCTTACAGAAAATCTACCTAAGATAAGACAATGCATGGAGACAACATTGTTTATCAGCAGGGTGGACCCCACCACCTATTCTTTATATCTTCCTCTCATCATTGTATATCAAGAAGCAGGTGACAAGGTCCACCCCCTTGCTCCTCAATCTTTAACCCCTAACAAACTGAACAAAAGAACCCAACTACAACCGATCAAAAGAGCTTAAAAGGAGAAGAAAACCCAACATTGTTTTGAGTATCCCTCTCATGTCAGAAGCTACATAGATTTGGAATTACTACGGCTACAACCTATAATTCTGCCAACTACAGTTTCCTCCACCGACTGCTTTGAGCCATCCCGAGCTGGGTCGAAGCATATAGGTTGAAAATCTTCACAAGGAAACCCCATCCTCTCAAAGTGCTTCACCAGCTGATTAACGCCCTGTTTCAATATTCATTCACCATACATCAGGTGTGTGAAATTGAAATGGATATACATATAAACATCTCACTAACCTGGAGTTTAGCACAGTATATTTGAAGAATCTTATTCGACTTGAAACAATCCCAACGTGTATCGTACCATTCATTGTAGAACTTCCTCGCAGCTACTGGGTTTGTGAAGTTTACAAAAGCATAGCCCTTGTTTGACTTTGTACTGCAACAAACCCCAAGATGGCAAATAGCATTCCCATCAAAATGCGAAAAAAAAGGAGATAAAACTGCAAACAATGGCGTGCTAAAGAAAAACGGAAAAAGAAAGATAAACAAAAGACGAAAAAAACGATTTTAGTAACATACACGAAGTCCATGGGAAGATACAAGAAATCGAACGCTGAAAACGAAGGCTCTTCATCACCTGTGCCGCCATTCTGTGACTTTGCCTCGAGATTTGAAAGCATGCAGTGCTTGTCAAGAAAATCCTTCAACATTTCTCGTCTACAAACAACCCAATCACCGAGTTCATCAGAGCAGTGAAGAAGAACAGCCCAAAAGTTCTTTATAGTAGAAGTTTGCAAGACTAAGCATGAAATATTCATCAGTCTTTGGATATTGCACAATACACGCACACATATTAAGTTGTCAACCAAAAAAATCGAAGAAAATCCCAAAAGGATACACAACGTGAACAATATAAGCTCCTGCAAGAGTTATAGAAAATGGCAGAAATGCATTAGCAGTACTACATGATCACACTACAGATGGAACAAAAAGGATCATACGTGAATCTGATGGGAATGTTTTTTAACATGATGGTCGTTTCCTTTCCATCAGATTTGAGTGGAATCAATGGACGTTTCTCTCTTTTGTTATTAGCAATAGCCGCCCAATCATGAACCTTCTTCCTTGGGTACCCATCATCATTTTCACCAAAATGCTTACTCTTCTCTCCATTACTATGCTTAACCCTCCATTCTTTCTTGCGAGCTACTCCACTACTGTGATCAGCCCTAAAAAATCCTTCCTTGCCATATCTTTTATGCTTCAAATGTTGCTTGCTTCTATACAAACCATTCTTAGCCTTCAAAGGTTCCACCGACGAAGACACCGGCGGAACAGCCTTCTCCGGAACCGAAAAATATGGTTCATTTTCAAGCTGATAGTGTGAAAATGATGGAGCTGCGAAAGCAAGGGGGCATTGGAGAGATGGTAGAGGTGGACAATGAACGAAATCGAGATGGTTTAGAGGTGTGAAGATGGGGAAACAAGGAGCTGAAACCAGCGTATATCTGGCTGGAAAAAATGCGGGGGCTTCTGGGTTCAAGCTCAAGTATCTAAACTCCATGTTCTGGGAGAAACTCTGATCAGTACTTACCGCCATTTGGCAACTGTGATTGTAAAGCGTGGGAGAATGGGTGCCTATATAGTGGTAGTAGCAAACGCGTGTGAGAATGGGTGCCTATATAGTGGTAGTAGCAAACGCGTGTGAGAATGCGTGGGATAAAAAAGCTGTGTCAGGTGAAAGATATTGGTGATGATTGAAAATATAGGGGAGCCGAGATTTGGTAAGATAAAATTAAAAAACAAGAGATTTGAATGTAATCTTGAATTGGACAGAGAGGCCCGGGTGATGTGGGTCGCGACTTGGTGACGGCGAATGTTCCCTCTTCATTTAATGTTATTAGACGTCTGAAAAAGAATGTAAGTAAAGATAATATTTGATGTATAAATTGTTAAAAAAATAATATTTGAATGTAATCCCCTTTAATATTTGATGTAAGGTTAATGTAAATGAAATTTAAATTTAAGACAAATTTAACTATAAAAAATTAGACATACAACGTATGTCAATCGAGATTAAATTTTTAAAATATAATTTTTTTATGATATTATAATTCTGAGAAGCAGTCGAGAGATATGATAAAACTTGGAGGATGCATGATCAACTTAACCACAGTTCACACTCCTCAATCCACACAGCAGAGATGGGTTTGAATTTTCCAGCATGTCTTCCTCAACATCAACAAACTGGTGGGATGGCTAATTTCAGGGGGGCGGGGTTTAAATGGATTGAGCCAGAACAGAATATTCATCTTTGGCTTTAGCGTTTAAACTTGACACCCGCACCAGCTGTAATACATTGATTCAAAAGCAAAAGATGTGGCACCCCTCGCATGTGAAAGGAGACAATAGAAATCAAGCTTGCACGTGAACAACTCAAGATGAAATCCAAGGAGATGCCTAACTTAGCACAGGCACAAGCACCACACCTAACCATTTTCTTCCAAATCATCTGCCAGGACCATCATCCATCCCACAAAGCCAAGGCCAAGACCTGGCCTTACTAGATTTCACTTGCCATCCCGATTAAAAAAGAAGGTCAAGGAGTGAAGAGAAACCATTAACTCTCACCGGCACCGCATCTCCTTCCCAACTCTTTGCTCGCTATATACGATTTCAGAATGAGGACATTTATTACTCTGCTTTATACAATTACTATCCAATATTCAACAACAAAGTCGTTGGTTAAGATGACACAAAACTATCTTTGGGCTATTCACCAATTACGTCTCATCTTATGTTTTTATTTCTATTTTAATCGTGTCTACACTTGGTTAATAATAATATATATTCTCTTCTGGTGGGGTCTTAAGTCTTAACCGGGGCCGGAGAAAGGAGCATTGTCTTAATATTAACCTTGACATTAGACCACATGATAACCCCTTTTACTCAAAACTTTCCTTTTATTTCTATTAAGCCTGTGCCTTTCATTGTCGTCGGAGCTCCTACCTTAAACTCCATGTTTTCGTGAATATTGCATGAGAAATTTAATTTTGAAGCAACAATTAATCAATTATGAAAGTATGGTCATCTTACCATGCTAAACAAACCCGGGATTTATATCAATTTATTCATGCGTTTTTTGTTTGAATTCCAACTATAATACATATATATTATCCGCTTTTTTATTTTATATTGAATTAGAATCCTTTAAATTTAATTGTAATATATATAACACAAATATAAATTTTTAACTATTAAAATTTAATTGAGCAAGCACATTTGGCCGGTTGGCCAACCTGCTCATCTTTGTTCTCTCATTTTTTTTAGATTATGAGTTCTAACACTTCTTCCATCCCTCTAGGTAGGATTAATATTAGGATTAGAATTAAGCTTTATAAAAAACTATTAAAATTAAGATTATTGTCCTATACAACAACAATGGACAACAAAATTTTCATGAGTTGAATTATTTATTGGGTTTAAAATTTAAAATTTAGAGTTAAAATTTTAATATTAAAAATTTAAATTTTAGTTTGAAAATAAACATGCCTATGTAAACATTTTTTACATAAAATTAATCCACCAAACGAAGAAATTAAAGTTGTAGTGTCTATTAGATACGTAGAAGAGTTAGACCAAGTCTAATTGTACTTTTCATTCGAAGAATTTAGCCTATATTTTATTTAATAATTGAAGTTCGATTGATGATGCAAGGTTATTTATTTTATTCAGGTGCAATATCTAAAGTAGACCACTTCCAAAATCCAAACAAATCCAATTAGTAAACTTCAAACATTTTTGAATCCGTGATTTCCTTATAATGATCGATGTAAAAATCAATGAATCTTTAAAATTAAGATATACGACATTAAAAATATGTGATGAGGTTACGGATTAAGAACATAATTAGAGGATTAGGCTGTTATTCAGTCCATAAGATTTGGTATCTGGATAGTTTTTTTATTTATAAATTTGACCTAATTCAATCTGATATAAAATTCACTTATTATGATAAAATATTTTTCCCTTTAAAATAAAGCTTTTCAAAATGTGAAAAATAGATTTAAAAAATGGAGCGATTTAGCTATTTTGCAAAAATCCTACAGATATTCCTAATTTTAGTTGTCTACTTTCTCCATATCCGCCGGTTATTGGCGCTCATTTTCTATTATATTTCTGTAAAAAATCCCTCTGTTTCATGTAACATTTTTAATTTTTAAACCACCGCCAACTTCCACGTCACTCCATACTCCACTGTAAAAACGCAGATCTGTAAATTCAAACCTATTTTTTTTATTTTTTAAATCTATCGTCTTTAATTTTTTCTCCCACCAGTCCTTTGGAATTGGACTCCTTCCTTCATTTCAATTTTCAATCTCAAGTTTTTAAATTTATTATTATTTTTATCTCTCTGCAACTCCTCTTTGTCTTAAAGAAGACGAAACAGTCTCTTTCTTTTTTTCCAACTTTTCTTATAATTTCCATAGCTACTCTCATTGCAAGTTCTAATAATTTCTATTTTTTAATTTTTAAAATGCTCTTCAATCTTTTGTATGTCAACCCATGTGAGCCTACTCACACGATTTCTTCTTCTTCTTCTTCTTCTTCGTATGCATTGTCTTTAACTGAGTCACTGACTCAGTGAGTCACACGCGCTTCCTCTCTCTCCTGTATGGATTCTTCTTCTTACCGAACGAGAAGCAGCTCACCGTTATCGTATCGGAAATCTTCGAGTTTCTCTTCCACGTCTTCCACTTCTTCGTTTATGAGCAACAAACTAACGCATCACATGAGCTTATCATCGGCGTCTTCGTATTTCAACTCGGGAAGTGAATACGGTTCACGATCCATGTCCGATTCGGTGCACTACGGCTCACAAGGTTACAATGCTCGCACGCCGGTTGCTTACCCGTCGGACGAGATGATCGGCGAGCCGTTGGATACGCCTTCGGGGGATAGTATTTCAGTTACGATTCGGTTTCGGCCTTTGAAGTATGTTGTAGATCTGAGTGTACCATATTAGATCTCAATAGAGTATTTTTTTCCGGAGCTCTATTTTCAGACAATGCAATTTATTTGATCTGGGTTATAACTTATTTTTTTATCCGGTTATAGTGAAAGGGAATTTCTGAGAGGGGATGAGATCGCGTGGTATGCGGATGATGATAAGATTGTGAGAAACGAGTATAATCCAGCTACAGTTTACGCTTTTGGTAAGTGCCTAATTTGTTTTTACTTATAAATTTGGAATTTATTTCCGATTTGTTTCTGTCGTTAATTTCTGGAATTGTTGGATCGATCTATTTGCTAAGTAGTCTAATTGAATGAAGAAATATAATTTTCTGCTGGGTTTACTATTATTTTAGTTAAAATGATGATGTTTAAGCCTGGAAAGTGGAATGGATGTGGATTTTGTATTATTTTTTTTCGATTTGCTTTTTACAGACAAAGTATTTGGACCTCATGCAACTTCTCAAGCGGTTTATGAGGTAGCTGCTAGACCTGTAGTGAAGGCTGCAATGGAAGGTGTTAATGGTATGCCAATTCAATTTTTGGAATGCATATTGATTTCTTTCAGTCGATGGCTACTATTCAAAAAAAAATTCAGTCGATGGCTAATTGAATTTTAATTAAAAGTATCTAAAGATTAATATTCCTGAAGTCATTTATTGTAATGTTGCTCAAACATATTTTGTTTCAATTCTGAAATTATATTTTATAATTGATTGAAGCTGATATTAACTTGCTGGAATTATAGGAACCGTTTTTGCTTATGGTGTTACAAGTAGTGGAAAGACACACACTATGCATGTAAGTCTAATTGCCTCCACTCGAACTAATTTTTTTTCTATTGCTTATTCTATTTTATGTATGATAGAATTCTTCAAATCTTGTTGCATGTCAATTCTGTTGCTTATTAATAGGAAATTTGCTAGTTTTATATTTGCTTTGGGATGAAACTTTCCTAATTCTTATACGGCAGTTGGGGAGGAACTCCTTAAATCCGTAACTGTGTGGTTTCATCCATAAATGGTAACAAATATTCAAGTAAAGTAAGTACAGGTATTACACACTGTAAATGCTCTTTCTGGCACAAGGCATTGCATTTAAGTTTCTTGAATCATTTATCAGTGGAATTCTTGTATCCTCTGCATTTATAATTATATTTGAAGTAATTATGCATGAAATTAGTAACTTCAGAACTTTAATCTCAACTCCTAAATTTGTTAAATTTCTCCGTTCTAAAAGTTAGTTTTCACGTATATAACATAGGCACTGTTTCAGGAAAATGTTCACCAACTAGGACATATTTACTTGTATATTGTAGTGGTGAAACCAAGTCAAGTATATATTAACTTCTTATTATCACACTCTCTATATATCTTACATACTCTGGAAATGTCTGAAGAAAAAAATTGTCTGCATTTTAGTTAAATTTAGTTTTTACAAGTTTATTTCTATCTGGGGATGTACTGCTGCCTTAAACCTGTATATTCATATAACTACTCAGTCCAATTAATATTAACAGGGTCCTGTGTTATTCATCCTGATATTTATCAGTAGTTTTCCTTCTGTTATTTAACATGAGTCTCATGTGTCAAATTCTTTGATATGATAAAAAGAAAATTCCACTCATCTTACTTTTGACATTTTTGTTTCTTTTTTTAATATCCACAGGGAGATCAAAATGCTCCAGGTATCATACCATTGGCAATAAAGGACGTGTTCAGCATTATCCAAGATGTAGGTGTTCTGCCATAATTTAGCAGGCCTATATACAGAAACTGTCTGATGAATGTCGTTTTTCAATTCCTTCTCAGCATGTCTTGTTCCTTTGACCTACACCTGTACCTGTTTGACTTGATTTTTTTGCTCCATTTTGATGCAACCCCCTAGTTTTCTTCTCAAGTTTTAGTTTTATCAGTTATAGAACATATAGTAGCTTGTTTTGAACTATGTCAATTGGGACAATGTTACTTCACATAAGTTACCTTTAGCACTTAATTAAAAAATGTTCTTTAAGTGCCATATTTATTTCTTTGATTTTTTTATTTGTTGCAGTGGAATCTTATGGTTTATTTGTGCTTCATCTTGTGCAGTAGCAATTGCATTTATTGGTTTAATAGGCAACTACTGAAATACCCCTTTCCCATTAACTTCCATTTATTGGTGTTGAAAATTCAGTGCATGGAGTATCTTTGAAAATTTGTAGTTATACTACAAAAATGTTTGCGTATTGGTCCATGGTTTTCTTGCTTTAGATTGTTTCCCCAATTTTTATGTGTAAGTTTGATTGACTGACTGTGCTCATAACTCAGAGTCCAGGACGGGAATTCTTACTCCGTGTGTCATATATTGAAATCTACAATGAGGTGAGTTGTACTTCTAAATTTATGATTAAATTTCAACATGACCCTTGAGATTTGAATTTCTTTTGTTTCAGGTTTTACGTTTCTGTTGTAATTTATGATGTTCATTACGAGTAGTTTTGTTGAATTGTTAGTCATATAACTGGTAGTTAGAATTTTGGCCTTCAGTTTCTTTTAAGTTAGAATTTCTTTTCATATGGTTTTCTTGTTATTTTGCTTGTTACATCAGGTGATAAATGACTTACTTGATCCAACCGGCCAAAATTTGCGTGTTAGAGAAGATGCCCAGGTCTTTTGCTGAACTTATTAAAATTTTTTGCATTGTATTTATTTTTGTTACTGGCCTTCTTCTCATTCACTCAAGAAGTAATGTCTCTACACAAGGACTCAACATCAATCTATAATTCTTCATTATAAACATTACTTTCTTTCTTGGTGGCCTTGTGCTGAGATTTTCTGAAATGGTTCAATAACTGATGGAAATGGCTAGCAATTAAGGGTTAGTTTCATACTTTTGCTTATGTCAGCATCATCTTTCAGGGAACTTACATTGAGGGTATAAAGGAAGAAGTGGTTTTGTCTCCTGGTCATGCCCTTTCTTTTATTGCTGCAGGGGAAGGTGCTTTCTGGGTTACTTTTGCTGTTTTCATGCCTTTTCCTAAATATCTTTTCTTTCTACTTTCTATATGGATAATCTGTTTGTAGAGTTTTTCTATCACTAAGTTTGAATATGTTGGTGGACAGAGCATCGTCATGTTGGTTCAAATAACTTCAATCTGTTTAGCAGCCGAAGTCACACTATATTCACATTGGTAAACATTCTTGACATATGAACTGACTCATTTCCCTGACAAAGTTTTGGGTAAACCTTTAAATTTGTTTTAGTTGCTGTTTAGTTTATCTCTGAGGTGTTTTGAGTGTGGTTTTTAATTGTTCTGAAACAAATGGATACTTATGTTGCATGTCTCCTTTCTTTTCTATTTGGTTACGGATTTGCAGATGATTGAGAGTAGTGCTCGTGGTGATGAATATGATGGAGTGGTCTTCTCTCAACTTGTATGATTTAATTGATCTTTCATTTTTCAAGAACGAATGTTTCACTTCTATAAATGTCTTGTTAATTTCTTTGTTTCTTTATCCAGAATTTGATTGATTTAGCTGGATCCGAGAGTTCAAAAACTGATACAACTGGAATAAGGAGAAAGGAAGGATCCTTCATCAACAAAAGTCTTCTGACTCTTGGAACTGTAAGGGATTTGTATAAACATTTTTATGGATAAATGTTTATTTGTTCCCCCTTGTTATTAAGAGGCCAAAACATACAAAGCATTGTGTGTGAACCTTCATCTACTCTGCAGGATTATAGCCTCTATTAAGTTGGTGGAGAAAATGAATTGAATCTTGAAAATATATTTGCTCCAACAGTCGCAAGTTATTCATCTCTGATTTGGTTTTGTTAGCTGGTGTCGACTATTATTTTAGTTCTATAAGTTTGATTATCTGGTTTCATTGTGAAGGTAATAGGAAAGTTAAGTGAAGGAAAAGCTTGCCATATTCCATATCGTGACTCCAAGCTTACCCGCCTTTTGCAATCTTCACTAAGTGGGCATGGACTTGTTTCGGTGAGCTGATCAGTATATCTTATTTGTAACTGGGCATTGTCTGCTAGTTCCTCTATCTTTCAATTTTTTCTCTAATCTTATTATGTATTCTGTCTGCGGTTATGTATCCTTTATCAATATGTGATTTTTTTACAGCTCATTTGCACAGTCACACCTGCATCTAGCAATATGGAGGAAACTCATAATACCCTGAAGTTTGCTAGCAGGGCTAAGCGAGTGGAAATTTACGCCTCACGTAATAAGGTTTCTACAACCTCTGCATTTTGTCTATCAGCTAGTTGTAGAGAGATGCACTTAAGGCTGAATCTTATGCTGCTTTCAAAACTAAACATTATTCCAGATTATTGATGAAAAATCATTGATCAAGAAGTACCAAAGAGAAATTTCTGTCCTCAAAGATGAACTTGATCATCTTAGGAAGGGAATGGTTGTTGGTGTTAATCATGAAGAACTTTTGAGCTTAAGGCAACAGGTTTGGCAATTTCCGGTCTGCAGTCATATTGTTTTATTTGATGGTGTAACAATTTACTGTATTCTTCTTGTTATATGTTGTTTGTGGGACAGTTGGAGGAGGGTCAGGTGAAAATGCAATCGAGATTAGAGGAAGAAGAGGAAGCCAAAGCTGCTTTGATGAGCAGAATCCAAAGGCTTACCAAGCTTATACTTGTTTCTACTAAAAATACAATCCCTGGAGGTTTGAGTGAATTACCTAGTCGTCAAAGGAGTCATTCTGTTGGTGAGGAGGATGTAAGTTCTTTTGATATATAGGTCAAGCCAAAGCTTATTTCTTTTATACTGATGGTTGAAGAAGTCAGCACAATTATTCTAAACACACAAACATGTATGTATAAATGCAAATACATGTAAAGATATTACACAGCAAAGCCAAATGCCCCGTTTTATTCAAATGCCGAAAAAGAGGAAACAAAATATGTTCTGCCTGTATTTTTTTCAGTGTTGATACCCGAACCATGCATCTGTATCTCTATCGTATATATATGCTACTGAGTTTTGCTATCCTTGTCTGCTTTTCTTTTTCCAGATTGTATTATGTAATCATGCGATTTTTTGTAGGTCTTGTTTTCCCATCTTATAACATAGTATGCTTTCAATGTTTTTGGTACTTTTCCTTCATCAGAAACTGGACCTACGAGTAGGTGATGCCTTGGTCACAGATGATGAGAATCAAAAAGATGCTCCATCTTTGATTTCAGCACTTGTTACAGATCCATGCTATGAGTTCAAACACAGAAGATCCTTCAGCAGGAAGAATGATGAGTTCTCACCATCTGGCCATACTTTCACCGAGTCAACTCAAGCGGGTGAACTTATCAATGGGAGTAAACTGCCGGCAGTATGTTCTGCTTTTTTCATTTACTTCAACCTTTTTAAATCTTATTTTGTTATATTTTCTGAAATAATTCCTTCTGTTTCTTTGGTTAAATTTTTTTCATTCTAACTTGACAGTTGTATGGTCCTAGACCCTCGTAATTAGGGCTGCAATTTCAGTCCTCTTCATCTTTTTTATTTTCTTGTATTTTCTAATATTTTTACGATGGTCTAGTATTAAGATTCTCGTTTAACTCTTTGCATCTGAAATTTTACAACCCCTGCCACCAAACACAGGGTTTATGCGCTAGATAATTTTTAAATCATAATAAAGTAGCATATCATCCTCCATTATTGCTTTAGTGAATCACAATCAGAATTGCCTTCTTTATTTATGACTTTCTACTTTTCTTGATTTGCTATTGTTATTGAAATGATAAAAGCCAAGACTTCTGTGGTTATAGGGTCAGATGACATCAGATCAGATGGACCTTCTTGTTGAGCAAGTTAAGATGCTTGCTGGAGAGATTGCATTTAGTACTAGTACCCTGAAACGCCTGGTGGATCAGTCTGTAAATGATCCTGACAGCTCAAAAACCCAGGTACCATTTTTCCTGTCTTACATCTATAGCACATTTTAATTCAGTGGTAGTTCCGATGGATATTCCTAATGGTAGGAAGAATTGGCGGTTGTGTTGGTATTCCCAGGGTAAATTTTCTTTGACAAAGCGGGCAGGCTGAACTGATCTAATACTAATGCTTATTCTTCAATCTATTTATAAATTCTAATATTATTGGAGTGTTCGTGAGGTTAATAAGACTTAGGACAGTGCAATCTGTACTAAACTTTGAGTTCTTGTATTTCCAGTATCTAACTAGTAGCTACTAAACTCTAAACTTCACTTGGTTTTTATAAAGGTCTTAATTAGCTTTGTCTGAACACAGATTCAGAATTTGGAAAGAGAGATTCAAGAAAAGAAGAGGCAAATGAGGGTTTTAGAGCAACGCATAACTGAGAGCGAAGCTTCAATATCTAAAGCATCATTTGTTGATATGCAGCAGGTATTGTCCTTATCTGTTTATAACAATGTTGTTTATGCTTTTTTTTTATTTGATTTATTTATCATGGTAAATTATTTATGAGGATTTCATTACCATTGGCTTTCACTTATCTAATTCTGAATGCTTTCTTGTGGCAACAGAAACTTATGAAATTTATGACTGAGTGTAATGAGAAGAGTTTCGAGCTAGAGGTTAGGACTGTTCCATTCTTCTGATTCATGGAGTTGAAGCCACTGATTAAGGCTTGTTAAACAGTGACAATTTATTAAGTACTCAATTTTTTCCCCAATAGTTGTGTAATAGATTTTATTCTTCTCCTTGATACAGATAAAATCAGCAGATAATCGTATCCTCCAAGAACAACTGCAGAACAAGGTCAGAGCCTTGTGCTTGATGTATAGTTTTCTCTATTAATAAAACGACTTCTTATGTCCTTATATAATTTTTTGTTGCATTTGTTCCTTTACCCGCTTTTGGCTTCTTTGTCAACCTGTTGATAATTACTCCTTTTAGAATTGTGGAACTATCTTTTGCTTATTGTTTAGTGTTGTTGGCAGTGTTCTGAGATCGAGGAATTGCAAGGGAAGGTGAATCTCCTGGAGCAGCAATTGGCATCTCCCTCCAGTGACAAAATATCATTGTCATCCAAGCAAGGAATATCTGAAGAATACGTTGATGAGTTAAGAAAAAAGCTTCAATCTCAGGTAATTTACTTATGACTGCAATTGTTCAAGCCTTAACGGCTGTAGCTGTCTGTTGTCTCAAATTTTTGGTCTTCAAATGGTTTATCTGCATGTTGTAGTTTGTCTTATTTTTATAATTTATATCAATGAAATTTCATGACCATGCCACCACCTAAAGTCACCTACATGATAGGAGCAAAAAGTTAAAAAAAACATGTGGGAACAAATTTCTTATCTGTTTTGTTTCGGACACAATCCAAGGCAAGATGGTAGTAGCTTGCAATTAAAGTTTCGTGATATTTTTGTGTGGATGACATGCAATTCTCCTTTTGATATCTTTGTGTAGATGACATGCAATTTAATTTCTCCGTAAAACCAGTATTAGCTCATGGGGGACAATCTCAATATGGATCGTCTTACATTGGGTTAGATAGTAAAAGAACATTACAAAACCTGGACTCTGGTATTATAGCATCTAATCTAAAACCTGTTGGTAGTAAGTGAAGACTGAAAAGCCCAACTTAAATTTAAGATCAGGAAAAAAAACAGTACTAAACAGATGTGGGGTAACATCACTAAACAATTTCTCGTAGATTTTTCATAAATTTTGGTGGAGGTATGCAGCTGCTATATAATAACCATTAATTAGTGTGCCTTTATATATTGAATTATATATTACGAAGATATTAGTGTATTCCAGTCTTTCTTTCACCTTTGGACTGTTCTAACTTCTAACTTGTGTTTATCCCTGCAGGAAATTGAAAATGAAAAACTGAAACTAGAACAGGTGCAGCTTTCGGAGGAGAACAGTGGGTTGCGTGTCCAAAATCAAAAACTCGCTGAGGAAGCTTCTTATGCTAAAGAATTAGCATCTGCTGCTGCTGTTGAGTTAAAGAGTTTGGCTGGTGAGGTGACTAAGCTCTCGATGCAAAATGCAAAACAAGAGAAGGAATTATTGGCTGCTCGAGAGTTGGCACACTCTCGAAGTTTTGCTAATCCGACTGTAAATGGTGTCAACCGTAAGTATAATGCCACCATGAGACCTGGACATAAGGGGAGGCTCTCTGGCCGCTCTTACGACTTTTCTGGAGCGGCTAGTGCTGACTTTGAGTCCTGGGATCTTGATCCACATGATCTAAAGATGGAGCTACAAGCTAGGAAACAACAGGAGGCAGCTCTTAAAGCTGCTCTAGCTGAGAAGGAATTGATAGAAGATGAATACCGGAAAAAGATTGAAGAAGCAAAGAAGAAGGAGGAAGCTCTAGAGAATGATTTAGCTAACATGTGGGTGCTTGTTGCTAAGTTGAAGAAAGAAGGAGCTGCTACACTTGATGGTAATACCGATGAGCAACTAAGTAATGGTACAGACAACGTGGAAGTTCCAAAATTAAACAACACTGAGAGCCACAATATCCTGAAAGAGAGACAAGCTTCAAAAGTGTCATCAAAATCAGCAAATGAAAGACCTAAGGAAGAACCTTTGGTTGTTCGCCTGAAGGTTTGTTCTTCGACCGACTTTTCAATACCTTTTTGTTTTTCTGAATTTTCCACATCCAATGTATATCTAGACAAAGTATGGCTCTTTGGGGATATGATCCTCCAAGGTTTCTCCAAATGAGAGGAAGAACTAAGAAAAAACTAAACATACCCGTGTCCAAATCACATTATTCCTCGTAAGGTAATGGATTTTCATAGCCGACTGCAAACTTTTAAAAGTCTTTATACTTACAGGCTCGAATGCAAGAGATGAAGGAAAAAGAGCTCAAGTCCCTTGGGAATGGAGGTGCCAACTCCTATCTGTTGTAAAGTATATTCTGAATCACCAACTGCTGCAGCTCTTCTCCCGGCTTTTTTGTTGCAAGTGATTTTCTAAGCTATACTGCTTTTTTCTTCTTCTTTTGCACTTGAGTGCTTATAGTTTTGGAAATGTTGTCCATTTTGCAGTATGTAAATCTTGGTCGCTTTCTTGTTCCGAGTGTCCAATTTGTTGTGCAAAGATTGTGGATAGGCTTTTTGCATTTCACTTCATTACACAACTATTCATACCCTCCAAATGAAGGTCGTGCAAATTATCCCACACTCATCATTTTTTCTGAGATCTAATAGCATAATGAATTTTTGTGTCCCACGAGGTGTTCTACACATAGTCAGATACGAGTATGAACATATGATTCCTTAATGTATGAAAAAGAAAACATAGGGAAATTGGACATATCTTTGTCTGATATGCACCCAACATTCTGTGTCCAGACAACAGATTCTCGTTCTTATTGAAATCTGTTCTCCTCAATAAGAGGTGTTCAGATCATGCAATTTTGACCCTTTCCCCCCTTTTTTGCAGGCTCGGGATCACCTGTTTCCTATTTTCGATGTGATAAGCGGATACATTTCTTTCTTTAATTTATCTGTGTAACTGTTTTAAAGTAGTATGTCAAAAGTTTGTTCTCTACTTCAATGAGTAGCTGTAAAATAATCAAGGGATTTAAAGTTCAAACAATTTTTGAGGGAAAAAATCAAAAATTGCAGTACAAGAAGTTGCATTGCTTAATATTCACAGCGAAGGTTGTGTTTTAAAGCTTTGAATTGTTTGTACAGAAAAGATTTGTAAAACGTTCATTTGTTCATAAATCTCTTGTGGATGATTAATTTGGACCCCCCCCCCCCACCCTCTTTTGTTGCATGAGTCTCGTAACAAGATTGATGAAGGGAAATGTCTTGCACCGTGTTGATAAATAAGAGAAGTTTCAATGATAGTTTTGAACTCAATTAATTCATATGATTATCTATGAATTGGAATTTCACGGTAAACGTTACCTTTTCTGGATAAGCTATGGTTTTTCCCCTTCCCAAAGCACATAGTTGCATAATCCCTTTGTAATATCCTTGTGGATAAAAGGACATTCCATAAACTATGACTGTCCTGCATGACAAATCACACAGCTTCCATCAAGGTGGCCAACCAGGATATTATGAAGGAATGGTTGTGAATGTAAAGTGGGCACCAAATGAATAGAAATCCCGTCCTTTTTCTATATTTTTATTTATGTTTCACACTAAAAAAAATTAAATTTAGAGTTTAGAATTAAGATTTAAGGAATTAAGAGCATGAATTATTTTTTAAGATTTAAAGTTTATAATTTAAGATTATAACATAAAATTTAATTTTTAAGTGGTGGGTATGGAAATGGATATATGCTCCATGACGCACTACATGGTACCTCTGCCCTTGCATTGCCCAGCCCGTTGTTTGAAAAGCTAGTTATCGATAACATTTTTTAAACGTGTTATTAATTAGACTTTAATTATTACTCCATTAAATTAAAAGAATGTAGGGATTTGCTGAGAAAAAGACATTCAGAGACAAAACGGATTGAGATACGAAGAGGGATTTCTACAAAAGTTCTCTGCATTTCTTGAGACACGAAGACATGCTTTCATTGTCAACCATACGACATCTCCGAGAACGAGAAATTTCAGGTCACACAAATTGCTGAAACTCACTGCTAATAATTAATGCTCAGAAAACCTGTTCGACGTGACATGACATGCCACTAATGGTAGAAACCATTAATGGCGGCAGAAGACGAACAAGGTTCAAGGAAATCGTCGACACGCCAACCCGGCAAAGTTTCCATCAAGTACTCCGATATACTACTTGTTGAAACCGAAACTTTGTCGTCAACGCCGAAGTCGTTATTGGACTGCAAAGTGCATTTAACATTGGAGGACGCCGAAGTCGTTGGATTTGAAGCAGCTGGGAAACTCGAACAAGAAAGCCTAACGCCTGTGAGAAGAAACCTGTTATGCTTCATAGTATACTCATTGGCTCTGTGAATTGAAAAATCACATTCTCTGCAAAGAATCGCTCTATCTTCTTGACAAAATAGAAACGCCCGTCTCTCCTGTAATTGTAAACATAATTTAACAAAACTAAAACCCAGCCCAGCATTTTTCTCGTTTCCAAAAACCTTAAAGATTCTGGATTACTGAAATTACCTTGCAGATATCACAAAGTGGGGATTGTTTCAAGGTTGGTGGATGAACAAGAGTGAAGCGAGTGTGTTTAGCGGCCAGCTTGTTTGCATGGTGAACACGGCCATCACAGTCTCCACAGAGAGCAGCTTCATCGGCTGAGCAGAACACCACAGCTTCTTCTTTATCGCACACATCACACCAAATCTTCATCCTTTTCAATCAAATTTATTCTTCTTCTTTTGTTTTTATACACCAAGAATTTTCTCTTTCTTTTTAGAAAAAATAAAATAAAAAAGAGGATGGTCCAACTTGCCTTTCTCTACTGCTTCTATTTATTTGTTTATTCTTCCTTGTATATACTTGTTGGATATTTTATTTATTTATTTTTTCTTCTTCTTCTTCTTGCACTGACATTGTTGTATATTTTATTTTATTTATTATTTTTTTAGTTTAATCTGAGTTTTATTTTTTTCACTTTATAGAAAATAAGAAATTAATTATTGCATTTATCATTTGTCAAAATTTGATTACATACTCTACTAATTTAAATATTAATTTATTTTGATAATAATTTATATCTAATACACCGACGATAGAAACTTTAGTTTCTACAAGCGCCTTAATTTTAGGGTTTAAGAATTTAATTTACGGTGTAGGGTTTAGATTTAGCTATTTATAATTTAGGGTAATGATTAAAAATTAGAACTTAAGGGTTAGGGTTTAGAGCTTACATTTTTTGGTAATATGTTAAGGATTTGGGTTTTAACATATACACCCTAAAAATTAACCTTAAACTCTAAATTCTATTTACAAACAATAAATTCTAAACTAGTAAACTTAAATCCCTAAACTCTAAACTAAATCTATAAATCCTAGAACTAAGGCGCTTGTGAAAACTAAACGTCAGTATATTAAATATAAATTCTTTTGATAATTCTATTAAACTTTATTGTTAAATTATTGACCTAAAATAAAAAGTTATTACGTGTAATAGATTAATATAAAAAAACAACTTTTTAATCGTAGTAAAATAGACAGATGAATTCAGTATAAAATTTATCTTTGCAAGACATTAAAATTAAATTGATATTTTCACCCCAAAAAGTGATATTTCTTCATGTTCACATTTAATGATAAACTAGTTGTCCATAAAGTTCCATTTCTTTAGTCCAATAATTTGAACAATAATGTACATACACACTACACGACAAAAACTAACTTTTAAGATCAAGATACGAACGTGAATATAATATGACTATTAAAAAAATAAACATATCCATTAATTTAATAATGTAAATTATACTCTATCAAAAAATAATGAAAATTATATTAATTTTAAATCCATATCATAATGTTTTCATTTTATATTAAAAATGATAAGATATTTTTTATTTGTTCAAATTTTCATATGTACGGTTTAAATAAATTAATAATATAAATTGTATATATATTAAAAGAGAAAAAAATACAAAAGCCAATTGAAATGAAGTGGGAAACAAAAAAAAAAAAAAAAAGAGTATCAAGGAAATCGGTTGAGATGCAAAGGACAAATAACACCTTTTAAGAGCCGGATATGGTTGACCTTGTTTTGTAAGAAATATTATTATTTTAAAATCAATAATATAAACAAATGATATATTTGATATTTGCATTTTATTTTAATGTTTATTTTAACATTTAAATTTGATCTCAAGATTTAATTTTGTATTTGGTTTTTAATTAAAATTTTATATCTTATATTTTACTCTGAATTATATAATTTTAAATCGATTTGAATTAAAATTATAAATTTAAATTCAAATACCAAATTAAACCAATGAAAAAAATTAAAGTACGAAATTAATAATAAACTAACATTAAAAGGGAGGCATAACTTTAAATGCACTTTTTTGTTGCTTGGGTTTCCAAAAGAAATTTCACTTGTTTTAAATTTCCAAATCCTCCAACCCTCACATGGTGGGAGAGATTTTTGTAGCATAAACAATCTACAATCATGGAGCCTTGATACGATCTTCAGATTTTCTTTTTAAAAAATATTTTAACCTACTAACAAGTTAAATAATGAAATAAATTCTTAAAAATTCGATTACAATGATAGACATTATTTTTTTTGAATATAGGTATGTATATTTTTAAAAATAAAATATTTGTTCCAACAATTAATATGAAAGTCAATGCATCATTGGGATGGTAAAGGTTTAAGATTCACTACATTCAATGAATCTGGACAAGGGGCGAATCTTAGAAACCAAAGTTAATGGAGTCTTTTTAAAATCTCAAAGTTAATGTTAAAAAATTTAAAATTTGATTGAAATTTTAAAAAAAAAAGGAGAAAACTTTATTGAAAATTTTCAATTTTTTGAAATATAACAACATATTTAAAAATTTTAAAAGGTCAAATTAGAAATTTTAAAATTTTTAAAAGGGCTAAAAATTAGTTTACCAAATTTTAAGAGAATCGTGGCCCCCTCAGACTCCAGAATGGCTCCGCCTCTGTCTGGGATCTGGACACCTTACTCCTTTTCATTCCCCAATCGATCTTCACATAGTGGTCACCACTATTATTAAGTTGGAGAAAGACATCAAATTATATGTTTATCATTTTGAGGTACATTTTTTATCATTTGAAAAATTATGAGGGACTGAACTAGATAAAATTTAGCATGCAGTGAAGGCCAAAGTCCCACTCTCCTTCAAAAATACAACAAACTTATAAAATAAGTCTATAAAAATAAAAATAAATTAATAACACCGATGAGGTAACCATGCAAAAAAGAAAAAGAAAAAAAGATCGTGAACCGATCGTTTTTTAATAAAATAAAATTAAACGTGTTTCTTTTGTATTTTAACAAATATGATATTTATCTATTAAAAACAAATATTATATTTAAAAGAGAGATAAAAATGTTCAAATTCTTTTAGTAGTCCTTATACTATACACAAATTGTTGAGTTAATTATTGAATTCTATTTTGTCCATTTTATTCTCTCGTACTAGGGCCGTAAATAAGACGAGACAAATCGCGAGCTACTCGAGTCTGACTCGATCAAAGCTCGACTCGAGCTCGAACTCGGCTCAAGTTCTTAACGAGCTGAACTGAATTACTTGATACCCGGCTCGAAAAGCTCACGAGCTACTCAAAAATATAATATATTAATTTTTTTATTTTTTAAATTTAAAACCTAAATTTCTAAACCTAAATCCCTAAAATATAAACCCTAATCATAAGTCTCAAACCCTAAAAATCTAAATCCTAAACCCAACAACCTAAACATATAAATGCTAAACTAATACCATAAACCCTAAAATTAACAAGCTTGAGTTTATGCAACTTGTGTATCAAAGTTTTTTCCTAATAGGGCTTTAAATGAGACATGACAGATCACGAGCTACCCGAGTTCGACACTGTTAAAGATCGGTCAACACTTGACTCGATTGAGCTCAAATCAAGCTTGAACTCGAGTTCTTAACGAGCCGAGTCGAGCTCAGATTTTTCAGGCTCGTTAAAAATTACTTGAGCTCGAACTCGATTCGAAATCTTAACGAGTCGAATCGAGCTCAATACTACTTGAACTCGACTTGGCTCGTTTACACTATGTACTTTTTAAAATTTAAAAATTCGTTCCTAACTTAAATAACAATTGTAAAATCTATTTTTGTTAGATCGTGCTATTAGTTTTTGTACTATGTGTAGATTATATATTTAGTTCAAGTTTTATAACCGCTTGAACCAACTATAAAATTTTCAAAAATAAAAATATAAAATTGACCCGATTAAAGTTTAGAGATTAAAGCGAAATTTAATTCACGGTATAGGGAGATGGGCTTATATTATTCATGGGTTGTCAGCATGGAATAATAGGCTACCGTCAACTCCATTTTCAGGCTTCAACGCTAACCAAGCCCTAATTCAACCATATACCTAACCAAGTCCTAACTCAACCATATACCTAACCATATACCTCTCGGCTCGTTATGCCTTGAAGGTTGATCTGAGGAAAGTTTTAAATTTTTTGCACTGAAATTTTATTTTTCTGCTGTTCAGAGTTTTTGGTCTCCCTGCGCAGTTTAATGGCTGGATCCGAGCATACATTACTCATTCAAAGTTCTTTGTGGGCCTAAATGGTGGATTGGTGGGTTTCTTCCCTAAAGCTAAAGGTGTTAGGCAAGGTGACTCCAAATCTCTTTATATTTTTATTCTTGTTATGAATGTATTATCTCGACTCCTTGATTTGGCTAGTCAGCATGGTGTCTTTACTTATCATTCTCGGTGTAAGAGAATTTGGCTTACTCATTTATGTTTTGTTGATGATCTCTTAGTTTTCACTAAGGTTATTGTTGAGGATATGTTGGGTGTGAGGAATGTCATGCACTTGTTTTATACGCTGTATGGCTTGCAAATGAATGCTTCAAAGAGTAAGTTTTATTGTGCTGGGATTGAGTCTGCTGATGTGCGGCTTATCAGTGAACAAACTGATTTTAGGATGGGTTCCCTCCCAGTTCGATATTTGGGAGTCCTTTTGGTCACAAAAAACTTATCTGCTGGGGATTGACGGGTTGGTAGGGACGATTGTGCAGAAAATTAGAACTTACCCTTCTAAATGTTTATCTTTTGCAGGCCGATTGCAGCTCATTCAAGCTGTCTTGTTTAGCATTCAAAACTTTTGGTGTAGAGTTTTTCTCTTGCCTACTAAAATGATCAGGAAAGTTGAGAGCCTTTGTAATTCTTTTCTTTTGAAGGGTACTGAGGAGTCTGCTAAAGGAGCGCGTGTTAGTTGGGATAAAGTATGTCATTCTAAATGTGAAAGGAGGGCTTGGGGTAAAGAGTATTTTTACGTGAAATTGTGCTTGCATAATGCGATGTTTGTGGCTCTTTTTTGCTCAAACAGGTTCGCTATGGGTTGCATGGATTGAGAAGTATATTCTTAAGGGGACCTCGGTTTGGCAAGCCACAGTGAAGGGCACATATAGTTGGGCTTGAAGAAAAAATTTGAAGTTGCGAGATGATTATTCCTCTGTAAGTGGTTTGGTGGGGTGTTTAAAGCAAGAAAAATTTGGGAGGCTCTCCATCACAGGAATGAACGTGTCCCTTAGTTCAAGATTGTTTGGAGAGGGTTATTCATACCGCGTCACTCGTTTATGTCTCGACTTGTGATTCAGGATCGGTTGCCAATGAGGGATAAAATGGTACGATAGAGGATATCCAGCCGCGGTGTGTGCTTTGTCATGATGATTTTGAAAGTCGAGATCATTTATTTGTTGGATGTATTTTTTCTCGGCAAATTTGGAGGGTGGTGTTGTTAGCTTGTCACATGGGGGTTCATTTAGATGGCTGGACAAATATGGTGCAGTGGGTTCAAGAACGTGGTAGAAAAAAGTCACTTGGTGTTGTTATTGTGCATTTGGCATGGTGTGGTCACCTCTATTATGTCTGAAATAAAAAAAAGAATTGTAGAGTTCATGAGAAGTATCCGAGGCAAGCTGCTGCTGTTGTTTTTCTGATTAAGCGAGATGTTCGAACGAGGCTAGCTGGGCAGGTGCGATTCACCCATTCTTCTTCTCCTCTTGCCGCGGAATGGGGAGTAATCTAGCATTCCTCTTCCATACTGTGTTATGCTCTGATTTTTTTTTTTTTTTGTATAGCTGGTTTTGATAGTGTTGGGTTGGCTCTTTTGAGTTTGTAAATGGATGGTTATTTTGGATGAACCTCGTTTATTCAGAAAAGAGATTTAATTTTCACTAAACAAAAAATGATAAATTTAAAATGATTCAAATTATGGTATTCGGGTCGGTTTTGAATTTGTTTTTGTTGATTTTAATCTGGTTTAGGTTCGAGTTATACTTAATGCACATCATCTATTTTTTTATTAAATTTTCATTTAGCCTTTAGTTTTTAGACTGTAAAAATATTTTTTATAATAACCTTTAAGATCCAATGAACCAAAATCTTATTCGGATTGATTAAATTATTTATGATATTAGATTTAATTTATTTAAAATAAAATTATTTATTAATCACAATTTAAACAATTTTTTTGACAAATCCTTAATAAATATTCTACTAACACTTATATAGAAAAATACTTTGATACACAAGGTTTACACAAGCCTTTCAATTTTAAAGTTTATAGTTTAGAGCTTTAGGTTAGGGTTTAGGGGTTTAGTGTGTAAGGTGTAAAATTTAATGTTTATGGTTAGATTTTAGGGTTCAAGGTTTAGGTTTTAGGGTGCTAGGGTTTAAGATTTATATTTTAAATTTTATAGAAGAGTTCTGTAAATATTTTACACAGCTGTGTATCAAAATATAACATATATATATATATAAAATATAAATACATAAAGAGAGATTATAGGAAGGGGCAGACTCAAGAATTTATCTAAGGGTGTCATTTTCTTGAACGATATATAAGAAGAGTTAATTATTTATAAAGGGGTGTCAATTGTATATTTTTTATTTTTATATACAAATTAAATAGAAAATATAATTTTCTAAAAATTTTAGATGACAACAGACACCCCATTTATACATGTGGCCATGCCCATGATTATAAGAGTCATTAGTTCGAACTAATTCATGCGTGTAACTTGATCAAGCACATTTGACTGGTTGGTCAAGCTGCTCATTTATGTTCCCTCATTTCCTTTAGATCATGAGTTCTAGACCCACCAGAAACACTCATTCCTTCCCTTAGAATCTTCCATTCCCACCTCTTTAAGTAAAATTAGGATTAGATTTAAGCTTTGTAAAAAAAAAAAAAATCACGTATGTGACTTGGTTAAAACTATCGAGTATATATTTTTTAAATAAATAACACCACATGTCATTGTACTAAAGTAATTTACAAATGAGCTATTGCATTTCAAAAAGTTACATTTAGGTCACTATCAAGAGTATGTAGACGAAGGTGGTTAGAGTCATCACCAATGGAAGAAGGTGGCCGATGTGGCGTCGACAATGAGTGTCATTGGTGTGGGTTAAAAAAGGTTGAGATAGTCAATGGTCAAATGATATTTTGTCTAAAGTTTTATAGTCAAAATAAAAATTAACTATTTTCATTAATATATTATGTTATTAATGTAACATGAGATAAGTTTAATAATCAAATATAATAAATCGATAACGTACAGTATTAAATAGTATTTTTTTAAAATTTTAACTATCAAAATTAAACAAAATCGAAACAACGTTGCTTTCACAATAGTTTACTCTAATTATACGGATGCAAGTTTGTGTTCCTAAGATAATTATAGTTCAACTATTGGTCGTTAAGGAATGAATTTCTGGCTCTGGCCTCCGTGATCAGTGATCACAAGGAAACGATAAAAATAAAAGGTTTAATAGTCAAATAGGTGCTCAAATTATATATGTGACTCACTTTTGGTATTTAAATTATTTTTTGTTCTAAATAGGTGCTTAAAATTTTATGTTGGTCATTTTAATTGCTTGACTTAAAAAAACAATTAGTCAATTAAAATGTGATACGTGACATGTTTTAATTTTTTTACTTCTTTTAATTAATTCTTAAATAAAATTCAAATTTAAAAAAAATTATAAAAAATAACAGTTTTAAATTTTTACAAAATAGTTTCAAAATCTAAACCCCAAATTGTCATCGTTGTCACTGTTGACTGCATCGCTGGAGACCACCACTACCGTTGCCGGACCACCACGACCATTTTTCCAATCACTCATCGCGGGTAACTAGCGGTAAGTGTGCCGACTGACTTCTTTTTCGTGACTTTAGCTTCCTTCGGCATTAAGAAGCTGATCGACACATCTTTCATCGATTATCGACGATAGGTGGTTGAGGGAATAGTTGTGGTGGTCCGAAGATAGGTACGGTGGGCGGCAGCGGAATCGGCTGGGGCAATTAGAGATTTTGAATTTAGGGGTCATTTTGTGAGTTTTGAGAAATTTAGAGTTTTTTTAAATTAAATTAAAAAAGAAATAAAATAAAATAACTTTTTTAAAAAAAATAACGGTAGTAAATGGTTAAGAACTTAAAATGACTAAAATGAAACTTTAAACACCTATTTAGAGTAAAAAATAGTTTAGCCACCAAAAGTGAACCATAAATATAGTTTGGGCACTTGTTTGGTTATTAAGCCAAAATAAAAGGCTTACGTGGAAGCATATGGCGGTAAGAGAGCAGAGATAAAATAAAATAAAATAAAATCTTAACAATCTAACAGTTCGCTCGCTCTCCCTCAGTTTCCATTCTTTCTCTCCCCCCTGACACTGCGTTTCTGTTTGTCCACTACATACATGCGCTGCTGATTCATTCAACCCCAAAAACCAATCCAAACAAAGGACATTGAAGACTCCGTAGATCGATCCCGCCGTGCTTTCTCCTCACCGGAAAATTAACAGAATCTTAACCGTCGGGAGCCAATGGGAGATTCTCGTGGTGGATGCTGTCCCCCCATTGATCTGCTCCGTTCGGAGCCAATGCAATTGGTTCAGCTCATCATTCCAATCGAGTCCGTTCGCCTCGCGGTCTCTTATCTCGGCGACCTCCGCCTCCTCCAATTCAAAGACGTCCGTATACTCTGTTTTTTTTTTCTTCACCTGTGATCACTTGTGTTAATAATAATGCTGCTATTCGTATTCGACGCTTAATTTCTATCGAACATTTGTAATCTCACTTTGTTCTGGAATGTAATAGAACTTGAATTTCGGTGATTGAGTCTTGATCGTTGTTTATAAAAATCCTAGACTGGAATTAAGTGCCCGGCATTGTTAGTAGTAAGGTTTGATATCTCGTTTTTGTTCATTTATTCTTGATGATTGCCAGGGTTTTTGGTTTTATCTATTTGTACATTTCTTTTTCTACTTCTGTTTTATAAATTACACGAGAAGCTATTTTGTTAAAAATGTCTTTGTGGATCAATGAATGGAGATATAAGTCTGATGTTTGTTTTTTTGGTGTGTGTGTGTGTGATTGATATCTTACAGTTGAATTCAGAGAAAAGTCCATTTCAACGAACTTATGCTGGCCAGGTATTTTCTTTTCTTTTTATTTAATACTGTGATTGATGCATTCACGTTTACATTAACAATTTTATTGATGTTAAGGTTCATTGCATAATTTTAGGTATTATTTGTTAGATTTTGTTTTATTTCTTTGTCTGTTAATATCTCTTTTTCATGAAGATTAAAAAATGTGGAGAGATGGCACGCACTTTGCGCTTTTTCAAGGAGCAAATGCTAAAAGCAGGCTTATCCCCTTCAGTGAAATCTTTGGCAGAAACTGACATTGACGTGGATGACTTAGAGGTACATCATCTGTTGCCAAGATATGGTTTATATTATTCTTGAACTCAACTTTTTTCTTTTCTTTCTTTATTTTGTCAATTGCTAGGTGAAACTAGGAGAACTTGAAGCAGAGCTGATTGAAATGAATGCAAATGGTGAAAAATTGCTACGTAGTTATAATGAGCTGGTCGAGTATAAGATTGTTTTGAAGAAGGTATGGCTTTTTTTACCGCCATAATGAAGCTTGCCACGGTTGTCTTACTAGTCCTTATGCATATTTTTGCATCATGAGAAACAGTAACATAAAGTATTTCTGGTGCAGTTGCTAATTCTTCCAGTGAAAGGTTACGCATTTTAGAGGAATAAATATTCAGAGTTGAAACACTGAGTTGCCAATTGGATAGGAGTAAATAGGCATTGTTATTGCATGTTCGATCAAATAAAGACTTAAGTCAGTATTTATATCATATTATGTTCTTGTTTCTAAAAAAATATTTTAGTGGACTTCGATTCAAAAATAAAATCTCTTGTGTATATCATTTAACAAAAATCTGTCACTCTCTATGCAGTCAGGTTGATATCTCTTTCATTTCCTTCCAGCTTGTAATGCTTTTAATAATTGCATAAAATGATAATTTATTTTTCTTCTTAGGCTGGTGACTTTTTTCCTTCAGCCCAACAAAGGGCTACAGCTCAGCGGAGGGAGATTGGATCAAGTCAAATGGGTGAAGCATCCATAGAAACTCCTTTGTTACAGGAGCAAGTATATCAGCATCTTTCTTTTAGCATACTGTACTGATTAGTTGTGATGCATGCTTTTACTCATAAAATCTCCTCACTGTTTATGTAGGAAACCTCAGCAGATTTGTCAAAGCAAGTGAAGTTGGGGTTTATTACTGGCTTTGTTCCTAGGGGAAAATCTATGGAATTTGAGAGGATTTTATTTCGTGCAACTAGGGGAAATGTGTTCCTCAAGCAGGTTCCTATAGAGGCACCTGTCACTGATCCTGTTTCTGGAGAGAAGGTGATTGTTTTTGCCAGTTTTGTTCCTATTCTTTTTATATTCTGAGAAAGGAGACAGGAACTTAATTAATTACTGTACACATGATATATTAATAGTGGTGTTTACTGCATAATACTTGCATCACAAAATACAGACAGATATACACGCACGTGCACATGAAAGAATGTTTCATGTGTTTCTGACTTTCTGTTTGTTGTTAGCTGGTATTGTTTTGAAGCTTGGGCTTATTAAGAGTAGATCCTTGTCTAATCGTGTACCATATTTTGTTTGTCTTTGAAAAAATATCGATGTGCAGATGGAGAAAAATGTATTTATGGTTTTCTACTCCGGAGAAAGAGCAAAGAAAAAAATTCTGAAGATCTGTGATGCTTTTGGAGCTAATCGTTATCCTTTTTCTGAGGACCATGGTAAACAGGCTCTGATGATTTCTGAGGTATGGATCATTCTTTGTGTTCTTTAAAATGTCATTTCTGTATGCTTTTCGTAGACTGGTTCTTCATTGTTTCTTAGCATGATATGTTTGTTTGTGTGTCATTTCAGGCTTTCCAATTCTCTATTAATTAGATTGTCTGAGTATGCATGCATATCTTTGTTTTTTCACAGAACACTCCCTCAATTTTACTTCTTGATGAGGAAAACCCCTGCCGTTGTTGCGATTATTTTAATGCCACCCTTAACAAAACTTGAATCTTTTTGCCTTTTGTTTTTGATTTTTGGGATTTTTTTTACACGACTGATCTCTGCATTTGCTATAAATTTCAGGTTTCAGGGAAAATTTCGGACCTAAAATCTACCATAGATGCCGGATCGCTTCACCGGGACTACTTGTTGCGGACTATTGGTGACCAGTTTGAGCAGTGGAACCTTAAGGTTTGTTTGAAATTCAAATTATTTTACTTGCTGATCATCTTTTGTATGTGATACGTGCTTATGTTTTCCTCTTGCACATGAGATGCTAAGGCATTGTTGCAGTCATAAACTTGTGGTCTATATCATTTGAATCAAGTTCAGTGAGTAAACTATATTTCTTTCACTCCTGTAGGTCAAGAAGGAGAAATCAATCCATCATACTTTGAACATGCTTAGTCTTGATGTAACAAAGAAATGTCTTGTGGCTGAGGCATGGAGCCCTGTTTTTGCCACAAAACAGGTATTATTTTCTGCCCTTTGTGCTTTACATATCCCTTTTTCCTTGTTTGAAATTTTTTGATCCGTGTCATCATGATCTTTCTTGAATTGTGGTTTGTTTGCACAACCTTAAAGATAACATTTGATGTAGTAGATTAATGATGTATGGGTTTGCGCATTTTTTATTCAGATTCAGGAGGCATTGCAGCGAGCTTCAGTTGACTCCAACTCTCAAGTTGGAGCCATTTTACAGGTCTTGCATACAAGAGAGTTACCACCTACCTACTTCTGCACAAATAAATTTACTGCTGCTTTTCAGGAAATTGTTGATGCATATGGGTAAGTTCACAAAAACACTTTCAAATGATACTGCTTTGTTTAAATAAGAATAAAAACAATATCTGGCAAAAGTGACACCCAATGAATTCTGAGTGTGAGTATATCCTAATTGATATATCTAATTTGTAACATACACATGTATTTCAGGCATTTGCTGCATATTGATGGACTTATCTGCTTCTATAATCATATTCTGTCAAAATTAAATAAAAGTATTGGCCTAATTTGGACTTGGGAATTAGGTGTGCGCATTCTATCTGTTTCGTTCCACTGTACTTTAATGAAAAAGTGAAGGGACAAGGTCTCCAGTACAACCTATATGAGAGAGATAATTATAATGGCTAGATTGATAAATTTCTGTCTGTCATAGGGTTAGAAAATGGTGAATCCTGGTGCAATATTCTTAATTCATTCTTAAAGATCCTGAAAAGTTATTTTGGGTTACTATTGAATTCAAAGAAGAGATTGTTCAGTATTCATTTTTTGTGTTATGTTGATGTATTCATATTCGTATTTCCTATAAAAATACATTTTTATTTGGTAAATTTGCCATTTTACCTTATTATTAGCTTGTTGGTTTGGTATCCTGTTTTGGAGTCCATCTTTCCTCTGTATGTTCTATATCACTGTTCATGCATTAATTTTCCTGTGACAAGCAGAAATATAATGCTCTTTGTCACATTTAATTGCAGAGTGGCGAAGTATCAGGAAGCAAATCCCGGAGTTTACACTATTGTTACATTCCCTTTCTTTTTTGCCGTCATGTTTGGTGATTGGGGGCATGGAATATGCTTGTTACTTGCAACATTAATTTTGATTGCCCAGGAAAAGAAACTTTCTAGTCAGGTAAGCTTGTGATGATATTATCAACGTTTCAGTTTCTAGAACTTTACCACTTGTACGCTGACAATTGGTATGGAAAACTATTTGAGGACATATCTGTTCCTACATTGTTTTTTTTCCTTCTGTTTATTTGCTACTTCTTTTTCGGTCTCATTGATGATTAAACTGCTGGAGGAATAAGATTCTCTTATGTGTTAATTTCGCTAACATTGTAAATAGATGTGTGACATTTAATTATATCACAAAGAGATTTTTGGTTTATATTTGTGAACAAAGTTCAATAAGGATAACCTTAATGTATACCGTTAATGATTCCATGTAATGGATTTTATGGAAATATGACCTTGCCCAGTTTGTGGTTTTGGTTCGATAGGTTTCCTTACAAAGTAGAGATACCTTTTAGTTCTCTCTGTTTGTAGTCTTTATATGAATTCCTTCTTGGTTTGTTGTCTCTACGGATGGAAACTCAGTAAATTATATTTCTTGCAAACTGCAGAAGCTTGGAGATATAACAGAAATGACATTTGGTGGCCGTTATGTTATTATGATGATGTCACCCTTCTCAATTTATACCGGGTTTATCTATAATGAGTGCTTCTCTGTATCTCTTGATTTATTTGGCCCTTCAGCTTATGCTTGTCGTGATCTCTTTTGCAGGTATTTCAGTTGTGATGTTACCAATGTTGTATACTCTCCCTACTTTAGTAGAATCCCTTCTTCACAGCTTTTTGGCTGGCGTTTTGCAGGGATGCATATTCTATTGGCTTGATTAAGGTGCGTGACACTTACCCATTTGGGGTGGATCCTGCACGGCATGTTACACGTAGTGAGCTGCCATTTCTGAACTCTCTGAAGATGAAAATGTCAATCCTTCTTGGAGTGGGTCAGATGAACCTCGGAATTATGCTGAGTTATTGCAATGCAACATTCTTTGGTAATAGTGTGAATATCTGGTAAGTTTGATATGCCAATCAAGATCTTTGCTTTGCTTAGATATTCCAGGTCTTTAGCGGACTGCTGACTGAGGTTGTCTCTGCTCATGCATTCCTCAGGTTCCAATTCATTCCCCAGATGATATTTTTGAACAGCCTATTTGGCTATCTATCAGTCCTTATCATTTTGAAATGGTACACTGGTTCACAAGCTGATTTATACCACATAATGATATACATGTTCCTGAGCCCTACTGGTGAATTGGGGGATAATCAGCTTTTTCCGGGCCAAAAAACAGCTCAGGTTATTTCTCTTGCTTTTTATGATCACTTTTAATTTATTACCATTCATTGGAGGAATGGTCATCCCACTTAATATTCTTGCGCATTGCTTTCCAGCTTGTGCTATTATTACTTGCCCTGGTTTCCGTACCATGGATGCTATTACCAAAGCCATTTCTTCTAAAGAGACAACATGAAAACGTATGTTATGCTCTTTCTCAATTTCTTACCAAAACTCTTTCGATCCCTTATTATCTGTGCCTTTTCTTTAGAGGCGTTAAGGCCAATCATATGCGCCAGTTCAAGCAACGGATGACACTCTCCATTCAGAAGCAAATCATGATTCTCATGGTCACGGTCATGAGGAATTTGAGTTTAGTGAAGTCTTTGTGCATCAACTCATACATACCATAGAGTTTGTGCTTGGTGCAGTTTCAAACACAGCCTCATACCTCCGACTATGGGCCCTTATGTATATTTAGTAATTTAAATCTATGCTAACTTTGGCTGAAATAACACCAATTTCAAACTTTGCTTTTTTTGTTTGAATTTTTAAAAGATCCTGTCTTTGGTGAGCTCATTTGTGCATGGATATCCCATATGATTGTATAAACTCATTGAAAATAACCAATGCGGATAAGCTTTCTTTTCTGCATATTGCTAACAGGCTGATTGTTCTTTGACACATATACCTGATCTTCATAGAGAAATTGCTTTGTGCCTTCCGACATAAGTTCCCCGAGAATAGGCTGTGTTAAATTCATTATGTCTGTTCTCTTTTTGCAGTCTTGCTCACTCACAGTTGTCAATTGTGTTCTACGAGAAGGTTCTTCTCCTTGCTTGGGGGTAAGTCTTTTGCATTATCTTATGACTATATGCCTCAACAAGTAGAACTAACAAATATTGGCTGATCATATCTTATGATATTGCTCCTACTACTTGTTTGATCTAAACTTAGGATGAGAATTAGATAGAGTATAAGCCAAACATGGGTATATTCAAAAACATTTATCATTTGGTGGATAACCTAGCTTAATGATCCTTTCATTTCTTATTCTTTTCCGTTCAATGATTTCATCATAGATCTAAAGTCTAAACTCCCCGTGCATTTCGTATGCATACGATGATGGTGTGCGCTTTCCTTGCTACAGATATGACAATATAGTCATCCTCATTGTTGGCATCATTATCTTTATCTTTGCAACCGTTGGTGTATTGCTAATCATGGAAACCTTAAGTGCTTTCCTACATGCTCTGAGACTTCATTGGGTAGAATTCCAGAACAAATTCTACGAGGGAGACGGTTACAAGTTCTATCCATTTTCCTTCGTGATGATTGAGGATGAAGACGATTGAAGCGTCAATAATAAAACGCCATGCCGTCGATGGAGTTGAATTTTGATAGGTAAGAAGTTTTGTTGATTCCAACATTCATTAGGAAATCGGATGTAAATGCACCCTCTGTAAAGGGGAGTTGAGGAAAGCTTTCAACAGCCTCAACGCTGCTTTTTCTGCCTTCCGATTGGTGAATTGTTATTTGCTAGCATTTATTTAAAAAAAGTTTTAATTTCATTTATTTTCTATTTTTAAATAAAACAAGTCAGTTGTTTAGTTGCTGCGGTTGTCTTTGTAAGGCAAATCTGTAATATTTTTTAGGGTAAAACTTTGATACACAGCCGTGTAAAATTAATTTTACACAAGCATGCGTATTTATACTATAAAACTCAAATCCTAAATTTTTAACCTAACCCTAAAAAACTAAACCCTAAATCTTATACCCTAAATTCTAAACACTAACCTTAAATTCTAAACCCTACAACCTAAACTCTTAAACTTTAAACCCTAAACTAAAACCCTAACCCATAAAACTAAAAGTCACAGTGTAATTAGTTTACACGGCTGTGTTTCAAAGTTTCTCTTTTTTTAACGCAAATTAGTAGTAGTAGAGCGGTGGCAGAGTATGTTATCTGAATTTTACACAGGTTGTGTAAAACTAATTTTACACAAACCCTGAGTTTTTACTTTATAAAATAAAAATTATAAATTCCTAACCATAATACCCTAAAACTTAAATCCTAAACCCTAAATTTTAAACTTTAACTTTAAATTATAAACCCTACAACTTAAACCCCTAAACTTTTAACCTTAAACTAAACTTCTAACCCCTAAATTTAAAAAGCACACACGAACTGTGTATCAAACTTTTTCTAATTGATATTTAGTAGAAACAAAATCGGGTAATAGATAAACATACTTTTTTCTATATAAATAAAAAGCAATTGTCACGGACCGCAGACCAGGGACCGAGTCTAGACAGCATCAGGGTGCAACCAGTGCGAACCAAGGCTGCCCATGAGGCCTTTACACCATCTTGGGTCTGTCCAAATCAGCACGAGCTGGCCCAGTCCGAGTTTGATCAATTCCGTGGAGTATTTTCAGCCATGTAATATTATTTTCCCTTAATTATTTAATAATTTCATGGCTCTCTTTGAATTTAGGGATCCTTAGGGATTTAGATCAATATGAGCCCTTGATGTACTTTGTTTTCCACCGTTGGATGTAGGGGGCATCAACTATAAATAGAGGCTTACCCCCACCTCATTTACTCACTCATTTTTTAGGAATACAATCAGCATTCACTCAACACTTGTTTCTCTTGTTCCTGTCATTTCTTTTCATTGTTCGTTTTATTTCCGCAAGGGTCTAAGTAGTCTTTGCTTGATCGATTTCAGGCTTACTTAGTCGCTTAATTATTCGGAAGGCGTCTAAGGCCGCACGTTCGAGTTAGTGAAAATTTACGGACGTGACAAATAGTATCAGAGCCTGTTTGATAGAAAGAAATGACACCACAAAGCTCCACCGAAGTTGCAGTAGCCGAGGAAGCCACATGCCGCAATGGCGAGAAAAAGCGAGAAAGTTCCGAGGACATCATTTTAGCCTTGGATCAAAGGGTCGTTAGACTTGAGAATTCCATGAAGGAAGTCAAGAAGCCCCGAGATAGAGATGAGTCGCGCTCCGACCTGATCGAGGCCGTCGAAGGAAAGATCAGAGAAGAGGTTGAGAACCTTCTTGGTGAGTTGTATGAGAGGTTGGATGGCCGAGACAACTCTCTAGAAGCCAAGATATCCTCTATGAAGGAGAAAATGAAAGAGCTCAAGAGCGAGCTTCGCATTTACCAAGTAGTGATGAAGAGTGGAATGCTTGCTGAAGTTGCAGCACCCAAGCCGAAGATTGACGTTCCACGGCCAAACAAGTTTATTGGGTCGAGGACAGCCCAAGATGTAGAAAACTTTATTTGGGGGCTTGAACAGTACTTTCGTGTGTTGGGTATCGATGACGATACAACCAAGGTAAACACTACTTCTGTTTATCTTAATGATGTCGCTCTTTTGTGGTGGCGATGTAGGAGCAACAAGGGAGAAGACGACACAATTCCCTTCAAGACATGGAAGGACTTCCAGTTTGAAATTAAAGAACACTTCTACCCAAAGAATGCTCAGCTAGAGGCGCGGTCAAAGATGCGTCAACTCAAACATGATGGGACTATCCTCAAGTATGTGAGGAAGTTCACTAAACTTAAGCTCTAACTGATGAGTTTGAGTGAAGATGAAGGCTACTTTGATTTCATAAATGGACTTCAGAAGTGGGTTCGATTAGAGTTAGAACGAAGAGAGGTTACCAGTCTTTCCAAAGCTCCAACCGTAGCGGAGTTTCTTGCCCAGTATGAGAACAAGAAGTTCGAGCCGTCCAAACCAAAACCCAAGTTCAAAGGTAATTGAGGAAGAGACAAGGACAAGTCAGCAAAGAATGGGTCTGTAAAGCCTTTAGGTGGCAATGGGAAGCCATACCATGGGAGAAGAACAATGAAACTTTCCAGTGTTACACTTGTGGAGGAAAGCACTTGGCAAGGAACTGTCCGCAGAATGCGAAAGTGGCCACCATTCAGGAGAAAAATGCCGATGAGAGGGAGACTCTTAAGCTTGGATCTATCCTTAGTTTCATGGATGTCAAGAAAGGTAAAAAGAAGAAGGGGCTAATTTTTGCAGACATCACCGTAGCTGACCAAAAGATGAGTGCACTAATTGACACCGGTGCCTCAGAGTTGTTCATGTCTGAACAAACTGCAAAGAAACTCTGCCTTTGTGTTGAGAAGGCGAGTGGGTTTATTAAAACCGTCAATTCTAAAGAAGCTTCGATTTTATACAACGTTTATTGTGAGTTTATTGTGAGTATTCAGGGCACAAAGTGAGCATTCAGAAGACGAATATATTTTTCTCTAAGAATGTTGATGTGAATTACTGTGCGTTTATCAACGAATGTTTCGGTTTTACATAAGTATCAAATTTGGGTCGTTATCTGGGGTACCGCTCTTACATCATAGGTTAACAAATGAGACTTATCAGTATTTGGTCCAAAAGGTGAGGGACAGACTTTCTGGACGGTCAACAAAAATGCTATCTTTAGCTAGACGAATTACGTTAGTTAAAGTAGTATTGGAAGCTATTCAGTCCTGCACTATGCAAACTACAATTCTTCCTAAAAGTGTGTGTGTAGAGATTGAGAAACTGATTCGAAAATTTATTTGGGGTAGTGGCAATGGCGGTCGACATATTTATTTGGTTAATTAGAGTGATATGTGTGAACCGGTGGGTGCTAAGGGTCTTGGTTTTAAGCACTTGGAGGAGCAGAATGTGGCGTTTCTCATGAAACTTGCAGTTAGCCTTGTTGTTAAACAATATCATCTTTGGGTGCGTGTGTTGCGCTCGAAGTATAGATGCACTAATCGAGTACCTAATATAGTGTTACGGCATGGATGTTCTCAACTCTGGAAAGGAATTGGTATGGTTTGGGAAGATGTGTGTACGAATTTGACGTGGACCGTGGGTAATGGTAAATCTATAGATTTTTGGGAGGACCCTTGCTTTGGTGATGTGGGACGACTTAGGGACTGGATTGTTCCAGGGTGTAATGTTCCCTATGGACCGACATCGCTTGTATCCATGGTCGATGATGCTGGTATTTGGAACTGGTCAAGGTTTCAACATGCTCTGCCGATGCCTATGTTACTTCGTATTACAACGGTTAACCCACTCATGGCCGATACACCGAAGGATTGTGTCGATTGGATGTGTAATGTTGATTGATATTTTACGATCCGCTCAGCATATAATATTCGGATCATGTATCCAGGTTCGGTCGATGATCATTTATAGAGGGTGGTGTCGCGCTTTCTAGGACTGCAGCGTGTCAGAATATTCCTTTGGCTACTGGCGCATAATAGATTGTTAACGAATGTGGAGTGAGAACGTCACCATTTAACGCACATGACTAATTGTGAAGTGTATAAGAGTAGTGTAGAAACTATGGACCGATTTTTTTGAACCTTTCCGACTGTGAGTTTGGTATGGAAGAACGTTGTTCGCCCGGATTGATGGGCAGATTTCATTGCAAAAAACTTCAGGGAATGGCTCGCTTTGAATTTGAGCTTGTCAGATTTCACTATTGATGGCTTGGTTGAGTAGCCTATGTTGCTTGGAATGATTATGTGGATGATTTGGAAGAATCAGAACCAGTGCGTTTTTGACCCCTTAAACGCTGGACATGAGTCAATCTTGGAGGGTAGTCGTCGACTATTGTAAGAGAGTATTATGGATAAGGAATCATGTGTGAGGCCTGCTCGGTTGAATGGTCAGGTGAACCAGGGTGCTGTCGTCTGGCAACAACTAACTGTTGGGTGGTACACTCTCAACTCAAATGGGGCACGTTGCTCGGTGGATGGTCGGACGGCATGTGGGGGAGTGATTCATAGTGATCAAGGTGAGTGGGTGATGGGTTTTGCTAAATTTATAGGTATTTGCTCGATTTTGGATGCGAAATTATGGGGTGTGCTTGTAGGTCTCCGGCATACATAGGAGATGGGTATTCGCCGTACTAATGTTGAGATTGATAGTGGTGATACACTTTGGCTTTTATGAAAGAAGTCAGTGAATGTGAGACATTGCTCGTTGATCCACCAGATTAAATCTTTAATGGCAAGGGATTGGGAGGTCTGTTTTGTTTGGATATATTGTGAGGCCAATATGGTGGACGATGGGTTGGCTAAGCATGGTTTTCAGATGACACGAGGTGATATGACTTCTGCACAACCTCCATATATAGTTTTAGGCACTTTACATACGGATGTTAGTGCTACTGTGACATAGTTGGTTTTATTGTGGGTTACCAGGTGCACTCTTTTTCCTTCATTTAGGTTTAGGGAGGTTTTTTAACAAGGCACCTGGTTACCCCTCTTTTTCTCATAAAAAGCATCAAACTTTTAAAAAAGGTTGTAATACCCGTATTTTATCCGGGTTTAGTAATATATTAATAATATGATATAAATAAGACCAAAAAATAAATAATAAAACCAGAGTCCAAATCCTTTATCCAAATGTCCATTTTACAGCTCAAAACCTAAATTACAAATACAAGGCCCAAATCCCATTTTCCAATCTGATAACAACTCATTTCCCGCCCAAATCCATTAAGCTAAGTTTGTAAACTTTTCAATTTAGTCCCCATTTGTCATAAAATCGGCTTAAGTTTCAATTTTCTTTCAATTTAGTCATGTTCTTTAATTGTTTTTATTTAATTTAATTACTTTAAATTATATGTATGGTTACATGTTTTAAAATTAAGCATATAGTATTGTATGCTAGATAACTTAATCAAATAGTGTTAATTAATTGTTAGAGCTCTTAGTTCCTTAAGTTCTTTAATTAAGAATCAATAGTTAATTAGGTGAGATAATCATAGTAAACTAGTGGATTTTAAATGGAAAGTTTTGGAGTTCAAATTTGAATAGTGTCCCAATGCAATGGGATGTTACTCCAACATGGCTCTAAGGTAGAATATTTAATATTCATTGCAACATTATAATTGGATGAATAATTTAGTTAACTAATTAGAGTCATAGTCTTAGGGTTCTTTAATTTAGAATCAATAATTAAGGAGATAATTGTAGCAAATTAGTGAATGTTAAATGGAAAACTTATAAGTTCAAATTTAGGTAGTGTCCCACTGTAATGGGATGTTATTCCAACATGGCTTTTAAGAAATAACATTTAATATTCACTATAACCTTATAATTGGATAAATAATTTAGTTAGTTAATTAGAGCCTTGATTAAGACTATAACTTTAAATAATTAGAATGACAAATTAATTAGTGAATATTATCTAAAATTTAGGGGTTTTAATATGGCTACATGACAACCATTTATTGCCCAAACCATCTCACAAAGATCTGTGTTTTCTCTAAAACAGCTGTCCATGACGTCATGATTGTGATGTCATGCGTTACATCATAATTTCAGACCCCTATAAATAGAGGAGAGAGATTGTCAGTCCAATCATTAACTAACATAATAATTAATAACCACCCTAATTAATACCCATTAATAATAATAATAATAATAATAATAATAAAAGAGGGATGAGAGAGAGTTTACCCTCCTCGGGAGCCGAATCGTCCGTGAGCAGGAATGTCACTAGAGTACTCAATGGTCACCGGTGTTTAGGGGATATCAGAGAAGACGACCAACATCATGATCGTCACCGATCGTTAGAAAGGTACAATCGTTTTTTATTTGTTTTCCTGCAAAATCAAGAAAAAAACAGAAGTATTAGCTCATTTTAAAGGAAAATCAAAATAAAAAGACAAATGAAATAAGTATATCGGAACTTATCTCAGTGGCGGCCGATGTGGTTAGAGTCACGGCGGAGTTGAAGAGGGTCGAGATCGATTTCAAGGGTAGTTAGTGTATAAGTGGGTGAAGTGGGAGGAAGTAGAATCCGAGCTTAGTTTAGGATTTAGGATCGAAAATTGGGGCTTTCGGGAAATTTTAGGTTTGGGATGTGGCGGCGGCCGGAAATCGCCTTAGGACGGCCGACGATCACTTGCGGAGGCAAGAAATCACCTTGGGGCAGCCGACAATCGCTTGCGATGGCTAAAATTTGAATCCTGGTGGCCGGTGAATATGTTAGGGTTGTCGGAGGTAGGCGGTTGAAGATCTCGTAGCAGAGTACATTGTAGAATGATGCCGGCGATCTTGGTGTTCATCGTGTTCTTGAAGAACAAGAATGAACACCAAGCAAAACTTGGTGTTTTCAATCCATTTTGAGGTGTTGTTCTGGGTAATGGGTTGTTATTGAAGAGAGAGGGGAGAGCATTTCTGAGTTAGAGAGAGATAATGAATGTGTGATATGGCTGAGTCAAACTCGGCCTGGGCCTTTTATAGGTAGACCAAAACGGTACCGTTTTAGTGCTGGGTCTAATTGACCCGTGACATTTTTATCGGGTCGGGTTATATTTGCGCCCCTTTGATTTGGATCCTCTTGATTTTGACCTTTAAATTTGTAAACTTTTCAATTTAGTCCCCATTTGTAATAAAATCAACTTAAGTTTCAATTTTCTTTCAATTTAGTCTTGTTCTTTAATTATTTTTATTTAATTTAACTGCTTTAAATTATATGTATGATTACATGTTTTAAAATTAAGCATATAGTATTGTATGCTAGATAACTTAATCAAATAGTGTTAATTAATTGTTAGAGCCCTTAGTTCCTTAATTTCTTTAATTAAGAATCACTAGTTAATTAGGTGAGATAGTCATAGTAAACTAGTGGATTTTAAATGGAAAGCTTTAAAGTTCAAATTTGGATAGTGTCTCAATGCAATGGGATGTTATTCCAACATGGCTCTAAGGTAGAGCATTTAATATTCATTGCAACATTATAATTGGATGAATAATTTAGTTAATTAATTAGAGTCATAGTCTTAGGGTTCTTTAATTTATAATCAATAATTAAGGAGATAATTGTAGCAAATTAGTGAATGTTAAATGGAAAACTTATAAGTTCAAATTTGGGTAGTGTCCCACCGTAATGGGATGTTATTCCAACATGACTTTTAAAAAGAACATTTAATATTCACTATAACCTTATAATTGGATAAATAATTTAGTTAGTTAATTAGATCCTTGATTAAGACTAGAACTTTAAATAATTAGAATGACAAATTAATTAGTGAATATTATCTAAAATTTAGGGGTTTTAATATGAATGGTATTCAAGCAATTGGTACTGTCTCATAAAAGCCTCTAAATTTAATATTATTCATAGGCTTAAACAATTTAATTAATTGGAGCATTTATAAGTTAGAACTTAAAATCAACAAGACAATAATTAATCATGCATAAAAAACTTTTTATGTTGGAAATATATTTTTGAATACGAATATGAGGTCCTAATGTATTTGGACACTTTTAGTCTCGTATTCGGATAAAATATATTTCCTTATAAAAGGATATCTCTATTTGGAATTTAAATCCAGTTAATAATTAAGGGTTAAATTAAATTCAAATTATTATTCTCAAAATGCCACGTAAAACTAAAAGGTACCAATGACGGGCGTTTGTGAGGGTGCTAATCAGTCCCTACGCGTAACTGACTCCCGAACCCAATTTTTAAGAAACGAATCTCTAGTTGTTTTTTATGATGTCTAGTCTACCTCGAAGTGACCGGTGACGACTTCAAAATATTTTCAAGACTAAATAAAGGGAAAATCTAATTTAACATTTAAAACCCAACTTTTCGAAATTAAATGAAATAAAAAGTAAAACTTTTTTTAAAAGAATAAATCCTCGAGCTATTTTTATACCGGGTTAAAAAATGATAACAACAAAAGCAAAACAGAAGAGAAAAAAATTAATTTTAGGTTTATTAAATTTTCCTATGTCGATCTAGGTGAGCAAAAACAGTCTTCTCTACTAGTTATCTTATGGCAAGTAGCTAGTTGGTTCAATGCAAATTCCTTTTTTTTTCCTTTTTAGGGCTTACTTTTACTTTATAAAAGGAGGAGGCAGATAAATTAGAGCGGGTGACACAATGTCACTCACTACAATAAAAGATTTAGACAGTGGAAACACATCTTCACGTACCTTTGCTGCTTACCCAATGTCGTACTTGTACCACAATATAACTCGAGGCAATAAGACAAGAAGAAAATCTACTTCATGAATTACAAAAGATCAAATCAAGCCTAAAACTTAAGAAACTATCAAAAATGGGAACACATGTTTATATTTAGATGTTTTATTAATTTGTTGGAGACTTGGAGTGTAAGAGATTCGATAGTTCTCCTCTAGAGCTTTGTGTCACGGACTTAACTTTTCCAAACTTATCTGTGCGTTAGCATTCCCGACTCAATGCTAACAAGCCTTGATTCACACAAACGCTATGGCCAAAGAAAGAACTTGAGAAAGGAAAGCTTTTATTAGGCTAAGAAAGAGAACTTACAAGGCTTGGATGCTTAGATTGCTTGATTCTCTTTGATGGTTACAAATGATGGGGATGGTCCTATTTATAGGCCTCCCAAGACCTTGGTGGACAATTATAGAACTTAATAGAGTTATGTAGATTATTATATATGCTAGATGGATCTAGAGATTTCTACAACTATCTATACATGTCTATAAGTATCTATAATGTTCTAGAGAGTTCCAGAGTCTTCCGAAGCAATCCCGAACTTTCCTGAGTTTTTCAAGGTCTTCTAGTGTCTCCTGGGTGAGTCTAGACTTGGGTAGAACATCCCGGAACCTTCTAGAACGTGGTGGCACTCTATAAGGTATGTGTGGGCCGTCCTAGTATCCTCCTTGGTGCATACTTGCTTTAAAAATACCCAATGGGTGGTTTGAACCTCAGTTGTGCTTGTGGTAAATAAGGTGGGTCGTGACATTCTCCCCCACCTAAGCTCGCGACTCCCTCGTCGCGCCTTCATTGAACTGTTGGAGTTGGTCTTTGAATTTCCAAAGTACCTTCTCTATCTCCCAGCTTGCTTCGGTGATAGACAGTCCCTTCCATTTGACGAAGTACTCCTCGTCATCGTATTCACTAAGGATAGCCAAGTAGCTTTACTCGTTCCTCTTGATGCCCTTTTTGAATTGTAGTGCCGAGAGAACTTTAGCTCCTTTCTTGGTGGCCCTAGTTGTTGGCACCACACAAGCTTCGTTGTCATCAATAATACACATACTATTGGCAAACGACACTGGGATCGCCTTGACTCGATCTAGAAACTAGATTCCTAGGACGAGCTTGAAATCGTCCATTAGCATGATTGAGAAATCAATGTGACCCGACCATGTTCCCACGTTGGTCTTGATTCCATGAGCAATGCCATGGATGGGTCGCGTAGCAGAGTTAACTGCCTTAATGGATCCTCTTCCCCCTACTGCTCTAAGACCGAGCCTCTTTGCTTCTTCGAGGGAGACAAAGTTATGGGACGCACCTATGTCTAGCATGGCCTCCGATGCTTTCCCATTGATAGTGGCGTCCACATATAGCAACCCTTTAGCTTCAATCTTTGGAGCAGACTGAAGGACGTTGAGTAGTTGCAAGGATCCCATTTGGACACATTCTTCGTTTCCATCAGTGTCACTGCCCATTTGATGCTTTGCTAGGAGTGAGTTGAGGGCTTGACTTTGTGGGCACTCTTGGACCCAATGGTTACCGTCATAGATGAAGAACTTGTTGGACATCAGTCGTCTTGTGCCACGAAAGTCCTTGGTTTTGCCTTTATCTTTGCTCTTCTATGAGGACGAGTCCTTGTGCTTGGACGAGTTGTCCTCTTGGTGGCTCTCCTTGCGATAGCTCTTATCTCCCCTACATTTGGCTTGACTGCCCTTTTTATCCTTCGACTTAGTGTTGAACTCTTTGTGACTAGAGTAGTCAATGAGACTCTCGGCCACGGCTATGGCATCGGCAAGGTTTTGTACCCCCCGACGCCTTAGCTCAGCTTTGGCCCATTGTTAGAGTCCATCCATAAAATTGAAGAGCGAGTCCTTGTCGGAGAGATCAGGGATTTTGAGCACCAAGTTGGTAAACTCTTTGACATAGTCACGAATGCTCCCCGATTGCTTTAGCCTTCGCAAGCGGGCTCTTGCTTCATCCTCGGCATTCTCCGGATAGAATTTCTGTTTGAGTTCCTTTTTAAAATTATCGAAGGTAGCGACAGTGCACGTACCTTTTTCGATGTCTAGGCGCATTCTCCTCCACCAAAGCATGCCGGTGTCAGTGAGATTAAGTGTTGCGGTTTGAATCTTGGAGGCCTCATCTATGATGCCGACCGCTGCAAGGTATTGCTCTATGCCATACAAGAAGTTGTCTACTTCTTTTGCGTTGCGTGACCACCCCGCAAAGGTCTTGGGCTTTGGCACCTCGACCTTCCTAGTCTCAACCGTGGTGCTAGGCCCTGCGGCCATGGTGCGCTTGCACAATGCAAGGTTTCCTTGTAATGCCTCTAGTTGGACATGAGTATCGGCAAGCTCACGTTGGAAGGATTCACGCACCTTTTAGAGCTCCCCCATGAGTAGGTCGCGGATCTCACTCATCTCCGCTCGCAAGGTCTCCTCTAGCTTGATCCTCATGGCCTTCATGACCGTGTGGATCTCGGCATCCTCCGCCTCAAGGCCTTTGGTGAAGGTCGTCTACTTGGGCACACATGCCCCACACGTTCTTCTCAACGTGAGTAATACGTGACTCAAAGCTAGAGATTAGATCCTTGGACTTGGCTCGTGGCCTTGCTACACTAGGGTCAACTGTCACTTCGCATCCACGTTGCTCATGCGTGATCTCTGTCTCGGACGAGCTAACCACTTGGTTCTTCATGGTCTTTGCCATGTTTCGAACCTGGCTCTGATACCAACTGTCACGGACTTAACTTCTCCAAACTTATCCGTGCGGCGTTAGCACTCCCGACTCAATGCTAACAATCCTTGATTCACACAAACGCTATGGCCAAAGAAAGAACTTGAGAAAGGAAATCTTTTATTAAGCTAAGAAAGATAACTTACAAGGCTTGGATGCTTAGATTGCTTGATTCTCTTGGATGGTTACAAATGATGGGGATGGTCCTATTTATAGGCCTCCCAAGACCTTGGTGGACAATTCTAGAACTTCCTAGAGTTATGGAGATTATTACATATGCTAGATGGATCCAAATATACCAAAATCACAAAAAAAGAGGGATGTCAGTATCATTTCAGATCTAAAAAATGTATTTTACAGTACTTGTTACCAAACCGAAAATGAGGGATATATGTATGAAACAAGTAATTTGTAAGGCAGTCCAGTTGTAATCAGTTACAGAAAAATAAAAAAGAAGCACAAAGTTTCAGTGGTAACTCCCCTTTCTTTTTCTTACTTCCTTGCATGCATGTACAAAAAAATAAGAAGTGATAACAAAAAGGGAGGGATGTAGATTTGTTACCTTCGTCGTCAACGGGTCTCCCCTCACCAGTGACAACCCTCCTCAGCTTTCCGAAGCCGAACATGGTGAACTGAAGGGAGAGGGAGGTCCCTTTTGGTTTCATTTCGGTTAAACATAAACAAAAAAAAATCTTTTTTTCCATTTCGTATTTGCTTAGATCTAGACAAAAGGGTGAGTCTTAGTGTAAATCTAAGTTCAGATTTGGGTTCGGTTTGAAAAGAGGTTGGTTTTGGGTGTTTCTTTTGGTTCGCCGGCGTCGGCTAGCGGCGGAGAAGACGGCGAATGGTCACCGATTTCTGGGTTCATCAAAGGTTTGTGATGGTTGAGTTGAGAGAAAATGAGAGATAGGTTATTATAAAAACGGGTTAAGAAGAAAAATAAGGGAAAATTTGAGATCGGGTTAAAAAAGGGGATTTTATAGGCATTTTATTTTGTGAAATGGTAAAATTCTGAAATGAATCCCCCCGCGTTTTCGATATTTGTATTTCTGTCTTGCCGCATGGGATATTTACAACCCTGGTCCCCTTTATATTCTAAAATCTTGCAATCCAACCCCTGGATTAAATTGAATCAGGTTTTAAATGGCGAAATTACCTCACCAGTCCCACCGTATTTTTGAAATTTTCACTTCAAGCCTGCCCCTTGGTCCAATTACAGTTTTAGTCCTTTTAGATTCTGTTCAGTTTGCAATTGCGTCCCTAAATCGCACATTATTGCCTTTTAATTTTTGTTTCTTATGTTTATTTCTTTTCATTTTAGTCATGTTCCATATTTAAATATTCATGTTCGTTTATTATGATCGTATATGTTGATGTAGCCTTTTTGCCTGCTCATATGTCTCTTGTACATGTTTCGTATTTTCATGTTTATATGTATATGTGTGTTCAGTTTATGGTGATTATGTTTTTATGCATTTATTTGGTCTGTCGTACCACACATATTCGATTGATATTTTAGTCGGCTCGTACACAACTTGCTTTGTGTTTTAGCATGTATTGCATGTTCTCTTTGCTTTTAGGTTACGTGTTAGTATATTTTCTTTGTCATGTATAATACCATGTTCTACATATGTTACAATGTGTTTTTTAATATGTATGTCTACTTGGAAAATGTGTTTTTGTCCCCACATGTATTTCTGCATGTCTTGTTATTGTGATATGTTAAATTTATTTTTATTTACGAGTAAGATTAATATGTATATATGTATGTTTTAGTTTAGTATTTTATTTATGATAGATTAGTACTCTGTTATGTTAATATTTATTGCATTTAAATTGTTTGCCATGTTTTATATTTTGCCCACTAAGATTGCATATTGAGATATAAATTGTCAATGCAGTGCCCTTTTATCCGAGTGTAAACGAGGCCAGTATCAAGCGTAGTGATAGTGGTTGGGCGTTTACTCTCGGATAGCGGGGCCTTTAAAATTTACTCGTACTTATAATCAAATTTTAATTTAATCGTCACTTTAATCCAGAAAATTTAATACTAATAAAGCGGTAATTATTAAAGTACCAATTTTGGGCGGTGTGAGGGTGCTAATCCTTTCCCATCCGTAACCGACTCCCGAACCCAATAGTTTTTAAATCTCTGGTTTTATGGTGTCCGGCCTACCTAAGTGGCCGGTGGCGACTCCTACTTTTAAATAGAATGCGGTTTTTAAAACCCCAGGGAATAAACATTTTATATCCGAAAAATCACAAACACTTCGAAAACATTCGTTTTTTAGCGATAAGGGGACATCACTACAGATGGCGACTCCGCTGGGGACTTGATTTTTCGAAAACAAGAAGAGAGTCAAGCTTTTTAAAATAATTACCGCTTTATTAATATTAAAAATTCCGTTTTAAAGTGACTATTAAATTAACATTCGGTTATAATTGCGCGTTTATTTTAACGTATTTAAAATATGACATATAAACCCATTTTTTTAAGTGGGGGGAAAACGCTAATGCTTTCGTGGAGATATCGTTCTCCCGTATGGGCCTAGCAAGTACCTTCGGGGCTCGAGTACCTTATGCTTTCGTAAGGATATCGTTCTTTCGTACGGGCATAAGCGAATGGGTCCCCCTGAATTGAACCCGGTTGAAAGGAGCCTATAATGGGTGATGATCGGGGGCCTTGCTACTCTTAGTAGAGGACAGCAAGGACAATTCAGATACCTCCTAGAACCAAGACTGCATGTAGAGAATACATAGAAACCTACCCTTTAGAGCCATGCAGATAACCTTAGGATTTAGACGGGATAAATAGGGCTGTTTTATGTGTTTATTCTGTTTAATTTGTCCCGTTATTTATATATTTATTAATTTTATCTGGTACTGACTTGTTTTCTTTTTCGCTTTTGTTTTTCATACATCATACATTTGCATCACATAAAGGTACTGGATCAAGTGGTTTGCCCGATCAGAAAGTCTTTCACCATGGAAAAAAGGTGTTTTAGGAAAGAAGAGCTTAATTTGTCAGTCAGACATTGGTCAGAGGTCAACCAGAAATTCCAAGGGGACAGTTCGCCGAACGAACGCGTAATAGCAGCGTACACCTATGTGAGTCTCCAACAGAACAACTTATGGGATCTTCAAAGCATTTGAGAAAGATGGGACAGAAGACTACCGGACTTGTTCTGCGATAGTTATGCTGACATTGCACAACTGTTATATGTTCGGGTTAACCAACCCCTGCTCCGAGCTATTTTTCAGTTCTGGAATCTTGCCTTTTGCTGCTTCACCTTCAATGGCAGGACATGATGCCTATAGTAGAAGAATACACTGCTTTACTTAACCAGAAGAACATTCAGGAAGATTGGATCTACGCGAAGCCTCCGAGGAATCAGAATTACACTTCGAAGCTCAAAACCTTTGCAGGAATGAGTGACGATTGGGTTAATGACCTGATTCAGCTCCGAGGAGACAATACAGTTTTTGCATGGGAAAGTATTCGGGATATCATACCGACATATCCAGACGAGGCAAAGAAGATGAACCTATTCGCCTTAGGAATATATGGCTTGGTGATCTTTCCGAGAGTACTTGAGAACATTGACATAGCCATTCTGGACTTGTTTGAGCGTATGAAACGGAGAGCGAACCTAGTACCAGCAATCTTGGCCGAGACCTTCATTTCTTTAAATGCTAGTCGGAAGCATGAAGAATGACGTTTTCGAGGATGTGCACAGCTGTTACAGGTGTGGATTCAGAGTCACATGTGGAAGACGCCGACGAGGGTCCTGCAAGGGATGTCCTTCCAAGGTTTTTCGCCTTTACGGGAGTACTTAGCAAAAGAGTGGCGAGAAGACTTGAAAACAAAAAAATGGACTAGTTTCTTTAGGAACATTCAAGACGAAGACATAGCATGGAGGGTCCCATGGCTCGGCAAAGTTAATTACTTTTTATACAGTTGCGGTGATTTCAACTGGCTGATGATGTTGAGATTGCACGGAGGGATTGCTTGTGCTCCGCTTTTGGTGTCCCGATAGTTCGGATCATGACAGTTCATTCCCAATACCGCCAGGTTAAGCCGAACTGAATTTCTTTTCAAAGGGGAGTTCAAAGGAAAAGTTCAGACTATCATGAGGGCTTGGGACCATTGTTATCAGATCAGGGTGGAAGGAGACACCGAGCACATGACCACCCTAGACTACGATCTTTGGAGACATTTGAGGGTTAATAATGTGATTCTTGAATCTGATCAAGGACCAGCGGTGTCGCTTGAGGAGCTTACAAGGTTGGTACCGTCTGAAACCGATATCTTACGGAATGAACTCGAAGAAATTAAAAGGAAAATGGACACCCAACAGACTCAACATGCGAGTAAGCTCTATAAGGCAAGCTTAGAGGTCGACGAATGAGATGTGATCATTAGACAGTTGAAGAAATTAAATACGGATTTGAGCGACAAGAACGCCCTTTACCAAAATGATACCCTTCTAATACAAGCAAAAATACAGAAGGCCGGCCGAAGTCAGTTCATAGCCGTGGAAAAAGAAAGAATGAATGGTATCCATTTGGTCGAAGAAGAACAAGAAATCAACAAGAGAGCGATCGAGAGAGAGATAGAAAGCTGCCGGTTGGCTATTGAGGAAGAAAGACAGTCCTCCCAGAAGGCCATTGACCAAGAAAATGAAAAAACTAGGCAATAAATTAGCAAAGGAAAACAAGCAGTCAACCACGAGAGAGAAAACGTCACCGCATAGAAAAGAAGGTCCATGATTAGCCGGAATAGACTGTTAGAGATGCAAAAGTTGTACGATGACACTATCCAAAGTCTGGATCAAAGCCGAAGTCAGAATGTCGAGTTGAAAGAAAATGTGATAGAAGTAGAACTTCCTTCTGAGTGTGGGGTGGTGAGAGATCCTGGATGGCTTTCACTTTATCTGGATTGATCTCAATCCCTCTTCTGCTTACCACGAGCCCTAGGAGTTTTCCAAAAGTAACGGCGAAGGTACACTTGGCAGGATTAAGCCTCAGCTGGTATTTCTGTAGTCTTTGGAATAGTTTTCTCAAGTTCTGTAGGTGCTCATCCTCTGTTCGGGTCTTGGCGATCATGTCGTCCACGTATACTTCTATTTCTTTGTGCATCAGGTCATGGAAAAGAGTCACCATTGCTCTTTGGTAAGTTGCCCCTGCATTCTTGAGCCCAAAAGCATCACGCGATAACAAAAAGTGCCCCACATGGTTATGAATGTAGTTTTCTCCATGTCGTTAGAGTCCATCTTTATCTGGTTGTACCCTGAAAAGCCGTCCATGAATGAAAACCATAAGTGTCCCGCAGTGTTGTCAACCAGCGTGTCAATATGTGGTAGAGGGAAGTTGTCTTTAGGGCTGGCTCGGTTTAGATCCCTATAATCTACACACATACGAACTTTCCCGTCCTTCTTCGGTACTGGTACAATGTTTGCAACCCATTCGGGGTATTTGGCTACCTCTAAGAAACCAGCATCAAACTGTTTTTACCTCTTCTCTGATTTTTAATAACATGTCTGGTCTCATTCTCCGAAGTTTTTGCTGTATTGGCTTGCACTCCGGCTTTGTTGGAGGAAAAAGTCCAAGCACGAACAGGGGTATTCAATCCTGGCATGTCTTGATAAGTCCAGGCGAAAACATCCTTAAATTCCCGAAGTAGGGTTATCAGTTCGTGCTTGGTTTTCGAGGAAAAAAGTCGTCCTTATTTTCACTTATTTTCTCTCTTTTTCAGTCCCCAAGTTTACAACTTCTGTTTCTTCTTGGTGGGGCATGATTTGCCTTTCTTCGTTGGCCACCATTCTCCTCAACTCTACCGGGACCTCACATTCTATCTCATCATCTTCTTCCTCAATTCCCTCTGAGATCTTAGGGCATTCAAAATTCACTCCGGGATTGGATCCGATATCATTCATATAGTCAATCATGAGCGACCTGCATTAAATGAGAATGAATTGTATTGGGAAGAGGATGGCTTTATATGAAGTGAATGAACATGAAGAATGCATGAATGAAATAACTGGAATGTTTGTCATTCAAGAAAACGGGGGGGATATTTTCATTTCAACAAAATGTTAACATAGGTGCCCTATACAAAAGATCCTCATTGTTTATGGGCAAAAACAAAAGGTTGATTTAGAGCATTACTCTGATCTATTCCTAAAAACCACAAGTAGATCAATGCAGCTCCAGTTATCAAGTGTTTCCCCGGGACGACAGGGGCGGATGTTGGTCAACATTTTGCTGCCTTGGCCCTTTCCAGCTATCATGTTGATGTACATCCCTTCAAGTGATTCATTGAATATCTCCTCCTTGTTGAGTACGTCATTTTCCTTAATTGCCTCTTCAACTTCTTGACCTGGTTGGTAGAATCCTCCGGAGACAAAAGTGGTTTTCAAACTAGGGAAGGACATTGGTCTCCACGGAATGTCTTCTCCTTTAAATCTGGCTTTTCTTTGCTCTTCTTTTCTCTTGTATTCCTCTTTTCTTTGTTGGACACTTGGTTTGTAACCCAGCCCAAAACGGTCATTCTTGGTTATCATACTTTTGGCTCTTAGGCTCCCTTGTAATCTCTTCCCCAACCCTCTTCCTACTTTGGCTCCTCGGCCCAAAGTTTCTGTGACAGTCATCTTGGTACAATTAGATAACCTAGGATAAGGGATCCGGCTTTCCTCCGTAACGAATGTGGCATTCACTAGGTCTAATGCTCGAAAAGAGCATTTTGTAGCATCATCGTCATTTTGAATATAGGGGGCATCTGATGTCACTGAAGCAACAATTTCCTGCTCGACCTCTACTGTGACCAATTTGCCTTCGACTACAAATTTTAATTTCTGATGCAATGATGAGGGGACAACTCCTGCAGAGTGGATCCATGGCCTTCCTAATAAGCAGTTGTAAGATGGTTTCATGTCAATTACCACAAAATCAATCACATACTCAGTTGACCCGATCAATAGAGGTGCATCAATTTTTCCCATTGTTCCTCTTTGTGTACCGTCAAAGGCTCTTATGGAGTTATGGCAGGGCTTTAGGTGAGAACCATCTATTGGTAGTTTCTGCAAGGTCACCATAGGCAACACGTTGAATGCTGACCCGTTGTCAATCAGTACCCCAGGTACTACATATCCTTTGCAGTGGGTTGTGATGTTAAGGGCTTTGGTGGACCTCTTCTGCCCTCGGGGATCTCGTCATCACTGAATGTTATATGATTATAGGCAGTGATATACCCCACTATCCTATCCAGTTTTGTCACAGAAATGTCCTGGGGCACAAAAGTTTGATTTAGTACTTTTAATAGTGCCTTACGGTGTCTTTCTGAACTCAAGAGCAACTCCAGTACTGTGATCCTAGCCGGTTGCTTTCGTAGTTGTTCCACTACGCTGTACTCGCTATGTCTCAGGAACTTCAGAAATTCTTTGGCTTGAACCTCAGTTACCGGCTCATTTATCTTTGGAAGAGGTTCCTCACCGAATATCTGCGTGGGGCTAACTGATGTGTTCTTTCCCTTATCTTTGACCGCTTCAGCTGCCCTCAAAGCCTCAGAGGAATAACATCTGCCGCTCCTCGTGAAATGGCCCACCTCACCGACATTCACATCGCTCTTGCTTTGTTCATCTTTTAGCGTAGGCTCTTTTACCTTACCATATTCTGGCTTTTCTGGCGTGGCCACATTTATAGCATAGTTCCAGGGAGTTCGCCGCATATCCTTGAATGGGAACGGGGACGGTGCTGAGATGATGATCTTGGGATTTATCTTAGTGGTTTCCCCTTGGGAAGCACCTGCATTCCCTGGCCTGGAGGAGATGATGAAAGGTCTATCCCTTCCGTATTTAGCGTTGGGGCTATCCGTTATATGTACGTCTGATCCATTCTTTACCGTGGGCTCTTCGAAGAATTCTATTTGCTTTTCATTCATCAATTGTTGTACCAATCTCTTGAACTCGTCGCACTTTTGGATGTCATGCCCTTCGTCCTGATGGAATTCGCAATACACTTCACATCCATTATGCCTTATTACCATGCCTTTGTCGATCACATGGGTCATGCATAATTGTTGAAATACCCACAACAAAGGAGATTTGATTTCTGACACATCATCCTTAATCTTCCTGGTAAAGCATTCTTCAATAACATTTACTCATCTGTTCTCGTGATTAGGTAATGGGTTAGTAGCTACGCTTGGTTCTTCAAACTTCAATATCCCAGAATCAATTAAGTTCTGCACAAGTTTTTTGAAGGCAAGGCAGTTCTCGGTGGGATGTCCAGGGGTACCGTCGTGATAGTCGCAATGCGCGTTCGGGTTATACCAAGACGAGAATGGTGGTTTGAAAGGAGTAACGTAATATGGACGGACCATGTCTGCTTCATACAACTGGGAGTAGAGCTTCGAGTACGGAACAAGTACGGGAGTAAAAGTTTTCCCACAGGTTCTCTTCTCTCTTTGATTTGAGTTTTGCACTTTTCCCACAGGTGCTTGTGGCTGTGAGACTGTAAAATTCTTCGGGGCGGTGTAAGTACCAGTGGCGTTTACTTCATTCTTCTTGCTGTATTTCCGAGATCCTTCTCCGCTATCAATTCTACCACTCTTAATTGGCAATTCAAGGGACTCCCCAGTCCTAATCAGATAAGCAAAACTCTGTGTTGTGTTATTAATGAGGCCATTGAAAAGTGCCATTTTCAAAGTATTAACGAATAATGGCGTAATTTCATGTTCCGGGAGGGGTGGCTGAATTTGGGCGGCCACTTCCCGCAACCTTTGAGCATATTGTCGTAGACTTTCGTTGGACTTCTGCCCCATATTTTCCAACATAATTCTACTGGGGGTCATATCTGTTACATGTTTATATTGCTCAATGAACGCCCTTGACAGACCTTTCCATGTCTTAACATTTACCTTGCTCAACTGGGTGTACCACCGTAACGCCGCTCCAGTTAGGTTATCTTAGAAACAGTGAATCAGTAGCTTCTCATCCTTAAGGTAGGCCGCCATCTTTTGGCAGTACATTGTTATGTGCGCGGAAGGACACGTGGTTCTATCGTGTTTGTCGAACTCTAGCGTTTTAAATTTTGGCGGTAGGACAAGGTCGGATACCAGACTCAAGTCAATAGCGTCATTTCCTGATTCTTCCATAGCTTGTAAAGTTTTAAATTTTTCCTCCATGAGGCGAAACATTTCCTCCTACTTTTTTTCTACCTCTGTTCTGATCCTTTCGACCAAATTCAGGTCTGGCACCTCCTCTTCATAGAGTGCTTCAGTGTTGAAGGGTTGAGTCTCAGATGCCCTTACCTGAAGACTAGCTGACATTCCTGCAGGGTCGATGTACACCCTTCTAGTCGGATTTGGCGCAGCTGGTTGAACCTTATTGTGAACTGGGGTACCCTCTGGTTCTTGAACGGTTTCTCCTTCAACTCTCTTTCCAAGACTTTTAGCTAACAATGCGGTTATGTCGGATACTATCGATGCTTGCGACTGAGCAATCTGGTCACTGAGGCTTCTTTGAGCCTCTTCAAACCTTGCCTCGAGCTCTCTTTGCCCCTTTTCTAGACTGATTATCCTGTCTTCCATAAGCTTGCTTTGTAATCGGGTAAGGTATGGATGATGAATGATTGCGGGTTAACTTCTATTTTCACACTGCCACAATATTCATAACATTAATATGGTTGCAAGAAAAATAAATGCATGTATAATGATGCGAATGTCATGATGCAATGCAAGAATGTATGCAGAAAAGGTACTGATTCCATTGGTAATCACCATTTTGAACTACTTCCACGAGAATTAAAGGGTCTAGATTACAACAGAGTTCATATTACAAAATGAAGACCCCTAATACAAAAGAGTACTAATTACAACACAGAGCCCTATAGATAAGCCCTAGCTCTATCTCCTAATTTTCCAATTGCCCTGACGTTGCGTGTGATAAGTGCTACGCAATTGTGCAAGTATACACGTCGCAAGTAATAAAGTGATATGAGTATCGAGTATCGTCTCCACAGGGATTGGTTTGGGCCACTTTGCTTAAGTTACTGCACTGTGAAAAGTAAAAACACAATTAAAGGATTATAGGAGTTTAACTAATAACTAAACTAGAAAGTAATAAAGTAAAAGAAAAGATGAGATCGAATGAGAGAGAGATAGGCCAGGTTATCGTGAGTTGAGGTGTGATAGCTGATTGGATCGTCTTGGTAAAAGAGTGCACGGGCAACTTGCACAACGGGGTTGCCTTGGCAACTAATCGATGGTTGCCTGGGCAACTAGTTGGGCAACTACTTGGGCGTCTGGGCAGCAACTTCAAGGTTCGGCAGAGCGTTCTTCAATGGTTTCTTCTTATCCCTAAGTCGAAACTCTAGCTACTTGTGCATGCCTTGATAATACATCCCTGCGTGAATCAAGGGTGAACAACAACCAATCTTGCGCTCCTCTTAGCCGTTGAAATCCTTAACTTATTCCTAAGCCGGATTAATCTTCACCATCAATAGATTGAATAAAGACCATACTCATTCGTTTCTTGAATCTAACTCTCCCGATATTAGATAAATAGATGAAGTTACGAGATCCTCTCCCAATTCACTCGCAAACAAGAATAAAAGCCAAGAATGAGTAAACCTTGAATAGAAAAGTGCAAACTCTTATTACCTAAACAAAATCCAATTGTTTCTCACAACAACAAAACACAATAACCCCAACCAATCAAGTTAGTTCATGGTTGGGTTCAAAAGATATACAAAGAATAATCCCCAAACCATGAATATAATGGAAGCAAAGAAGAAGAAGAAGTCGAAATTTCCCCTAATGCTCTCTATCGAAATTTCTCTCTCTTTCTCTATATGGATTGTCGAAATCTCCTTGCTATTTATAGGGCTAGGCCAAAGTCCTTCTTTGAGGAGGAGTTTAAGTTGGAATTAAATTATCTTTAAAGAATATAATTCTTTATTATAATTGTATTCCTACTAGAACTTCTCCTATCTTCTTGGAATTTAATTCTTCTTTAATCTCTGCATGGAAATCAAATTCCTTTGGGTTTGGGCTTTGCTCCACGTCATCTTGGGCTTGTCTAGTCATTAATTTCGACATCCCTATTGCATCTTCTCTTTGTCGACAATTGCCATGGCAACTGGCTCGGCGTCTCCTTCATGCATTGCCCTGGCAACTAGCTCGGCATATCCTTCATGCATTGCCCTGGCAACTAGCTCGGCATTGCTTTGGCAAGTGATCCTGCACATACACACAAAAACACACCAAAGCAACATCTTTTTCCACAAAAATCACCAAGTTATGTAATCAAGCTCAACAGTGGAAAGAAACATGAATTAATGCATGAATAACTAATTATGCAACTAATATGAGCTTAAGTCTAACAATAATATGAGTAAAAAGGGTAATAAAAATAGTACTTTTGAACACTTATCACGCCCCCAAACTCGAACTATTGCTTGTCCTCAAGCAATGCAAACTAACAATTACCTGCCAAGACTTTAATCATCAAAGACATGCTTCAAACTTGAATTCAAACCTCGGAACCGTGGCACAAAGTATGACCACCTTTTAATTTTTCGGATAACACAAAAGTTACCCGAACAAAACTATAATGCTCATGACAATGTGTGTACGTAGTTGTGTACAAGTTGATTTTCAAGATTCTATGTGAACAATAGGCTTTGATCAATTTAATTATCGGGGCATTTGTTTTTTATTTTCACTAGAGCCAATTTCGGGCATCTCTAGCAAAGTAAGCTATTTCTCATTTTATTTTAGTCGACTAGAGCCAATTTCGGGCACCTCTAGCGATTCTTTAATGTGCATTAACTACTAGAGCCAGTTTCGGGCACCTCTAGCAAGAAAGAGCAATTACTACTAGAGCTAGTTTTGGGCACCCCTAGAAGAAATTAACTTTTAATTTTCAATTTTAAATTTACCCTAATTTTAAGCAGTAAATTTTAAGCAACCTAAGTTCACTAAGTTTCTTTCAATCAACAAGCCACAACCGTGTAAAAAAATTCAGCATCATAGTAAAATTCTAAGTTCTTTTCATGTAATCCTAAAATTAAAGGTTCTTTCAATTAAGTGCAGTGGCAAAAATTCATCATTGGATATTCAACAAGTCTTAAGCAATTAAATCAAATTAAAGGCATGGCAAGTAACATATGCAACCTATATGTGATTGCTAAAGATGAATGCAGCTAAACATGAAACTAACTAGAAACCAACACCCCCCAAACTCGAGAGAAGCATTGTCCTCAATGCACGTAAAAGTGGAACAAAATTTAAAAGAAACTAAATGAAATGAGTTAGTCAGAGAGGTCGTCACCTCGAGCGATGAGTTTCCTTCGTGCCGTTTGCTTGATTCAATTTCCTGTCAGTGGTTGAATGCTTGTGGCTGGTACCGCGTGAATAGCATTGCCTTGATTTGATCCATGTTTGCCGATGCAGGTTTACTTGCATGTGCATCAGTAGTTGCCGAAGCCATTTTTGTTGCCTGGGCATCGCCAGTTTCTGTTGTGGTTGCTGTGGCGAGTAGTCGGCAGTGAATTTCCTTAGCATAGTAGTTGTGAGTCTTGTTGTGAAAAAGAAAACAAAGAAAACCTGAAAACTAAAGACAATGAAGAAAAATAAAATATCTCCTAAAAATAAAAATGAAAATAAAAAGAAAAAAAATATATTGAAAGGAGAGCATGCTCAGGCATCTCTTAAAGTGACCATTTCTAATGTTACTGCATATCTGAGAAAACTTGAGGAGAGTCGTTTCCGATACTTCTTATAGTCCATCCGTACCCTCCATCGGGTGACAATATTGCCCAAAAAGAGTTGGGCCAATGCGCTCCCAGCTACTCCCTTTTGCATTACCATGGTGGAGGTGTCTTTCTTCTTTGTTCGCTTGTAGTCCATGTATACTCCCCACCTTGCTACTATTCCTGAAGGCACAAATATATTAATAGAAAAAATTAAATCCATTCTCAACCATTCAATTACCTCATTCTTGTCGACTTCTATCATGGTTGGATGTAGCCTTTATTGTCGTGGCAATTGCTGCTCAAGCCAATTGCCGTGGCAATCAGTTGTCAAATTTTGCTTTAAGTCAAGGGAAGAACCAATTTTCTGAAGGGCTTTATGAATCCAAACACCTTTTTCTTTTGGCCTCTCAAACATCTCCATCAGTAGAGATTTTGATGACTTCAAATCTTCCAACCTCGGTTCCTTAAGACATACCTGCAATGGACGAGGTGAGTTTTTAAAGAATTCAAAAGGTTCAACTATTACCTGCTCATATTCCATTGGCAAAGTATTACCATCTCGTTGATCTTGCATGTGGTCGTTTAATTGCCGTGGCAATTGTAGATGAGAGCAGTCTACACATTCCTGCTTCAACATCAACGTTATAACTTTCTGGGCATCAGGTTCCTCAGAATTTGCTGTAGTATTGTTGTTCTCAGCTTCACCAAGTGTTGTCGCGGCATTGCTCTGTTCAGGCTTCTCAATCATTGCCGAGGCAATTTGTTGTTCAAGCTCATCATGTGTTGGGTAGTCTCTCTCATTGACATCCTCTTGACTTTGAGGTTCTAGTTGTTCCTCACACATCGGAGAGATTTCTTGCCTTGGGACGTCAGTATCCCTAGGAATGAATTGTTGGTGCATGTTATCCATGACATATGTGGATCTCCCCAATTGATCTTCTGAATCCCCTAAGGTTGCATCCTACTGAGCTATCCTCGTATCCATAGATTTTGATAGTTCTCGAATCTCTTCAATTGATCCGTCAAGTCTAGCCAAGGAAGCTAGTAACGTTTCCTCCAAGGAATTGGAATGCTCTTGAAAAAGACTACATTACCATGGCATATCTGTTGTCGCGGCAAAATTGTTATGGTAAAAAAAATTTGAGCTTTTTGACCATACCATGAAGAATTTTGCTGTTGGTTCCCTCTATGGTCCTCCATGTAGTTATATGCACCAAAAATGTGAGGGCAATTTTCAAACACATGATGTTCTCCACACATAGCACAAGATTTTTCCACGCTATAAGTTCTTTGGGCTTTTCTCGGTTGGTATAGGTAATCATCAAAGGGTGTAAGGAACTCTTGATTGGATTGATTCATATCTTCCAACATCATCTCTCGAATAGATTGGCTTTTATTTCCCGACATGTTGATGTTCCTTAACTTGTAGCGCACCTATTTTTTTTTTGTTGATAAAACAAACAAAAAGAAAAGTTAGTAAAACTAATAGAAAAAAATGCAATAACAAAAACAACTAACACCAATTGCCAATCCCCGGCAACGGCGCCAAAAACTTGTTGCGTGTGATAAGTGCTACACAATTGTGCAAGTATACACGTCGCAAGTAATAAAGTGATATGAGTATCGAGTATCGTCTCCACAGGGATTGGTTTGGGCCACTTTGCTTAAGTTACTGCACTGTGAAAAGTAAAAACACAATTAAAGGATTATAGGAGTTTAACTAATAACTAAACTAGAAAGCAATAAAGTAAAAGAAAAGATGAGATCGAATGAGAGAGAGATAGGCCAGGTTATCGTGAGTTGAGGTGTGGTAGCCGATTGGATCGTCTTGGTAAAAGAGTGCACAGGCAACTCAGTTGCTGTGGCAACTTGCACAACGGGGTTGCCTTGGCAACTAATCGATGGTTTCCTGGGCAACTAGTTGGGCAACTACTTGGGCGTTTGGGCAGCAACTTCAAGGTTCGGCAGAGCGTTCTTCAATGGTTTCTTCTTATCCCTAAGTTGAAACTCTAGCTACTTGTGCATGCCTTGATAATACATCCCTGCGTGAATCAAGGGTGAACAACAACCAATCTTGCGCTCCTCTTAGCCGTTGAAATCCTTAACTTATTCCTAAGCCGGATTAATCTTCACCATCAATAGATTGAATAAAGACCATACTCATTCGTTTCTTGAATTTAACTCTCCCGATATTAGATAAATAGATGAAGTTACGAGATCCTCTCCCAATTCACTCGCAAACAAGAATAAAAGCCAAGAATGAGTAAACCTTGAATAGAAAAGTGCAAACTCTTATTACCTAAACAAAATCCAATTGTTTCTCACAACAACAAAACACAATAACCCCAACCAATCAAGTTAGTTCATGGTTGGGTTCAAAAGATATACAAAGAATAATCCCCAAACCATGAATATAATGGAAGCAAAGAAGAAGAAGAAGTCGAAATTTCCCCTAATGCTCTCTATCGAAATTTCTCTCTCTTTCTCTATATGGATTGTCGAAATCTCCTTGCTATTTATAGGGCTAGGCCAAAGTCCTTCTTTGAGGAGGAGTTTAAGTTGGAATTAAATTATCTTTAAAGAATATAATTCTTTATTATAATTGTATTCCTACTAGAACTTCTCCTATCTTCTTGGAATTTAATTCTTCTTTAATCTCTACATGGAAATCAAATTCCTTTGGGTTTGGGCTTTGTCTTGGGCTTATCTAGTCATTAATTTCGACATCCCTATTGCATCTTCTCTTTGTCGACAATTGCCATGGCAACTGGCTCGGCGTCTCCTTCATGCATTGCCCTGGCAACTAGCTCGACATATCCTTCATGCATTGCCCTGGCAACTAGCTCGGCATTGCTTTGGCAAGTGATCCTGCACATACACACAAAAACACACCAAAGCAACATCTTTTTCCACAAAAATCACCAAGTTATGTAATCAAGCTCAACAGTGGAAAGAAACATGAATTAATGCATGAATAACTAATTATGCAACTAATATGAGCTTAAGTCTAACAATAATATGAGTAAAAAGGGTAATAAAAATAGTACTTTTGAACACTTATCACCTGAGCAACTTGATGAACCTGGGAGCTTCTTCCATTTCTGGGACTACGAAAGGTCGAAGTGTTTCAGCCTCGATGGCCAAATCATTCACATGCTTGGCGACTCGCTGTATGCCCACCATCAAGTTTGCGTAATATTTGTCCATATCTTGTACCATCCGGGCAGCGTCACGCAGTCTCCTTTGCCAATAAGTGTTCTCTCCCGCTGTAGCCTCTTCGAATACACTAATTCTTTCCTTATAATCTTCAACAGTTGCTTCAAGGGAGGTTGAATTATATCTCTCGTTTCATTTCCCAATTAACCGATCGGTGTGACTCGGTCTTCAGACTTCTTAGAAAGAATAATCCCGGTGTGTGGGATGAAGAATGTCAAGGAGCCCTAGAAAAGATCAAAAGGTACCTGACAAATGCTCCGATTTTAGTCGCACCAGTACCAGATCGGCCATTAATCATCTACTTGGCAGTATTTGAGAATTCGATGGGATGTGTATTAGGGCAACACGATGAGTCAGGAAAAAGGGAGCAAGCCATCTATTACCTAAGCAGAAAGTTCAATGATTGCGAAACGCGATACCTGCCAGTTCAGAAGCTGTGTTGTGCTTTAGTTTGGGCTACCAAGCGGCTTAGGCAGTATATGTTATACCGTACTACTTGGTTGATATCCAAGCTAGATCCATTGAAGTTCTTAATGGAAGCGCCAGCACTAACGGGAGGGATGGCCCACTGGCAGATGTTCTTATTCGAATTCGACATTGTATACGTGAGCCAGAAAGCCATAAAGGGGAGCGCCGTAGCAGATTTCCTAGCCAGTCGCGCTTCGGACGACTATGAGGCGTTGAACTTTAATTTCCCAGATGAAGACTTGATTTGCATTACAACCGAGGAAGAGGTTTCAGATGATAAATCATGGAAGCTTTACTTTGATGGAGCCTCTAACGCCCTCGGACATGGGATAAGAGCCGTGCTAATTTCCCCAGAGAATGTCTATTATCCCTTCACCAGCAGACTAGAATTCTTCTGCACCAACAATATAGCTGAATACGAAGCCTGCGTTATGGGACTAAACTCAGCTATTGAAAGAAAGATTAATGAGCTTCGAGTATTCAGAGATTCATCCCTAGTGATTTACCAGTTGCGTGGGGAATGGGAAACCAGGGACCCTAAGTTGGTCAAATATTATGAATTGATTCAAGAGCTCACCAAGGAGTTCGAAAAGGCCAGCTTCAATTACCTTCCCCGAGAAGAAAATCAGATGGCAGACGCCTTGGCGACCCTAGCTTCCATGTTTAAAACAAACACTGGGGCAGAAATGAAGCCTATTAAGATGCAAACGTTTGAAAGGCCTGCTCATTGTTGTAATGTGCATGAAGAGATTGATGGAAACCCATGGTACTATGACATCTTGCAATATGTCAAGCTTCAAAAGTATCCCGAAGGGGCAAACGACAATGACAGAAAAACACTCAGAAAAATGGCAACAAAATATGTCCTAGATGGGGAGATCCTATATAAGAGAGGTCATGATCAGACATTGCTAAACTGTGTGGATGCCCGAGAGGCGAAAGAGATTTTAGCCGAGGTACACGATGGTCTATGTGGGACGCACGCCAACGGGCTATCTATAGCCCGGAAAATTATGAGATATGGCTATTTCTGGTTGACTATGGAGGGAGATTGTATCGATTACGTCAGGAAATGCCACAATTGCAAAATTTATACTGACAAGATTCACGCTCCCCCATCGCCTTTACACACCATGAATTCTCCGTGGCCTTTTTGCAGCGTGGGGCATGGACGTCATCGGGCAGATTCACCCGAAGGCTTCCAACGGACACCGTTTCATTTTGGTCGCTATAGACTATTTCACTAAATGGGTAGAGGCAGCATCTTACGCCAACATCACAAGGACTACAATATGTAAATTCTTAAAGAAGGAGACTATTTGTCGATACGGTTTGCCAGAAAGGGTCATCACTGACAATGCTGCCAATCTGAATAACAAAATGATGACAGACGTGTGCAATCAATTCAAGATAACACACCATAATTCCACAGTCTATCGTCCTAAAATGAATGGGGCAGTAGAAGCAGCAAACAAGAACATAAAGAAGATCATAGCGAATACGACGGATACCATTTGCCCTTTTCGCCTATAGGACGTCCATTCGTACATCAACAGGGGCAACACCCTACTCCTTGGTGTATGGTACCGAAGCAGTACTCCCCATTGAGGTAGAGATCCCGTCACTCCGGGTCTTAAATGAAGTAAAATTGGAAGAATCCGAATGGATGCAAGCCAGACTCGACCAGCTAAATCTCATTGAAGAAAATAGACTAAAGGCCATTTGCCATGGTCAAATATACCAAAAGCGGATGATGCAGGCATACAACAAAAAGGTGCGCCCAAGAGAGTTCAGAGAGGGGGATCTGGTGCTCAAGAAAATCCTCCCGATTCAGAAAGATTCTCGAGGAAAGTGGATGCCCAACTGGGAAGGGCCATACGTGGTAAAAAAAGGCTTTCTCAGGAGGAGCCCTAATCTTAACTGAAATGGATGGAGACGAGCTGAAAAGCCCTGTAAATTCTGATGCTGTTAAGAAATACTACGTTTGAAAAAAAAAGAACAAAAATAGAGAGCTCAGGGCAAAAACCTGAAACAGAGCGTCTTGAAGCAAAGGGAGGACCCGAGCCGAAAACCCGTAAAGGGCGGCTCGGATAAATTGAAAGGTTGGATATCCGAAGAGAAGGGTCATCCCTATGAACCCTGTGAAAAGGGAGCTTCAGGCAAAAGATTATACGCCGGTTGACAAGATCATGTATCATTCATACCGAAGATAATGAGGGATATTGTATTTCATATTTGGCTTTTCCTCTTCCTCATATGTGTCATAGCTCTCTCAAAGTATCCCAAACCCTTAATCATAATAAAATCATGTTTTTGAGCATCCATTCCTTGCCTTCTTGTTAATATCATGCAAATAAGCTAACATAGGCTTATGATAAATAAGAGATTTCTGAGCATTACTGTGATCTAATCTTAAAGATGCAGGTGATTAGAAAATGATGTTAACTTTGCCCTCTAGCTCCCTACATAACGGCTATTGACAGGGAAGGCGGAAGGCTTCAAGCACCAGGATAGGATGACCAATGGCGCACGCCCTGTTTGTTCAAGAGAAAACATGCGAGATAACAAGAGAGATCTCCCAGGTGAAAACCCAGAAGGGCACCCCTTGAAAAAAAAGAGAAAAAAATAAAAAAAAAAACCCTCTAAAGCGAAAACCTGAAAGGGCACTTTAGAACCCCAAATCGGAAATTCAGAAAAAGAAAGGTTGGAATGGTTGAACCCGACAGTGAAATGGGGTATCGCCGCCAAAAAGGGGAGAAAGTGAACAACGTAAAGTCGAGGTTGAATGAGGACTAAAGCAGGCCCACCAAGATATTGACACCCATGCATCATGAATAGTTAGACATCACTAGGATTAGGAGCATGTCAATTCATTTGCCATAGCATTTTGTCTTATCTTAGACAGGTATCTATAGATTCAAAGAGACATCGTTAGCCATCTTGGTGTGGATCCCAAATGTGAAGATGAGGGTTCTATATACGAAAGACCTATGTTTCCAAGCGCCTGCAGAGAGAGGTTCTATATAGGAACAATCCCCCGCTCTAGGGTTCCAGGAGCTGAGAGTTTTGTATAGGAAGGGTTCACAGCTCCGGGGTGAAGACTAGCAGTTCTATATAGGAAGAACTCCCAATCGAAGGAATTCACCCATGATACACAAGGTTTTATATAGAGAAAACCTATTGTGTTGAAAGCGAAGAGTCCTATATAGGAAGGGCTCCGAGCTTTACTGTCTTAGAGTGAAAGGTTCTATATAGGAAGAACCCGTAGTTCCGAGATTTCAGAAGCTAAAAGTTTTATATAGAAAGGGCTTGCAGCTCCAGGGTGAAGACTAGCAGTTCTATATAGGAAGAACTCCCAACCGAAGGAATTCACCCATGACACATAAGGTTTTATATAGGGAAAACCTATTGTGTTGAAAGTGAAGAATCTTATATAGGAAGGGCTCTGAGCTTTACTGTCTTAGAGTGAGAGGTTCTATATAGGAAGAACCCGTAGCTCTGAGATTTCAGAAGCTAAAAGTTCTATATAGGAAAGACTGACGGCTCCAGGGTTTGAAGACTAGCAGTTCTATACAGGAGGAACTCCCAGTCGGAAGAATCCATCAGCGGCGCAAAAGGTTTTATATAGAAAAAACCAGCCACGTTGAAGGCAAAGAGTTCTATATAGGAAGGACTCTGAGCCTTACCGTCTCAAGATGAAAAATTCTATATATGAGGGACTCATAACTTGAGGTTTCACAGCGAATGGTTCTATATAGGAAGAGCCTGTAGCTCCAAGATCGGAGGGGGAAGAAGTTATATAGAAAGGACTTACGAGCCCGAAGATTCAGCCGAGGAAAAGCGGAGAGTTCCAGAAGAGCACGTGTTTCCAAAGCTACAAATAGGAAAGTCGGATAAAAATGAGTGCTTATGAATCTTTGCTTTGTTCCCATTCCACGAGAACAATCAAAGAGGGGCAACTGTAATCACTCATTTTTATCTAGTCTCTAGGTATCATATTAATATATTAGTGCATGATTACATATATATGTGTGCGTGTATATGTTATTAATATTACATATATGATATATGTGTGATGTGTGAATGTATGCATGGTGCATATATTTATGTTGTGTATTACGTACCTATTAATATGTGTGTGATATGGTTATATTTATGTTATGGGTATCATATAATATATGTTGGTATATGTGCATTTATGAGTATGTTTATATATGTTTGCATGTATATATTATTAATGTCCTTGTTATTATTGAATGTATACGAATGAGTGTTGCATAAATTGTATGTATTATTATTAAGTGTATTTATGTGCGAATGTATTTCATTACAATCATATGTATGTGTACGTAAGTATGTATGTGTATGCATTTACTATTATATTAATATATTATTATTAATATATATATATGTACAAATCTGAAAATAAAAACCCAATTAAATTAAGTGTCTAGATTATTACAAAACCCAAAAATACATTACAAGGCCCGATCGGCCCAAACCCAAAACCCTAACAGAACCCTAATACCTATCAGATATCTAACCCTAATTATTTTGTCTTTGCGCAGCCAACCAGGAGCCGTTGGATCAAAATGTTGATCCAACGGCCACGATCAAAGAGGGAAGTTATCCAGCTGGCCGTGTGTATTACACGCCCGTACCGTTCGGATGCCACACGCGCGTTCGATCCACGCGCGAACCCTTCGATCTCCCACGCGCCATAACTCCTCGACTGCTGAGCTCCATGTGTCACGATCTGGAGTCGTTCCACCCGTTCGAGGTTTCATCTGGACCGTGTATTCTTCAAGTTATCTCAACCGTTGGATCGAATCTGATCTAACGGTCGAGAACGCCTCTGGCCGAAGACATCTCCCCCACATCGCCACCATGCTTCCACCATGCCGACCTCCAACCACCGCGTCCAGGATTACCAGATATACCAAAATCACAAAAAAAGAGGGATGTCAGTATCATTTCAGATCTAAAAAAAGTATTTTATAGTACTTGTTACCAAACCGAAAAGGAGGGATATATGTATGAAACAAGTAATTTGTAAGGCAGTCCAGTTGTAATCAGTTACAGAAAAATAAAAAAGAAGCACAAAGTTTCAGTGGTAACTCCCCTTTCTTTTTCTTACTTCCTTGCATGCATGTACAAAAAATAAGAAGTGATAACAAAAAGGCAGGGATGTAGATTTGTTACCTTCGTCGTCAATGGGTCTCCCCTCACCAGTGACAAGCCTCGTCAACTTTTCGAAGCTGAACATGGTGAACTGAAGGGAGATGGAGGTCCCTTTTGGTTTCATTTCGGTTAAACATAAACAAAAAAAAACTTTTTTTCCATTTCGTATTTGCTTAGATCTAGACAAAATGGTGAGTCTTAGTGTAAATCTAAGTTTAGATTTGGGTTCGGTTTGAAAAGAGGTTGGTTTTGGGTGTTTCTTTTGGTTCGCCGGCGCCGGCTAGCGGAGGTCGGCGGCGGAAAAGACGGCGAATGGTCACCGGTTTCTGGGTTCATCAAAGGTTTGGGATGGTTGAGTTGAGAGAAAATGAGAGATAGGTTATTATAAAAACGGGTTAAGAAGAAAAATAAGGGAAAATTTGAGATCAGGCCCAAAAAGGGGATTTTATAGGCATTTTATTTTGTAAAATGGTAAAATTCTGAAATAAATCCCCCCGCGTTTTCGATATTTGTATTTCTGTCTTGCCGCATGGGATATTTACAACCCTGGTCCCCCTTATATTCTAAAATCTTGCAATCCAACCCCTGGATTAAATTGAATCAGTTTTAAATGGCAAAATTACATCACCAGTCCCACCGTGTTTTCGAAATTTTCACTTCAAGCCTGCCCCTTGGTCCAATTACAGTTTTAGTCCTTTTAGATTCTGTTCAGTTTGCAATTGCATCCCTAAATCGCACATTATTGCCTTTTAATTTATGTTTCTTATGTTTATTTCTTTTCATTTCAGTCCTGTTCCATATTTAAATATTCATGTTCGTTTATTATGATCGTATATGTTGATGTAGCCTTTTTGCCTGCTCTTATGTCTCTTGTACATGTTTCATATTTTCATGTTTATATGTATATGTGTGTTCAGTTTATGGTGATTATGTTTTTATGCGTTTATTTGGTCTGTCGTACCACACATATTCGATTGATATTTTAGTCGGCTCGTACACAACTTGCTTCGTGTTTTAGCATGTATTGCATGTTCTCTTTGCTTTTAGGTTACGTGTTAGTATATTTTCTTTGTCATGTATAATACCATGTTCTACATATGTTACAATGTGTTTTTTAATATGTATGTGTGCTTGGAAAATGTGTTTTTGTCCCCACATGTATTTATGCATGTCTTGTTATTGTGATATGTTAAATTTGTTTTTATTTACGAGTAAGATTAATATGTATATATGTATGTTTTAGTTTAGTATTTTATTTATGCTAGATTAGTATTCTGTTATGTTAATATTTATTGCATTTAAATTGTTTGCCATGTTTTATATTTTGCCCACTAAGATTGCATATCGAGATATAAATTGTTAATGCGGTGCCCTTTTATCCGAGTGTAAACGGGGCCAGTATCAGGCGTAGTGATAGTGGTTGGACGTTTACTCTCGGATAACGGGACCTTTAAAATTTACTCTACTTATAATCAAATTTTAATTTAATCGTCACTTTAATCCGAAAAATTTAATACTAATAAAGCGGTAATTATTAAAGTACCAATTTTGGGCGGTGTGGGGGTGCTAATCCTTCCCCATCCGTAACCGACTCCCGAACCCAATACTTTTCAAATCTCTGGTTTTATGGTGTCCGGCATACCTAAGTGGCCGGTGGCGACTCCTATTTTTAAATAGAATGCGGTTTTTAAAACCCCAGGGAATAAACATTTTATATCCGAAAAATCACAAACACTTCGAAAACATTCGTTTTTTAGCGATAGGGGACATCGCTACAGCATGAGATTGCTCATGTTTGTGGTATGTTGTCATTGAGACCAATACTTTGTTTATGTACAATTGAGTTGCTAGAAAGAATCATATGAGGTGGATATCTGTAACTATTTTATATCAATTAGTTGTCTGAAAGAGTGGCTTTGTTACCGCATTTGTTGTTGAATTACAGTGAGATGCTATTTATCGATGCACAGATACATGCACATGCAATAGGTTTATTATGCTGTTAGAGGGCTCTAGACTTGCACTTCTAAAGAATGAATGGGCAAATGAGAGCAAAATGAGTAGAAAGCAAAACTTGAACTGCGGGAGAGCTTCATGCTTGATTATAATAAGATTAGATTAGATCGTTAGTGGTGCCCGCTTCTCTTAGACAGCAATCCTAGTCTTGTAAGAACGTTTCTTAATCTCTTCTATTGTGTACAGATCTTGTTCCTGGTGATTTCACCCACTTGCTTGGTGATACGCATGTTTATAGCACTCATGTTAGGCCTCTTCAGGAGCAGCTTCAGAAACTGCCAAAGCCTTTTCCAGTGAGTATAGTGAACTAATCTTAAAACCATGCAATCTTTGTTCCTCTCTCCCTTTACCCTCGTAATTTCTAAAGCATTTTCTTACCATATTGAAATGCAGATTTTGAAGATCAATCCCGAGAAAAAGAACATAGATTCCTTTGTGGCATCTGATTTCAAACTCATAGGCTATGATCCTCATGAGAAAATAGAGATGAAAATGGCTGTCTAAGGCTTTGTTTTAGGTTCAGCAAACACAGGCTCCAGTCGAATTCTAGGCAGCATCTGCTCAGTTTTGAGGTAAATTTATGATCCTATAAGCGTGTGTTTGATGATTAATTTCATTCAACCGGTTTCTCTTGTGCCATAATTAAATTTTGCTTGTAAACCCTAAAGTAATTTAGATTAGGTGATTTATGGTGTGAGAACCGGATACTAAGAGTCCTATGTGGTTGGTACAATCCTTGCTCGTGAATATGCTTGAAGTACTCACGTCCGCCTCATATTGGGACATGGGTATGGGAAGTATGACCCTTCAATGACTCTCTAAATACATGGAATTACTTGGAGAGGGAAAAATAAAAAATACCCTTGTTTGGCACATTTTTATCCAGCACTCACATCATACCCGAGTCGTTTGTATTCAACATTGTGAGATTGAATGTTTTGGTATAAACATTTCAGGGCAATTTACTGGAGACTTATGCTGATGTAGAGAGACACTGAAAAGGATCCCCCCTTTAGTTGGATACAATTGAAGGGATGATATATTATATGTAGCAAGTGAGAATCCTTTAGTTCCACATTATTCTTGAATGGTGGTTCTAAAGAGATTTAGGATTACTGTATTTTTCTCCTTTTTTAATGCTGCAATTACAATCTGAATTATTGAAAATAGAGCGACATTTGGAACACAAAGTTGAATGCTTAATTTGGTAATTGGTTTTGACGTGGTTGGATGAATTTGTACTTTATTAATTTCGTTGGTATGGATTTATTAGTTGGAGAGAAAGGGAATAAGGAATTGGGCATATAGATATGCCATATGTTGCGAGAAGGAAGAAGATGGGAGGGTTTAGTGATATGGCAGAAGATGATGAAACAATAATCCAAGAGAATTAAATTAAGCTGATTCTCAGACCGTAATTATTGAATTTTTAGGAAACTTTCTCTTTCTTCCCTAAAATCGAAAAACTTTTATTTCATTTTTGTTACGATCAATACTTTGACATAACACGTCGGTACGTTATTGATCAATTTCAATGGTAAGAATGCTAATATAGTTTAGTTTTAAGTTGATTTGACAATTAACAAAGATAGATCAAAAAATTTTAATTTTTAGTCACAATTGAAATTTTTAGTTTTGATTCACCACTATTAAATGTTAGATTAATTTGAAACTAGATTAGGTTAATTTTCTCATAAAACGGATCTTTTCTGCTATTGGCCTTATTGACGATTGCAAATCTGAAAATTAAGCTTCTAAAAGACTTTAACATGCTATGTTAGTATTTTTTAATGATAATAATCATAACAAAAATAAATTAAAAATTTAATGATTGTAATAAAGTTTTTGATATCAATGATCAAAGTGAAAACATACAAAACGTTGAGCGATTACTAATGTACTTTTACTCTTTATTTATTGGGTATTATGATGTTTGAATCAAGTGTGAGTTTGGGCTGTATTCAACCAACCCAAACCCTAACCCTAGTATCTCTGACTCTAAAGCCATCCCTTTTGCCTCCCTCAATTCATTCATTCTAATTCTAAGCTAAAAGCGACTCATCTCTTCCCCTTCTTTCTACACTTTCAGCAGATCCCCATGGTTTGTTCATCTCCCTCTTTTCGTTCTTCAACACAATCCCATTCATTTATGTTGTTTTACATTCAAAAAATAAATCAAGCTTTGTAATTATCTCGTTTCTCTTTTGCAGGCCCCAAAGAAAGACAAAGCCCCTCCTCCATCATCCAAGCCTGCAAAGTCTGGAGGTGGCAAGCAGAAGAAGAAGGTCAATTCCTTTTTTGCTACCACCAAACAATTGGGTTTGATTTTATAATTATGCACTTCTAGTTTTAGAGTTAGATGTGATCTGGGTTTCTTTTTAACAGAAGTGGAGCAAGGGAAAGCAAAAGGAGAAGGTGAACAACATGGTGCTGTTCGACCAAGCTACTTATGACAAGCTTCTCTCCGAAGCTCCTAAATACAAGCTCATCACTCCCTCTATTCTCTCCGATCGTTTGAGGGTACATTACATCTTTATGTTTGTTATTTTTATATGTACTTGTATGATGTTTTCCCTTGCTCTTGCATTTGTGAATTCTGATACTATTGGTTTTTTTTTTTTTTAAATCTGGATTTGGAGATCTAAAGTTGTGTATTTGGTACATGAATTGTTGTTGTTCAGTGATAGTTGCAGGTCTTTTTAGTGTTGAATCTGGGGAATTTGGGTTTTAGTTATTGATGATACATGGACTCGGATAATGGGATTTTTCAGGGATTTAGCCAGGTTTTTTTATTATAGCGCCTAATATAGCTTACAAAAGTTGAATGTTGTCACAATGGCTGCTAAAACCACTGAATGTCAATCTAAAGTGCCTTTGGGATCAACACTTGTTTTATGATTAATATTACCAGAGAATTCATATTGTGTCCTTTTCTCTAATTAAGGTTTTCGACCTACACTTCATTCATTGTGCTATTGTGTTAGACGGTTATTACTCGGGTTACACTTCTTTTCTTATATTTGGCTGCTTCTTATGAATTCTATTACATGAATATGCATTTGGCTATGCAAGTCAAATATTGTTTTGTTTGTGCCTCGCTTGATTTGTATAAAGGGTTTTTTTATGTATTTATCCAGGTTTTTTTTTATTATAGCTTGTAATGTAAATTATAAAAGTTAAACGGTATCTAAAGTACCTTTGGGATGAACTCTTGTTGTTTGATTAATATAACCGTAAAGCATTTTCTCTTTCGAAATGATTGTTCCTTTAATTAAGGTTTTCGACATACGCTTGTGCCATTGTGTTGTACAGTTAGATGTTGGTTCATTGTTGTTGCTTGGCTTATCATTCTTTTTATGTATGCATGCATGCTTCTTGATGCATGTGTGAATTCATATTACATGAATTTTCATTTGGCTATTTGAGTCTATATTGTTTTGTTGTTCATGAATATGCATTTGGTCATTTAAGTCTTAACATTGTTTTGTTTGCGTCTAGCAGATTAATGGATCACTCGCTAGAAAGGCTATAAGGGAATTGATGGCAAGAGGGTCGATTAGGTTGGTTTCTGCCCATTCGAGCCAGCAGATTTACACAAAAGCAACAAATACCTAGATCTTTTTGCTTAATTAGTTATATGTAGTATTACCTTTTTTGAGTTTGACTTATGCAAATAATATACTTCAGTTGTTTAAGACTTGCCATATCTCTAGAATGTTTGTTTTGCTATGGTTGAGACATTGTTGGCATTCTCAGTTTTCCCAAATGAGACTGGTTTAAATCCTACAACTTACCATATTTTGTAGTGTTGTTTAATGGAAAATGTATGTCAGTAAACGACATTTGTGTTGGGTCATAATAACCGACTATAACCTGCCAACCAAAAAAACAGTTTGATCCTTTGCGGCCTTGTAAAGTTTGAGATGGAGCGGAGTGTTATGGACTTACTTCTCTAAACTTATCCGTGCGGCTTTAGCGCTCTCGACTTGATGCTAACAAGCTTTTCTTCTCACACAACGCAATGCTAGACAAGAAAGCAAGAACTTACAAGAGAAAGGAACTTGTATTAGTTTGAGAAAGAAAGCTTACAAGAGTGTTTGAAGGATGCTTTACAAGGCTTGAAGGCTTCAACTCTTGAATGAAGGGGATGGTCATATTTATAGGCCTCCCAAGTCCTTGGTGAATTTTTTTAGTTTGTCATAGGCATGTATAAATCTAGGGTAATCTAGAGAATTCTACATGTATCTAGTTATGTCCCCAACTATCCAAAATGTTCTAGAGAGTTCCAGAGGTCTCTAGAGTAGTTTCGAGCTTTCCCGAGCCTTCCAGGATCTTCTAGGTCCTCCCGGGTGAGTCTTGACTTGGGTAGAATGTCTCAGAACCTTTTATAACGTTCTGGCATGCTTTTATATACATGTAGACCGTCCTAGGCCTTTCTAGTATCCTCGTTGGTGCTTGCTTGCTTCAAAAACGCCCAAGGAGTGGCTTGAACCTCGGTTTAAGTTGTGGGAAAGGTAGTGGGTTGTGACATTCTCCCCCACCTAAGCTCGCGATGCTCTCATTGCACCTTTATTGAATTGCTTGAGTTGGTCCTTAAATTGCCAAAGTGCTCCATTGGTTTCCCAACTCGCTTCGGTGATGGGCAGCTCCTTCCACTTGATGAAGTACTCTTTGTAGCTTGGCACGCCCCTCCTTCGAATGACCCGGTCAGCTAGTACTTCTTCGACTTCCTTATCGAAGGAAGTGACTACGGTTGTTGGTGCTCTATTAGACACCCCTCGTGATGGATCTTCAATGTATCCATGATATGGCTTCAACAAACTCACATGGAAGACTAGGTGAATTTTAAGTCTTGGAGGCAGTTGGAGTTTGTAAGACACTTTGCCCACTCGCTTGATTACTGGGAAGGGTCCTTCGAACTTGCGTACTAAGCCCTTGTGCACCTTCCGAAAAGTCTTGAATTGTTGGGGCAAGAGTTTTAGCATGACAAGATCGCATTCCTTGAACTCCAAGTGCCTTCGTTTGGAGTCTGCACACTTTTTCATTCTCTTGGCAGCCTTGTGAAGTACTGCCCGGGCTAACTCGTTTTGTTCATGCCACGACTTGGCAAACTTGAAGGCTGATGGACTCTTCCATTCGTAGCGTGTGGCAAGGGAAAGTGGAGTGTTTGGTTGTTGTCCCATGATAATTTCAAAGGGACTTCTATTGGTAGCCTCGTTCTGTTGTAAGTTGTAAGAGAATTGTGCCACATCTAAAAGCTTAGCCCAATCCCGTTGGTTGACACTTACATAGTGCCTCAAGTATAGCTCAAAGAGTGTATTGACCTGCTCGGTTTTCCCATCACTCTGAGGATGAAAACTTGTTGAAAAGTTTAGGTTGGACCCGAGCATCTTGAACAGTTTTGTCCAAAACCTCCCGGTGAAGCGCGGGTCGCGATCACTAACGATGCTTGTTGGGATGCCCCAAAGCTTGACCACATTGCGGAGGAAGAGTCTTGCCGCCTCCTCTGCAGTGCAGTTGGTTGGTGCGGCAATGAATGTAGCATACTTGCTAAATCGATCCACCACAACTATAATTATTCCAAATCCGTCTGACTTTGGTAAGCAAGTGATGAAGTCCATGGAGACGCTCTCCCAAGGCTTCTCTGGTATGGGCAAAGGGTCTAGGAGCCCTCCTGGTTGTTGTTGGACTATTTTTTCTTGTTGGCACACAAGACATCTCCGTACACATTCTTCGATTGCATCTTGCATTCGGGGCCAGTAGTTAGTGGACTTTAAAAGTGCAAGTGTTCGTCGCATACCTGGGTGGCCTGCCCATAAGGAGTCATGACACTCCTTGATGAGTTCCTTTTGCAAGTTGCCTCACTTTGGTATATAGAGACGGTTGCCCTTGATGTAGAGTAGGCCATCAACTAGCCAAAACCGTCTTGTCTTGTCCTCATTTACCAAGGCAATGATACTTTGGGCAAGTGGCTCTTGTTGCAAGCCTTCTTTGATCATGTCGAGCAGTGGGCTAGTGACTTGGCTTATGGCTGCAAACTTCGCCTTTCGACTAAGTGCATCGGAGACCACGTTTGCTTTTCCCAGCTTATATTGTAGGACATAGTCAAATTCGGCCAAGAAATCTTGCCACCGAGCTTGCTTGGGACTTAGCTTCTTCTGGGTCTGGAAGTAACTGGTTGCCACGTTGTCGGTCATGATTAAGAACCTAGACCTAAGGAGATAGTGTCGCCACACTCTAAGGCAATGGATGATGGCACTCATCTCATTTTCTTGCACAGTGTAGCATCTTTCGGTATCGTTGAGCTTCCGACTCTCGTAAGCAATCGAATGCCATCTTGCATAAGAACCTCTACGATGGCAAAGTCCGAAGCATCGGTATGTACTTCATAGAGCTTGGTGTGGTCAGGTAGGCTGAGCACCGGCTCCTCGCTAATGGCCTTCTTCAGGTCCTCAAAGGCCTCTTGACACCTTGGTGTCCATTCTCACGGCTTATTTTTCTTTAAGAGCTATGTGAGCGGTGTAGCCCTTACCGAGTAGCCTTTTATGAAGCGGCGATAATAGTTTACTAGCCCTAGAAAGAATCTTAGTTCATGTACCTTAGTGGGTGGCTCACATTGTTGAATGGCACGCACCTTGCAATCCTCCATCATGAGTTGTCCATCCCTAATCTTGTGCCCCAAGAACATTACTTCGGGCTTGGCGAATGAACACTTTTCCTTCTTGATGTATAGTTGGTTCTCTCGTAGAACCTTGAGCACTTCCCTTAGATGCTCAACATGCTCCTCTAAGGTATTGCTATACACCACAATGTCGTCGAGGTAGACGACCACAAAGCGATCGTGATAGGGATGGAATAACTTGTTCATCAAGGTGCAAAATGTGGCTGGGGCATTTGTTAGCCCGAAGGGCATGACTAAGAACTCATAAGATCTGTACCTCGTGACGCACGTGGTCTTCAGCTCATCTCCTTCCGCGATGCACACTTGGTAGTACCCCGAGCAAAGATCCAACTTTGAGAAGTAATATGCATGGCCGAGTTGGTCGAAGAGATCTGAAATTAGAGGGATCAGATACTTGTTCTTGATGGTGATCTTGTTAAGTGCTCGGTAATCAATGCACATTCGTAGTGACCCGTCCTTCTTCTTTTGGAATAGGACTGGTGCGCCAAAAGGTGCCTTGGAGGGTCGGATGAACCCTGCATCGAATAGTTCCTTGAGTTGTTTCCTTAGCTCCTCCAACTCGGGTGGTGCCATGCGATAGGCACTCATGGCTGGTGGCTTAGTGCCTGGCTTGAACTCGATTTCATGGTCCACCCCTCTCTTTGGTGGTAGCCTTCTAGGCAACTTAGGAGGTGCAACGTCCTTGAACTCTTCTAGGACTTGGGCGACCTCCTTTGGAAAATCTTCGTCGGGCGTTATCTCCTCGTCATCGTATTCACTAAGGATGGCCAAGTAGCTTTCCTCGTTCCTCTTGATGCCCTTTTTGAAATGTAATGCCGAGAGGACTTTAGCTTCTTGCTTGGTGGCCCTGGTTGTTGGCACCACACAAGCTTGGTTGCCGTCCATGATACACATGGTGTTGGCAAATGGCATTGGGAATGCCTTGACTCGATCAAGGAAATAAAGTCCCAGGACGATCTTGAAATCGTCTATTGGCACAATTGAGAAATTAATGTGACCCGACCATGTTCCCACATTGGTCTTGACTCCTCGAGAAACGCCATGGATGGGTCGCGCGACAGAGTTAACTGCCTTAATGGATCCTCCTCCCCCTACTGCTCTAAGACCGAGCCTCTTTGCTTCTTCGAGGAAGACAAAGTTATGGGACGCATATGTATCTAGCATGGCTCTTTAGCTTCAGTATTTGGAGCAGACTGCAGAGCGTTGAGTAGTTGCAAGGATATCATTTGGACACATTCTTCGCTTCCATCGGTGTCGCTGCCCCCTTGATGCTTTGCTAGGAGCGAGTTGAGGGCTTGCCTTTGTGGGCACTCTTGGACCCAATGGTCACCGTCACAAATAAAGCACTTGTTGGACGGTGGTCGTCTCGTGCCACGAGAGTCATTGGCTTTGCCTTTATCTTTTCCTCGTGGGTGAGTCCTTGTGCTTGAGCGAGTTGTCCTCTTGGTGGCTCTCCTTGCGATGGCTCTTGTCTCCCCCACCTTTGGCTTGACTGCCCTTCTTATCATTCAGCTTAGTGTTGGGTTCCTTGTGACTAGAGTAGTCAATGAGACTCTCGACCACGGCTATGGCATCGACAAGGTTTTGTACCCCCCGTCGCCTTAGCTCGGCTTTGGCCCACTGTTGGAGTCCATCCATGAAATTGAAGAGCGAGTCTTTCTCGGAGAGATCAAGGATTTCGAGCACCAAGTTGGTGAACTCTTTGACATAGTCACGAATGCTCCCCGATTGCTTTAGCCTTCGCAAGCGAGCTCTTGCTTCATCCTCGGTATTCTCCAGATAGAATTGTCGTTTGAGTTCATTTTTAAAGTCATCGAAGGTAGCGACAGTGCACGTACCTTTCTCGATGTCTAAGCGCCTTCTCCTCCACCAAAGCATGGCGGTGTTAGTGAGATAAAGCGTTGCGGTTTGAATCTTGGAGGCCTCCTCTATGATGCCAACTGCTGCAAGGTATTGATCTTGGTCGTACAAGAAGTTGTCTACTTTTTTTGCGTTGCGGCCATGGTGCGCTTGCACAATGCAAGGCCTTCCTAGTCTCAATCGTTGTGCTAGGCCCTGCGGCCATGGCGCGCTTGCACAATGCAAGGTCGCCTTGTAATGCCTCTAGTTGGGCATGAGTATTGGCAAGCTAACCACTTGGTTCTTCTCAGTCATTGTCATGTCTCAAACTTGGCTCTGATACCAACTGTCACGGACTTACTTCTCCAAACTTATCCGTGCGGCGTTAGCGATCCCGATTTGATGCTAACAAGTCTTTCTTCTCACACAACGCGATGGCTAGACAAGAAAGCAATAGAAGACAAGAACTTACAAGAGAAATGAACTTGTATTAGCTTGAGAAAGAAAGCTTACAAGAGTGTTTGAAGGATGTTTTACAAGGCTTGAAGGTTTCAACTCTTGAGTGAGTTGCAAAATGAAGGGTATGGTCCTATTTATAGGCCTCCCAAGTCCTTGGTGGACTTTTCTAGATTGTCCTAGTCATGTATAAATCTAGTGTAATCTAGAGAATTCTACATGTATCTAGTTATGTCCCTAATTATCCAAAATATTCTAGAGAGTTGCAGAGGTCTCCAGAGTAGTCCCGAGCTTTCCTAAGCCTTCCAGGATCTTCTAGGTCCTCTCGGGTGAGTCTTGACTTGTGTAGAACATCCCGAAACCTTCTAGAACGTTGTGGCATGCTTTTATATACATGCAAGCCTTTCTAGTATCCTCCTTGGTGCTTGCTTGCTTTAAAAACGCCTAAAGATTGGCTTGAACCTCGGTTTAAGTTGTGGGAAAAGGTGGTGGGATGTGACAGGAGTCTCATATAGGCTGACCTTGTTGAATATCCTAGTTTACCATCCCCTGACATCTGGATGTCGACTATTGCCCATCCAAAATTTTTGTTATAATAACGTTTTAGATTTTTTAGTTTAAATCTTAATCAAAATTTCTGTCCTTCCCAAGTTTAAGATTTAAAAGCTTAATAGATTATTGTCTTTCTCAATGTTTAATCTTAATTTCGAGTGTTGGGGGCAACACACTCAGGAACCTATCTATTGCCTGTAAAAGTTAGTTTATCTACCAATAGCATCCTTCATATTCGATTCTGTTTAACATATTCCCTTACTAGGGTGACAATTAGGTGGAGAATAATCGAAAATCGTGGAGATCTGAATTGATGAGTATGAAGAATAATCGAAATCTTTACCCACCGGGACGGGGACGGAAAATTTTTTATTATTAAAGCTCAAATGAGATAGGGATTGTTATATTTGAACCATGAGGATAATTGAACCATACCTACTGTGGGGATCTCAAAAAATATCTGTAGTGAACCTTTAATATTTTTAAAAATTGGATAGTCATAAGGGTAATTTACCCATTTTTAACAAAAATTTAATCTTCCATAAAATAATTAGGAAGTGGTCTTTATATCGTTGTAGAAGTGATTCAGTCTAATTTGGTTGAAGTACACGGTGAATAGAGGTGGCAAACGGGTCATTCGGTTCGGGTTATTTGGGGTCTGACTATATTCGATTTAAGTTCGGTTTGGTTCGGGTCAAGTTTGGTTTTAGTTCGGTCTATGGTGATTTCGGTTCAGGTATCGAGTCAAGGCGTTGAGTCGGTTGATTTCGAATCGAGTCAATATCGGGTTAATAAGAGATCGATCGGGGGTTTTCAGGCCGAGTTAGGGTTTTCCACTCTATATATGACTGTATATAACATGTATATTTGACTTTTTGGTGAGTTGTGCGACAACTAACATCTCATCAATTCCATTCGATTCGGTTGAAAATCGGTTCGGGTCTATTTTAGGTTCTACTAAAGTTCGGTTAGGTTTCAGTTCGGTTTATTTCGAGTTTCAGATCAAATTTGGCTCATCGTGTTTGGCTCGATTTTGGGTTTCGGTTCGGCTCTCGAGTTTCGGATCAAGTTTGCCAGGTCTAACGGTGATCGATTTCAATGTGTATTTTAAAAAATATACGAATATTAGAAGATAATTTATATGGTTGAAAGATTATCGAATTTACTTACTTTTAGAAAGAAAAATAAATCATGATTTGGAACTGTAGATCAAGGATGGACCTAGATGGGGGCTAGAGGGGCGGTCGCCCCCCCCCCCCTAAAAATTTAAAATTCCTATATGATTTAGAAAAATTTTAGAAATTTTATATGTATTTTCTGTTAAAAATCTATTTTCACCCTCCTAAAATTCTATAAACTCGCCCCCTAATATAAAGTTATGCGTATGTCCCTGCTATAGATTATTAGTTACATTTCTTCTTTTAAAGGTAGTGCATATTGTCATGTTTCAATAGTTAATTTTTTATTGATGTTTTATAGTTTTGAAATGATTTGTTTGTTGTCGGTAAAACTAAATTTATCATTTATGTTTATAATTTTGTAGATTTAATGTTGAGTATTTGTTTTAATGTGTTAAATTTTATTTTTTTTTTGTACGAAGATTAACCAAAAATCGCGGGGATCCATAAAGGATAGATGAGAGGACACAAAAATCCCCAAAACATTTAATAAGGATTCCCAAAACTGTACCAAAAAATGTTGGGAACGAAATAGGATTGCAAAATCGTCCCCGACCCGTCTATCGCCACCCCTTTCCCATACCATGCCCCTTTCCAATTCATGTTATTTTATTAAGTCATATTTTATTAGTTTTTTTATGTTATTTAATAGTGTTGGGAGTTAATATTGAATGGAATCGCCTTTGTCTGAGTGAGGGCACGGTGCTTGGAGGATGTATCAGTATTATCTGGATAAGACTACTCCTCATACAGCTTATAGGTGGATTGCAACCCTCGTTATAATGGCTATATACTGGTTACGGGTTTATTATGTTCAAGGCTTCTACATAGTTTCGTATGGCCTTGGGATCTATCTGCGTAATTTGCTAATAGGATTTTTGTCACCTCTGGTTGATCATGAACTTGAAGTTTCAAATGGTCCTTTACTGCCGACAAAAGGGTCTGATGAATTCAAGCCATTTATCCGAAGGCTACCCGAGTTTAAGTTCTGGTAATTGGAATTTTATCTTTTGTTCTGTTCTATATGAATACATGTGCTTCATATGTAAAACAAGAAAGCTATTGTATGCTTGAAAGATAACATCATTTTCCTTATCGTTTATAGAAATACACTAGCAAGAAAGCTTCTGCAAGTAGCAGTGGCTCTCGTGAGGATTGAAGTCGAAAAACAAGAAGTGGCATCCCGATGACAGATTCGTGATTCGTGATAATCCATTTTTCATCTTCAAAGTAGAAGGCTTGCTGTTATGAATTTTTAACATACAATCACTACAAACATAGGTTTGTTGTCTTGTCCTTATGAAGTAGGTGCTGACATCCCAAGAACTGAAACTTGATTGGTTATACACATGGTGATGAGGATTTGATCAAAGTTTTTGAGATTATTTGTACAACAGAGTATTGTTTTGTTGTGAACTTAGATAGAATAGATAAGAACAGAATTGAAAGAATGGAGAAGAAAGGTCTTTGATAAAGGAAATCCTAAAATGAGTTTTTCATACATCATTGGCAATCTGCCTTATGGAATATAAGCTAGGAAATTAAGAATAGACAAAATCGGTTAGTCCTTTGAGGGCTCGTTTCTCTCTCTGTCCTCGTCGTACAACAGGCACATTCCCTGCAGGGTTGTGCACATTCTTTGCAGGATAATCCTTTTATCCTGAGGTGAGTCACTGTCTTCTACCTCAACATTACCCTCCCCTAACAAGGGAACCTTATCCTCAAGGTTTGAGTGTCCTTGGTTAGTTGCTAACTTAAGATGCTCCGCCAACCATGTTATGGGTGTGATTAGCTGGGTGGGTTGCCCCTTACAAGGTTTCAGCTGAGAGACGTAGAGTACGAGGTGAACACGAGTGTTTTTCGGTAGCTCCAATCTATAGGCGACCGATCCAATCTTCTTTTTTAATTTTGTAGGGACCAAAAAATTTGGCTCCTATTTTTGTGGTTTTCTTAACTTCAATGACAAGTGCTTATATGGTTGCAAATGAACCTACATCCATTCCCCTTCAGCAAACGCTACCTCCCTTCTATGTTTGTCTGCATGAATTTTCATTCGAACTTGAGCTCGCAAGAGATTTTGCTTCAATTCTCGCAACAACAAATCTCTTTCCTGCGGTTGATTATCCAAGTACAGATTGCTGGTGCCTCTTGCGGCATAATCGACCAAGGTGGGTGGATCTCTCCTATAAAGGTCTCGAAATGGGGTCATCCTAGCAGAAACCTGGAAAGCAGTGTTGTACCAATATTTCGCCCACACAAGATACTTCTCCCAACCCCCAAGATCGTCTCTGGCCATACATCTCAAATACATTTCCAAACATCGGTTGATAGCTTCGGTTTTCCCATTCGTTTGTGGGTGATAGGCTGAGCTCATGCATAGCCCGGTCCCTTGCAAACGAGCGAGTTCAGTCCACATCTCACTAGTAAATATTCGATCCCTATCACTGACCATAGGTCGAGGGACTCCATGAAGCTTGATGATGCCCTGCGCCATAATTTTTGTGACCATCTTTCCATCAAATCGCCTTGGCAAAGCAAAGAAATGGCCATGTTTAGTTAGCCGATCAATTACAACCATTATTGCTTCTTCACATTCGACTTAGGCAAGCCAGTGATGAAATCCAGTGAAACATCTTCAAATACTTGTTGCGGAATGAGGAGAGGCTGGAGCAAACCTGCCGGAGTTAAACTACTGGCCTTTATTCTTTGACACACTTGGCAACTTCCCATGAACTATCGTACACCCTTTCCCATTCCTGCCCAAAAAAAATTCGCAGCCAATCTTTGAAAGGTTCATAACACTCCCGAATGTCCTTCGATGGTTGAACTATGAAACTACCTAAGCAACAATCTTCGATGGTTGAACTATGAAACTACCTAAGCAACAATGATCGTAGAGCTTGTTCATTAGGCACCACAATTCTCCTTTGTTTCAACACCAATCCTTGTTCAACGTACCCTTGGTCATTAAATTTCCCTTACTCAGATGGTCCTTGATTCCCCATAACTCAAGATCGTGCTGGCTCGTTGCTCTTATATCCTTGATTATCCCAAAAACTGGTCTCGACAAGGACATCAAGCTCCCAGCCCCTTCTCGAAATCATATCCCACAAGCTTCGCAAGCCATTGTTGTTGTTTCGGGGTTTGAATGGTCTATTGTGTGAGCTCTCGAAGGGAGCAATTGATCAGTAATCACCAAGAATTTTCTTTCCACAAGGTATTGTCTCCACTTACGCACAGCTTGGGCGATGGCGTACATTTCTCCGGGGTAGGTCGAGGTTGCCTGCATCCTTGGGATCAGCTTTTGACTAAAATAAGCCAATGGTCTTTTATCCTGCATCAACACAGCCCTAATGACGATCCCTGATGCATTAGTTTCCAGCACAAACAACTTATCAAAATCTGGGAACCCTAATACTGGTGTCGCGCTCAATTGATCCTTCAGGGAATCGAAAGCCAATTGGGCTTCAGTTGTCCATTCAAATTGTTCTCCCTTCCGTAGAAGATCAGTAATAGGTGTGGCTACAGAAGCAAATCCCCGAATGAACCTTCGATAGTACCCGGAAAATCCCAAGAATCCTCTAACTTCCTTGATGTTTCTCAGCTCGGTCCATTTCCGTATGGCTTTTACCTTGCTTGGTTCCACTACCAATCCATTCTCTGATATCACATGTCCCAGATATTCTATTTTTTCTTCCCCAAACACACACTTTGACCTTTTTGCGACAAACCCATGCTTCCTTAAAATTGTCAATACCAACTCCAAGTAGTGCTCAACATGTTGCTGCCACTCCCGGCTGTAAACTAGGATGTCATCTAGAAAAACCAGGATAAATTTACACAAATATGGTCTAAATATGTCGTTCATCGTTGCTTGAAAGGTCGATGGGGCGTTGGTCAACCCAAAAGGCATTACGAGGAATTCGTAATAGCCCTCGTGAGTGCGAAATGCAGTCTTGGAAACATCCTCTACCTTAACTCGTATTTGATGGTAACCAGACAGCAAATCAGTTTAGAAAAATACCTCGACCCTCCTAATTCATCAAACAATTCTTCTACAGTCGGTATTAGAAACTTGTCCTTGATAGTGATGGAGTTCAAGGCCCTGTAATCGACGCAAAACCTCCAGGTGCCATCTTTCTTTTTAACCAATAACACAGGTGAGGAAAAAGGGCTATGGCTTCGTTGTATCAGCTGATTCTCAAGCATATGTTGCACTGGCCTCTCGAGTTCAGCCTCTTGGAAGTGTGGATACCGGTATGGTCGTACATTGACAAGCTTACTGTTGGATTCAAGGTGGATTGCATGATCATACTCTCGAGCGAGAGGTAATCCTTGGGCTGCAACAAAACATCTTCGACCGCTGCAAAACTCTCTGAATTTCTATTTTTTCCACCCACAGTCTGCTTAGCGTTCGCCTCCATATGCAAATGATAGTGCTCAACCACGGCTTTAGTTTCAGCCATTCGCCTTAACGAGTGGAATTGAACTGACTGTAGACTCGTCCCGGTCTCCCTTTGCCAGTAGATCGTCTTCTCCCCTTGTCGGAACTCAAATGTCAATTTACAGAAATCCATGGTTACTGGTCCTAAGGTGGCCATCCAAGAAACCCCTAAAACCATCTCTGTCCCATCAAGGGGTAAAGCATAAAAATCCGTGACCACATCGGTGCCTTGAACTTTTAGTCGCAAATCACTTACGCACCCCTCATTTCTCAACTTTTCCCCGTTTTCGACCAGCACTCTGAAGTTCGATGATGTTGTAATGCTCAACCCCAAGTGCCTCGCAACCCTGGTTTGGACAAAGTTGTGAGTGCTTCCCCCATCTATCAAGATTCGAACCTCTCTTCCCTTGATTTCCCCTCAGACACGTAACGTATCAGGAGTATAACATCCTGCGAGCGCGTTGAACGACACCATCAATTGCTCTCGCTCTGGTGCCTCTTGGTTTATCGGTTTCATGCCCCCCCTTCTCGTTTGTCATTGCACTCCTCTTCATCGTCGAGCAAGAACTGCAGATCTTTGCATTTATGCCTTGGGACATATTTGGCATCACAGTAATAGTAGAGCCTCTCTCCTCGTCGGCTCTGAGCCTCGGCTGCGGTGATTTTTCTGGGTTGTATAACTGAGGATATCGGGTGGTTCACCTCCCATGGTGGTGGTCGTCCTAGCATTGCTCTAGGGTTATTCATTGGACTGTTGGTGGGAGTAGGCAATAGTGGGGGTAACTTAGACCCCAATGTTCGACCCAGATTCTTTTTGCTATCCCCAAGCCGAGATTTGTGGAAACGGGCCAATGCCACAACCTCATTCATTCCAGTGGGCCGTTGGGCCAGCACCTCATTCTTTATGTCGGCACGAAGCCCAGACACAAAGCATTGGGTTAAGAACCCATCAGATAACTAGCTTGTTCTCAACGCTATATCCTCAAACCTTGTCTGATATTCCTCCACCGTAGTTGTTTGCATCAGTTTGGTTAACTACCCTTCCGGTGACTCAATCTCTGTCATGACAAATCTTTTTCGAATAGCATCCACCAAGTGGTTCCATCCCACACACTGTTACCGTCGTTGCATCCACCTAAACCATTTCTTGGCAGTTCTCTCTATGCGGAACGAGGTCATGGTAACTCGGTGGTGGTTCTCCATTACGTAGAAGTCGAAGAAATCCTGTGCCGAGTGTCACACCTCACCAACATTCACCAAGGTGAACCGAGGCAATTTCATCATCCTTGGGCGTTTTTGTAAAAAGCAAACACCAAGGAAGCATCTAGAATGACCTAGAGTGGCCTGCATCTATCTTCAAAGGTTTCCACAACGTTTTAGGAGGTTCTAGGAGGTCTTACACAAGTCTAGACGCATCTGGATGATCTTAGAAGACTCGAGAAGATTTTAGAAATGTCAGGACAAGTCCGAAAGTCTCTGAAACTCTCTAGAACCTTTTGGATAGTTAGGGACATATGTAGATAGTTGTAAAATTGCCTAGAATACTATACAATTGTGTACGACTAGGACAATCTATAATGATCTCCTTAAGGAGGTGGAGGCCTATAAATAGGACCACCCTCCCTCATTTGTCAGCAATCAAAGAAATCACATGAGTTCTCGAGCATTGTAAAGCTTTCTCTCAAAGATTAATACAAAAGTTCCTTTCAAAGTCATTTTTGCCTTCTTTAGTTTCTTGTCAAGCCATAGCGTTTGTGTGAAGTTAAGGCTTGTTAGCATAGTTCGGGAGTACTAACGCCGCACGAATAGCTTGGAAAAGATAAGTCCGTGACACGAGGCTACCTACTCGTCAGGGTCCTTACCGGTAAAGGTCGGTAATTCTACAGACACCGACTTTGGTGCGAAAGGAAAGAGATCGTCACATTCCTCTTTCACCTTAGCTTTTCTTTGAGCCGTCATCTGTTCCTGTACTCTGTCGCCATACTCCTCCTGGTCCTGAGAAGACTGTCCGAGGTGAGGCGAGATGATGGTGAGCTATTTCACCATGTTTCTCATGGTTTTCTAGTCTTGTTCCTGTTCTATTTTCCGATCTTCCGCATCCTTTTGCAACGCCGCAAGAGCTTGCCCATGCTGGTGGAAAGTCTCTTGGATGCCCATGGTGGTGGAAAGTCTCTTGGAGAAGTCGAATGGCCTCTGTGTTGTTGACCATCTCTCAACAAAAGCACCAATCTGTTGTGAACTTAGATAGAATAGATAAGAAGCATAATTGAAAGAAAGAAGAAGGAAGGTTTTTGATTAAAGAAATCCTGAAATGAATTTTTCATACATCATTGGCAATTTGCCTTGTGGAATATAAACTAGGAATTTAAGAACAAACAAAATCGGTTAATCCTTTGAGGGCTCATTTTTCTCTCTATTCTCGTCGCACAACAAGCACATTCCCTGCCAGGTGGTGCACATTCTCTGCAGGATGATTCTCCCTAATCATGGTTGGCGCTTCATCGCTTGATGTCGTTTTATCTTCTGGTGACTGTCTTATACCTCAACATGTTTTCACACTTGTATGTTAGTAGTCACCATTGGCAGAATGTAGGTCTTATTTTTATTTTTTACGAATGGTGTTCCAAATTCAAAGCAAAACTAAACTGCCATTTTGAATAGAGAAGTTCATGTTTTTTAGACTATTGTTGGATACAAATACACGGGCTTGCTTCAATTTTTAAGCTTTCCTTTTTTTTAAAAAAAAAAAGTCAATTTTATATATTTTTAAAATTATATTTACATATATGCTCACATATATGTTTTGAGGTGTAGGTGTTTTTAAAAAAGAAATATCTCTATTTTTTTAAGGGTAAAACTTTGATACATGGACACAAGTCTGTATTTTTGCCTTACAAAATACAAATCATAAATTCCTATCCCTAACACCCTAAATTTTAAATTCTAACACTAACCTTAAATTTTAAACCCTAAACTCTAAACCTCTAACATTTAAGCCCTAAACTACAATCCTAACCCCTAAAATTTGTAGCTCAAACACCAATTATGGTATGAATTCATTACTAATTTTAAATTTATAAACTATAAACCGTCTTTAGCATCAAAGTTTGAATTGATTTTCATTTTTGAACAATAAACCACTCAAATAATTAAAACTATTTACTTTATCACTTTCAATGCGTTAAATGAAAATATTGGGATTGGTTGAAAGTACATAACATAAGCATCTTGAACAATTAAACGTTGCTATCAGTTATAAATCCCTATATTTAGGCCCTATACTAAAAAATATTAAAAATACTATATTTACGCCCTATCTGTCCCTTTTTATGCCCTATATTAAAAAATACTAAAAATTAAATTTTAAACCCTAATTTTAAAATTTACTTTTTAAACCTTAAATTATGTACCCTAAAAATTACATATACCCTTAATTTTTTAAACCCTAACCACAATCTTTAATCTTAAACTTTAAATCTTAAAAACACTATTTTTTTTAAATGAAGGAACCAAAAATTTTGGTGCAGACGATTTCCAACAATTTACAATAAAAAAATATGTTATAAGTATCTTTTAAAGATCGAACTATATGAGTAGTAAATTCAAAGCTTTAATGGAGAAAGATGGCATTTCCAAGATTGCGTTCAAAGAGTTAATTAGTCTTTATATTTTAAATATTTCAATTTCATCCTCAAACTATGACTATGATTTTATATTTGTCTTTTAATTTTTGAACATTATAATTTTATTATCAAATTATGACTCTTATTCTAAATTGATCACCAAATTTTTTAACATTCTAATTTTATCTTCAAATTATCAGTATATACCAATCATATCTAATGTTAATAAAACTATTATAAAATTTGTTAATTTCCATGTAAACACCAATATGTATTATACAAATCATTGAAGTACAAGTAATATTAAATCCAACCAAAAGAGACATTGTAAACTTTAAAGTGACCTACATTACAGTATTTAAGGACCATTAAGTTAAAACAAAGAACATTTAAGCACTTAAGAAAATGAACACTGGAAATTGACTAATAAATCCATTACAGCATAAGCTCCACTGGATACCTATGAATGCAACCTTCCCAGGGATTACCAGGCGAGGGCTTAACATTCTTGAGGGCCAACCAAACTGCGCTGTTACATTTGAACCCGCTTCCGAAAGCAATCTGCCAAACACGGTCCCCTTACGCGTCCGGCCCTTCGCCTCCGTATAGGCCAGCTCGTACCAGATCAAACTCGACGAGGTGTTCCCGAACCAGTGGAGCGTCATACGAGAGGCCTCAGCATGTAGCGGGAGAAGCTGCAAATTCTTCTTGTGCTCATCGATCACGGCCCTCCCTCCTGCATGAATGCAGAAGTGATCGAACGCGAGCTTGAAATCCGGTATATAAGGCTTGATTCTCGCATTGAACCTCCTAGCAACAAATGTCACAAAGAACAAAAGTTGCTCACTTATAGGAAGAACAAGGGGACCCAATGTAGTGATGTTAGTCTTAAGTGCATCACCAGCAATTGCCATCAAATCTTTGGACAAAGTAACCCCTGTTTTCCCAGCTTCATCTTGCTCCTGTTGAACGCATTTGAACGCCTTATCATCAGCTCCGATATGTTTCCTCACCGCATGAACGAGCTTATACTTGCTCCGACTTCGGTCCGCCGACCTATTCGACAACAAAATCGCGGCACCCCTGACTCGAAACAAGCAATTCGGTATCAACATCGATTTTTTGTTACCGAAATACCAATTCTGTGTAATGTTTTCAGTGCTAGCAACAATGGCATAGCTATTCCTTTGATCTTGCAACATATCCTTAGCAAGATCAATGGCTATAACACCAGCACTGCACCCCATACCCCCAAGATTAAAGCTCTTAATATTACTCCTCATCTTATACTTATGCACAATCATTGCAGACAACGAAGGAGTTGGATTGAACAAACTGCAATTAACGACAAGGATTCCAACATCTCTGGGCTTAACATTAGTGTTGGCGAAAAGGGTATCTAAAGCACCGAAGATCACCTGTTCTGCTTCTTGTCTCGCAGCCGCCATTGTCGGTCTCGGGGGAAGACAATGCATTGCTTCAGGCGCACATGTTTCTTCTCCAAGACCCGATCTTTCCAAGACCTTGCCTAGAAACTCCAAAGAGGAATCATCGAAAGCACCCATCAGCTTGCAGTGTTCCATGAACCGGTGGTGCTCGACTTTGAGGCTGTAATCACTTATTTTGACCGAGTTTTAATATTATTAGTATTATTTTAATAATAATATTATTAATATAAAATTAATGAAGAAAAAATAATAAATATATATACATTTAAAAAAAATGAAGAAACTGCGTAGAGCAGCATGCTCCACGTCACCCTAAATTATCCTCACCCCTTGAAGATTGCCTATAAATAGGCAGAGGTTCACGCAAGAAAAGGGGGAATCGGCCATGGCAAAGCCAAATAAGGGGGCATTAGCTCCCGGCTAGCCATGGACCGGGGTAGTGCCCTAGGTCCTGGTCGGTTCGATCGGGGTCCTATTTTAGGTTCGATTTAGTTAATATTTTTGGAGAGGTCGCGGTAGATCTCGGTGGGGTTCAGTCGGGGTTCGTTATTCGAGCTCCTAGTTAGGTATATTTTCTTCTCTTTTTATTTGTATTATAATTTTTATGATTTAATGAAGCATTAGTTAATTTAAAATTGTGTTCTTTTTACTTTGTATGTTTATTTATGCTTTAGATTAGTATTTATTATGTTTTAAATTTATGTTTTATATTAATATTTTATTCATGTTAAATTTGTTTTTATTTTATGTGTTAGAGTAATATTTATGAATGTTAGTATTTTATCTATATTAGATTTGTTTTTATGAGTTAGATTAGTATTTATGTATGTATGTTTTAAATTAATATTTATTTATGTTTCAAATTTATGTTTTAGATTAATATTTTATTTATGTTAGATTTGTTTTTATTTATGTGTCAGAATAATACTTATTTGTGTTTTAGATCAATGTTTTATTTATGTTAGATTCGTTTTATGTGTTAGATTAATATTTATGTATGTATGTTTCAGATTAGTATTTTATTTATTAGTATTTATTTATATTTTTATCGCTTTGTATTTATTTTGCTTTCTAAGGTTACATAATGGAATATAAATTATCAATGCGGTGCCCTTTTATCCGAGCGTAAACGGGGCCAGTATCAGGCGTAGTGATAGTGGTTGGGCGTTTACTCTCGGATAACAGGGCCTTTAAAATTTACTCGCAATTATAACCTAATTTTAAATTAATCGTCATTTTAATCCGAAAAGTTTAATGTTAATAAAGCGGTAATTATTAAAGTACCAATTTTGGGCGGTGTGGGGTGCTAATCCTTCCCCATCCGTAACTGACTCCCGAACTCAAAGTTTTTGAATCTCTGGTTTTATAGTGTTCGGCCTACCTAAGTGGCCGGTGGCGACTCCAATTTCTAATATAACGCGTTTTTTCAAAACCCCCACGGAATAAATATTTTTATATCCGAAAGACAACCAACACTTCGAAAACCTATTTTTTTAGGTAAACGGACATCGCTACAGATGGCGACTCCGCTGGGGATTATTTTTTGTTTTTAACAAAATAAAGAGAGTCAAGCTTTTTCAAATAATTACCGCTTTAATAATATTAGAAGTTCCGGATTAAAGTGACTATTAAATTAATATTCGGTTGTAATTGCGCGTTTATTTTAACGCATTTAAAATTTGGCATATAAACCCGTTTTTAAGTGGGGGAAAACGCTAATGCTTTCGTGGAGATATCGTTCTCCCGTGTAGGCCTAGCAAGTACCTTCGGGGCTCGAGTACCTTATGTTTTCGTAAGGATATCGTTCCTTCGTGCAAGCATAAGCGAATGGGTCCCCCTGAATTGAACCCGGTTGAAAGGAGCCTATAATGAGTGATGATCGGGGGCCTTGCTACTCTTAGTATAGGACAACAAGGACAATTCGGGTACCTCCTAGCACCAACACTGCATGTAGAGAACATATAGAAACCCACCCCTTTAGAGCCATGCGGATAACCTTAGGTGTTTTAGACGGGATAAATAGGGTTTTTTTTGTTTACCTTATTTTATTTGTCCTTTTATTTATGTATTTATTATTTTTATCTGGTACTAACTCATTTTTTGTGTTTTATTTTTATTTTTATTTTACACATACTTTTGTTGCATTATCATTGCATCCACATTACATAGAGGCGTTGATTCAAGTGGTTTGCCCGATTAGAAAATCTTTCATCATGGAAAAAATGTGTCTTAGGAAAGGACGGCATCAATCCAGTCGCGCGACATCGGTCAGAGATTAATCAACAGATCTGAAGTAATGATTTGCCGAGCAAGCGTGTAGTGCCAAAGTATACACACGAGACCCTGATGGTGGACATACAACGAGCTACAAGGTGTGTGAATGACTTAGCTACCGAAGCCGCGATTCTCTGACCTTTCGTAACCCCGGACATGGAAGAAGCACCAAGGTTTATCAAGTTGCTTAGAGCTGTCGAGAGGCTATGAGGTAGAGCTAGGGCTTATGTGTAGAAATTTGTTTTGTAATTAAGACTTTTTGTAATAGGGACTCCTTTTGTAATATGAACCTTTTTTTGTAATTTGGCCCCTTTAATTCCCATGAAAGTCGTTCGAAATGGTGATTACCAGCGGAATCAAAGCCTTTATTTGCATTCATGTTGCATATCATGACATGGTGTTGATTCAAAAACAGTTCATTAAAAGGCTTTCAAAATAGAAAAAGTCTATTTTGTCGGGAACGATAATATTACAGTATCAAGTTACGCCGAGCAAAGACCAATCGAGAAAGAAGACGGTACGATAGTAAGGCACGTACGACGCAGAAGATTCAGTCAGGGCCGTAGAACCCCAATTTTAAATCTTCACATTTGACCATTTTGTAAAAGTCTCAGATTTTAATATAACTCATTTAAATTTTTTTTTGAAAATATTATTATTTTGCTTGAATCATTTTCCCTCATAAAACTTTCAGAATAATAATAGTAAAAAAGAAGAAACCTAAAAGTTTCATTTTTTAAAGTAAGTTAAAACCTTTTAATAAAAAAGGGGAATTTTTAAACCAAATGTTCCTTGAAAATTTTAATTTAAACCCCAAAAAGTTTTAAAGTACTCCCCTAAGATCGATAGAATCCATCCATGTTTAGACGTACCCAGATCTACAAAAGAAAAGATATTGTCTGATGCCTTTTCAGAAGCCACAAAAATAAAGATCATGACGTCACGAGTCCATGGAATAAAATAAGAGGAGAAGACGGAGTCATCCATCATCCTGAAGATGACGTCGTGACGTGGAGCACAGGTTTTGCTTCCCGAAGTCAAGGTCTCCAGAATAAATCCAACTGTTTCCTGTAATTCATTATTAATTTCTTGCAAACAGACATTTTCTCTATTGAAAGATTTTTAAAGACTGTTCGAGAATCAACACCGCATTTGCATGCATTCTCGCATTTATAGGGTATTGATTCCCGAAGTAGTTTCTCAAATCTCAGAAATCGTTCATAATTGGCAAAGGGTCATCTGGTCAGATATTAGGGGGCACGGTCTAGGGTTTTGTCCCAAAGTAAGATCAGAGACAATAGAAGATGAACCATCTGAAGACTTCAGGTCAAACACGGTAAGGAGACACGGTACTGGTAATGAGCAAAGTAAAGTGCAAGAGTTGAAAGAAGCAGAGGAAAGAAGTGATGAATCAGATGAAGACTTTGACGAAAGGTAAGCGATCCATCGAACCGAAAGAAGAACCGATTAAGGATCAGAATAGAAAGCGTGATAGTCAGAATTCTACCTTTAAGCCAGCTAAATACGACAAATTGAACCCTTTTGTGATCCGCATCAATAAACAGGCGGAAGGTATGTCTAAGTCGAGCTTTCAAAAAGTAGAGCTCGGTCTAGAAGAAACCCGAGAAGCAAGTAATGGAAATAAGTATATCTCGATTCCTGTGAGGTGCACCGAACTACTATTAATGTTCATCGTGAAGAGCCTTATTACCTCGGTGAAGTTTCTAGTGAAGAGACAGTCTTATCTGAAAGATTACGAAACCGTTTAGGAAGTTTGGGTCACAGTATTGAGGTTTGTGGGGCCCTGAAGAACAAGTTTAAGATCTTATCACGATGAGAATTTTGGGTTTCAAAGACGGAGTTCCCCAATTCTATAGTAAGCTAATAATCACCCGAGGGGAAAAGTTGAGGAAAAATCGATATCCAGGACAAAGTTCAAGTAATGCCAAAGTGGGTCACTCAAGCGAGTAAATTTGAAGATCGAAGATAGGGGCATCCCAAGAGAGGGATATTCTTTCGAGTTCAGCCAGCTCAGATAAGAGAGATAACTTTGATAAAATTGAATGATCATCAGAAGCTCTATTGAGTGTTTAAGAATATCAGATTGGGTCACCTTTAAAGAATAGATGAACGGTGTTGTCCAGTTGAAAGACGACTCGGAATATTGAAAGAAGAGAAAGTAGTCAAGCAAGAATCAAGTTAGGATGTTATCAGGTACGTTTGAGGAAATTGGGAATAGGTACGATAGTCTCCAGAGATGAGCTACAGAATAACTTATCCATTAACAAGAGTTTTAGAAACAAGTTTACGACAGAGCAATGACAATTCAACACTCTTCAGTTGGAAATGGCAACTTCCAAGCTACGAAAGACTAAGCAGGGTATAGATGAAGACCCGAAGATCGATATTACTCGAGCAGGTAAGGCGGCTCAACAAGGTGGCAGGCTTTGTCAGAACATGGATCAAGTGTTGGACTACAGAGGCAAGCTGACCGGACTACTGGATGAAGTTAAGAAAGTAGGCACTAAAGCTTATCAGTAACTGTAAATATCTAATATATGATATAATGAAACCTTTTGGCCTCAATGAATGTCGTTCTATGGGGATCACTTTTGGAATCAATACCTTATTGCATTTATGTTTATATTTTAGGATTGCATTGCATTGCTTTGCACGATCCTGGCATGTTTTACATGACACTATCATTGCCTTGTATTATTATTACCTTGCATAAACTTTATGATGAGTAATTCAAAGACCAATTAGGGTTTTATCATGGATAAAAGAATTGAAGAGACTCAAAAATCAATATTCGAGCAGTTAAAAGATGGGTTCGAGAGAAAAAGAAAAAGAAGTTTGATGTCTTCGATGCAAGAAAGCTCTGCTTGAACCCTGATTTGGTCGTCCCTCCAGATTCCAAAGACTCCAGATTTGCGCATGATAACGGAATAAGATGCCCCAAGATTCACTCGACCATATTCTGCAAAAAGATGGAGGGCTGCATTGAAAAATTGCCGATCCACTACTTCCCCGACAGTCTAGCAGGACCTACCTTGATATGATATGCTTTGGACCCAGCACCAAGTCGTCAGTATCTCTAGGGTATGAAGATGAAACCTGATAAAGCTTCAAGGAATGTGCTTTGAGGTGTCTGTGTTTAGCGACCCAGGTGCAGCCCCCCGTAGATGAAGAGGAAAGTGACTTACATGCCACCTTTCTTATTTTTTTCTTTGATAAGGTGCTCGGGAAAATGAATGCCAGCTTTGAGGACTTCATGACAGTCGGAGAGAGAATCAAACATGCACTTCGGGACCTAAGTTTAAAAGACCAGATATGCCTAGGAGCAGAAGGAAATAATGAGATAAGCGGGTACCACTTTCAAAGGTCCTCGTGTTCATAAGAGAAGAAGACAGACAGATTCCCCTGAATCACTGAGAAAAATTCCTCAAACAAGTACATATATAGAGATATTCGGATTATTCCATCTCGGACATATGGCCTCATCTGGTCAAGGGTTAGTACCTTACCTCATGGCCGATAAAGATTACGCCAAGCTCATATGCTCACAGTTTTGATCTATACAGTATATGTGAGTTCCAATTGAGGCGTCGGGGCATGACACAATAGAAAAAAATCAAGAAGCTGGTTGACGATGGAGTCATGACGAGAGAGTTGATCCAGCGGTGGAAAACAAGAGAAGAAGCAAGCCTACACTATAAAGGACTAGAATGAGTTAGTACTCGAGATGTAGTCCGGAGGTCCCTATGGTTTTCCCATCAGTTCATAAAGAAATTCTCAATGCTTTGAAAGAAAAAAAACTCCCAAACAGATATTTTTTAGAATTAAAAATCACATTTTCATGTAGAAAAGCATTTTTACATTCTTGATTCTTTAAACATTGTATTTTTATGGGGTAGTTTTTGTTCTCCCATATGCATATACACGCATTTTTGAATGGACATATATATATATATCATTCCTATACCAGGTCCTCGAATTTTGAATGCAACAGTACATTTGCTTCAGATCCAAAGATCAACTCTAAGTTGCATATATTTAGAAGAGATTGAATGTTGTGGGGATACTGTAAATGTGAGTATCTTCTAGTTTACTTAGGCCAACAGAGGAACAAAGCGAGTGTTTAGACAATGGGCAGTTCCCATTTTAAGAATTTATCTTCTCAGGCACTTGTCGTTTAAGATCCTTGAAACAAAAGTTGACCCTAAACCTTTACCCCCTGAAGGCATTCTCAGGACATCTGTGAATTTGACAATGAATGATATTCTTTTACTTTACCAGAAGACAGAGATGAGTCCAGACAGATTGTATACGAATATCAGAAAATCATCAGAAGAAAGTGGTTGAAAACAAGGATATGTCCAAACGAAAAACCAAAGAAAAGAAGAAAAATGGTAATCAAAAGGCCGAAGCAATCCAGATCGAGTAAATATCAGAAGAGCTGCAGAAAGGCAAGTAACTTCGAGCGGAAGATATCATCAATACCCAGTATAGATACGTGTTGATTCGAGGATACATTTATAGACTCGAATAAGAAGAAAGAGATTCAAGGCTAAAAACCCAAAATGGGCAGTCTAAAACAAAAAATAAAAAGAAAACAAAACAAAACAAAAAAGAAAAGAAAAGAAAAGAAGAAATAAAATAAAAAAAGAAGAAAGAGAGAGAAAAAAGAATAAAAAAAGAAAAGAAAAAGAAAGAAAGAATATTGCTTCACACACAGATCAAACAATACAAGAACGAGACTTCAACTATGAGCCAGAGACACAAGGAATCCACATTTCAGGTAAATATCAGTTTTGAAAATTAGTATAGAAGCTCGAATTGAAGCCAAGTCAAGACAAGTCGGCCCGAAGATTGCCAATTTCGAAAAAGGAAATGACCTCTAGGGTGAAAACCCAAAAATGGGCAGTCTAGAGTGATCCTAAAAATGAAGAAAAAAAATAGTTTGCCTGAGCCTGCTGACATCAATATCCAACCAAAATACACTGAAGAAAGTGACCTCTAGGGTGAAAACCTAAAAATGGACAGTCTAGAGCGATCCAAGAGAAAAAATGAAAAAGAAGAAAAAAAGAGAAAAGAATAAAGAAAGAATAACATTTCATCTGTGCGTGCCAATCACAAGAATTCCCATAAATGTATTCGTAGTCCTTCATTCAAGAAATCTCAGTTTCAAGGAGTTTTGGAGGATCAAACATTCTTGAACAGAAAACGAACGTCAGTATATAGCCAGAATGCAATGTAGCCTACAGTAAAAAGAAAATAAATGAACTCTAGGGTGAAAACTCGAAAACGGGCAGTCTAGAGTGATCCAAAAAGGGAAGGAATAATGGGCATATCCAAGTTACACAAGTACAGAAATACTGTTCCACTTAACCATAAACCAAAGCCTACATTACAAGCTCCAAAGACTATTCTGGTCATCCATAGATATCCAAGTTGAATGAGAATGTCTTCAGATTTCATTCCGCCTATAAGGGTTAACTTTGCTTCAAGGAACGTCAAACTTCGAAGTGCTTGATCGACACCCTAAATGAAGGAAGGATGGGGCATGGTGAGATAGTGAGATTAAGAAAGCCACCTTAAACGGGGTAGAAACTAGGTAGGGTTGCTCTACGTCACCCTAAATTATCCCCACCCCTTGAAGATTGCCTATAATTAGGTAGGGGTTCACGGAAGAAAATGGGGAATCGACCATGGCAAGGCCAAATAAGGGGGCATTAGCTCCCGGCTAGCCAAGGACCGGGGTAGTGCCCTCGGTCCTGGTCGGTTTGATCGGGGTCCTATTTTAGGTCCGATCTAGTTAATATTTTTGGAGAAGTCGCGGTAGATCTCGGTGGGGTTCAGTCGGGGTTCGTTATTCGAGCTCCTAGTTAGGTATATTTTCTTCTCTTTTTATTTGTATTATAATTTTTATGATTTAATGAAGTATTAGTTAATTTAAAATTGTGTTCTTTTTACTTTGTATGTTTATTTATGCTTTAGATTAGTATTTATTATGTTTTAAATTTATGTTTTATATTAATATTTTATTCATGTTAAATTTGTTTTTACTTTATGTGTTAGAGTAATATTTATGAATGTTAGTATTTTATCTATATTAGATTTGTTTTTATTATGTTTTAGATTAGTATTTATTTATGTTTTAAATTTATGTTTTAGACTAATATTTTATTTATGTTAGATTTGTTTTTATTTATGTGTTAGAATAATACTTATTTGTGTTTTAGATCAATGTTTTATTTATGTTAGATTCGTTTTATGTGTTAGATTAATACTTATGTATGTATGTTTCAGATTAGTATTTTATTTATGTTAGATTAGTATTTTATTATATTAGTATTTATTTATATTTTTATCGCTTTGTATTTATTTTGCTTTCTAAGGTTACATAATGGAATATAAATTATCAATGCGGTGCCCTTTTATCCGAGCGTAAACGGGGCCAGTATCAGGCGTAGTGATAGTGGTTGGGCGTTTACTCTCGGATAACAGGGCCTTTAAAATTTAGTCGCAATTATAACCTGATTTTAAATTAATCGTCATTTTAATCCGGAAAGTTTAATGTTAATAAAGCGGCAATTATTAAAGTACCAATTTTAGGCAGTGTGGGGATGCTAATCTTTCCCCATCCGTAACCGACTCCCGAACTCAAAGTTTTTGAATATCTAGTTTTATGGTGTCCGGCCTACCTAAGTGGTCGGTGGCGACTCCAATTTCTAATATAACGTGTTTTTTCAAAACCCCTCGGAATAAATATTTTTTATATCCGAAAGACAACCAACACTTCGAAAACCTATTTTTTTAGCGAAATGGACATCGCTACAGAGGTGTGAAGGAGGAAGATAACAAGAGTAGTCCACCAAGTAAACGGATCTTGCTCGGCTCATGATGTAAACGGTTGACCCGACCATGAAGAGAGCGAAGAACACGATGGCCGTGACAAGGTTGTTTTCAAGATGAAGCCAGAACCGGTGGATGTCGTCGAGGATCAACCTCGATGCTTCGACGACGATGAAAGCCATTAAAGGGATGAAACAAAGTGTGAAAAGATGAGTTATTAAATAATGGTAACCGAGTTTGACATACTTCAAGTTGACACTCGGTAACAAATCAAGCAACCTCCCTGGTTGCAGGACCTGGACGCGAACGCCGTTGTTTGAACAATTCTCTGCACTTTCCATGGTGATGAGTAGGGATGTAAAAACAGGTAATCGGATGTGTTTCAGGTCGGGTTAAATCAGATACATGTCATTTTAGGTCGATTTAATGTTTCAACTCAATTCGGGTCGGGTGTGGGTCAGTTTCAGGTCGGGTTCATTTCAGGTCGGGTTCATTTCAGGCCGGGTTCATTTCAGGCCAGGTTCATTTCAGGTCGGGCTCATTTCAGATCGGGTCAAAATGGTTCGGGTCCGAATCAGTTAATTGACGGGTTAATTCGGGCTCGGGTATACTTCAGGTCGGGTTCATTTCAGGTCGGTTTAATTTCAGGTCGGGTTCATTTCAAGTCGGGTTCATTTCAGGCCGGGTAATTTCAAATCAGTTTAATTTCAGGTTTGGTTAATTCGGGTTTCGAATTCGTATTAAGTTTGAGTTTGGTATAATAGTCGATAGACTTTGGATTGAGTCATTTCACAAACAAGAATCACATTAAAAATAAATATTAGGCACTAGAATGAACAAAAATATCATCGTTATTTAAAATATTGGAATAAATTACAAAAAATTAAAAATAAATAAGGGTCAATTTCGGTGAATAAATAAATTTTAGGGACTAACATGAACAAAATATCATCATATTAAAAATATTGGACTAAATTACAAGAATATAAAATAAATAGGGTTAATTTTGGTTAAAAAATAAAATTTTAGGGACTAACATGGACAAAACTTAAACTAAATTGGGACTCAATTAAATTGAAATAAAACATAAAAGTGAACATTAATGGCTTAATCGAAAACATCTAAACTTGAAAGGGGTAAAAAAAGAATTTGCCAAACCTAAAAATTTGGGTGGGTACTTTCCCTCTCTCCCACCCATTCATTTTAAATTTTTAATTAAAAAAAAAACAACTGGTTAAAAATTTGGGCGTGATTTTTTAGGTTAGGAAAAATTATTTTTTAGCACTTTTGACTTTAAATATTTTTTATTTAAGTCTCAAATTTTTAATTTTAGGTTTTAATTTAATTCAATTGAGTCTAAATTTAGATTAATTTAATTGAAATTTCACATTTAATTTTAAAATTCTTTTAATTATGTCTGTGATTTATGCTTCTAGGTTTTAATTTAGCTCAATTAGATCCCGAGTTTAATAAGTTAATTCAATTTGGACATTATTATTATTATACCATATAAATTTTGATTTAATATAATTATACACAAAATTTTGATTTGGATGTAAACATGTAACTGTACACATGAAAGTTGAAATTTTAATTTAGTTTAATTGTACACATGAAGCTTTGATTTCAAATTCAAATGCATAAATTAGCAAGTTGAATCAAAATTAATCTCGTAAATCAATAACCCTAAACTAAACCATAAACCGTTAATACTAAACCCAAAACCATAAACCTTAAGGAATCGAAATTAATTTCATAAACCAATAACCATAAGCTAAACCATAAACCATTGATACTAAACCCTAAACCTTAAGGAATAAAAATTAAATTGTAGGAGCTAGAATAAACAAAAATATTATTCAACTAAATTACCAAAAATAGAAATATCTATGAGTCAATTTCGGCTAAAAATAAACTTTTAGGGACTAATGTGACAAAAATAAACCCCAAATCCCAAAACTAATCCCATAACCCTGAACATTCAACTTGAAACATTTACCACTAAACCTCAAATCTCAAACTCTAAATCTTACAATCACTGATAATTAAAGTCCAAGCTGAATCCCTAATCCCTAAACTAATCCTATAACCTTAAACACTCAACTTGAAACATATATTATACCCCTAAATCTGATAAACACTAATAATTAAAGTGCAATTCTAATCCCCAAATCCCCTAATCCCTAAACTAATCTCATAACCCAAACACTCAACTTGAAACATGTATTAAACCCCTAAATCATACAATCACTAATAATTGCTACTTGGAAGCCTAATCCCCTAATCCCTAAACTAATCCCATAACTCCAAACACTCAACTTGACACATTTACCCCTAAACCGCAAACCTCACCTCCTAAATCTTACAAACACTAATAATTTTAATTAAATACATTATAATTATAACTAAAATAATTTGAATATTAAATTAAATATTAAATTAAATTTATAATTTTTAATAAAATATTAATTTAAAGTTATAATTTAAATAAATTAAATATACACTAATAATTTAATTAAATACACTAATAATTTAAAATATCATCATATTAAAAATATTGGACTAAATTACAAAAAAAATAATATGGGTCAATTTGGAATAAAAATAAAGTTTTAGGGACGAATAAAAATAAAGTTTTAGGGACTAACATAAACAAAAATATCATCATATTAAAATCATCGGACTAAATAAAATAATATGAATAGGGGTTAATTTGGAGTAAAATTTAATACATTATAATTATAATTTAATACATTATAATTGTTGACGTCGTTTTTCATCATTGCCGAAATAAATTGGACCTTCAAAAGCCCGTCAAACGTTTTAATTATTAAACAATTTTATGAAGGAGGATCTAATTAAAAAAGAATCTAAACCTAAAGGTCTAAGGAAACTAAACTCAAATTGGGACTAAAATGAATAAAAAAAACTAAAGAATAAAAAAAGGACTTAAGTGTAAAGCTCCTAAACTAGTAATGGCCTAATCCACTAATAACCATTAAAAAATGGGCGGGCAAGATTCCCTCCATTTGTTACAGCAATTGGCAATTGCTTTTTTAAATATGGGTGGGCTGCGGGCAGATCAACTTGAAAAATGGGCCGGCAGGTTTTTACTTTTTAGGGACTAGAATAAATTATAAAAAAATGAATAAGGGTTAATTTGGAGTAAAAATTAAATTTTAGGGAATAGAATAAATTGGACTAAATTGTCGAAAATATAAATAAATATAGAGCAAATTTGACTAAAAATTAAATTATAGGGACTAAAATAAACACAAATATTATTAGACTAAATTACCAAAAATAGAAATTCCACTAATTCCCTTCAAAATTTTGGGTGGCTTATTCCCCTAATTCCCTCCAAAACTTTGGGTGACTTTTATCCCTCCAAAATTTTTAGACTAAAAGTAAATTAATCTCAAACCTAAAAAATAGGTTGCTTATTTCCCTCCAAAATTTTGTCTTTTTCCCTCTTTTTTACCAATTGTCTTTTTTTTCTTCTACCAATTGTTTTAGTTTAATTCAAATGAGTCCCAACTTAGATTAATTTAATTGAAATTCCACATTTTTTAGAATTCTTTTAATTATGTCCGTGATTTATGCGTCTAAATTTTAGTTTAGCTCAATTAGATTCTAAGTTTAATAAGTTAATTCAATTCGAAAATTATTATTATTATTATTATAACATATAATAAACTTTGATTAAATATAATTATACACAAAATTTTGATATGGATGTAAACATGTAGTTGTACACATGATAACATCAACATGAAAGTTAAAACTTTAATTTAGTTCAAACTTAGTAGTTCAAACTTGACAAATAATTTATATTGAATGGTTACTAAGCATATTGAATTATTACTAAGCATTGAATTATTTAATAAAATTTCAAACTTAGTAATGTCAAATGAATATCTAAATCCAATCTTTCCTTTTTTTATATTTTTAATTGATTATATATGTATATATATATATTATTTAACATTTTAAATTGATTTAAAAAATTAATAGTTTATATTTACCAATACTTAATAGTTTACATTTATCAATACTTTAAATTTATCAAATCATCAAATCATATGCTTCCTCAATTACATGTTAGGTAAATCAAGCTAGGTCAATATTAGTTCAGGTCAACAATAGGCCGGGTTCAAAACAAGTCGGGTCAATTAACAGGTCGGGTAAAATCGGGTCTCAGGTCGATTCAGCCGAGTAATATCAGTTATCTGCCAGGTTAGTCTTGGGTTCGGGTTCGTTTCAGTCGGGTGCAGGTCGGGTTCCGAGTCCACATTAACATGTTCAATTCGGGTACGGGTCGTTCTTGGTCGGATGCAGGTCGGGTTCGGTTACTACAGTAACAGGTCCAACTCAGGTTCGTGTCAACACCAGTCAGTTACAGATTGGTTTCGGGTCATCGAATCCTCGGATCAAACCATGTTCTAACTCAAGCAGGTTTCAGTCCGATTTTCAGGTCGGGTCAATTTTTTACATTCCTAGTGATGAGTGATTCAAAAGTTTGGATTTTCTTTCGGAAAAAGAAAAGAAAACTTGGATTTTTCTTGAAAGAAGTAAAAGGTTGAAGCAATGAGTTGGGTTTTGCTTGTGAACAAAAGGGGTATATATACAGATATAGAAGCAAGCATGGGTACTAGGGAGTGACATGACCTTAGGAAAATCTCTAATAAATCCCTTGAAGTTTTCAAAAATTTTATTTGACCCCCTCAAAATATTTGGAAAATTATTTTGTTCACTAAAAATTATTTAAATTTTCACGTTAATATATACTCGTATGTATTTATAACTTATATTAAATTAATATTTCACAATTTAAATTGTCGTAAAAAATCACAAATAATAAATACGTGAACCTAAAGTTATTTTTTAAAGTAATATTTTTTCTTACAAGTAAAAGCTTCAAAAGTATTGAACTTTTGTGATTGAATAGAGATATTACAATATCATACCAGAATTCGAACTCATACAAAATGAGATAATATAAGCATCTTTAGCTACTAGACCAATTAGTGAATAAAACTATTAAAAATTGATACACACACAAATTTGGTCTTTTTCTTGAGTTTTTATTCCAATATTATATTTTCTTATTTATCAAATCAGGACTCTTTTTGTTTTCATTTAATTTTTATAATGTTTTTAAATAAAAATAAAACAAGAAAATTGCATTGGGGAAAACAGAATTTGATATTCCGTCTAAATTTTTGAAAATTAAAAATTTCCAACAATCTCGCGTAATATTTTTAAACATTTTAGGGGCAAATTCCTGCTAATTTCTCAATATTTTCTTTTGAGTTTCTTCTACTAGTTGAATTCAAAACCTGCTACTATAATTTCATTTTATTTTCTTTCCAAGAAAATCTCAGTAGAAATTTTTTAAAATATTATAGATCAACATTTGTTCCATGAAGTCACATATAGATATACGATTTTATAATATAATTACTTCTACAATTATTTCGATGTTGACCTCCTCAAAATCATGTTATAGAAATGAATGAGGGGTGGGAGTTTTTTCTGATACATTCAAAGTCATTTCTTTTCCTGGTTTGCCAATCATCTTTGACTATGGTGTTTTGTTACCCGTTTATGGAACGGAAACAGGAACAGGAACGCGACACAAAATGGTGAAATACATGAACTTTCGGGTTGTCGTGCTTTGTCCAAAGTCTCAACATGGCTTACTTGCATGGCTTGACGTACGGACCAAATTAATGTTAAGGCCGTGTTTGGTACTATGCTTCTTACTCCACTTAATTATTCATGGACAAATTTAGGCGGGAAGGGGGTCCAAAGTCTCAACATGGCTTGACGTAAGCGGAAATTAATGTTAAGGCCGTGCTTGGTTGTATTTTTTGACCCACTTCATTATTTATAGACAAATTAATGAGATTTTAGACTTTTTCCAACTAACTGTTTTAGTGGTTTATTTTATTATTTTGCACAAGTTCGCTGAACAAGCTCCTATGATCAAGCCCAAATTAATTCATAATTTTGGACTAGGTTAAAATATGCTATAAGTTATGTACTTCAGAAGTTAATCACTTACCAAAATGTCAAAAATTAAATGTTATGAACACATTAGGTATAACTACTACTATTAAACAACACTTAACTGCATATTCCTTGTTTGATTATAAGATTTTAGAAAGATTTTATCTTCAATATTTCTAAAGTTATAAGTATACGAGCAAACACATTTGGCCGGTTGGCCAAACTGCTCATCTTTATTCCTCCATATTCTCTTAGGTCATGGGTTTTAGATCCACTAGAAGCATTTGCCTTTCTTTCCCTAGAATCCCCTTTCTCTCCCCTTTTAAGATTTGTCAAAAAATATATATATAATTACACATAAATAGCACACACATTCAAATAAACTCAAGCATAAAACAACTTAAATCATAGTAAAAATTTAGGGTTCATCACGTTGAGGCACTATATCTCTTAAATAATATCAGAGTTTCAAATCTTAAAATTGTAAACGAAAAAATAAATTAAAAAAGTAACTCTCATAATAAATATCTATAATACATGATGAGTATCAATCCCCATACTTTCCAAGATTCATCATAATCTCAATATCTTTATCTTAAGCAGCCGCCATAATTCATGACAACAACACCCACAAATTGGGACAAAAGAGTAGAATTCTAATCTTATCTTATATATGTGGGAGTAAGTCATACTATGATTTATGAATCTCATATATGTGGGAATAAGTCATACTCATAATCACACGTTAATGATTTTTAATTAATATAATTAGTACTAACTGTTTGGACTTTGGACGACATAAGCTAGACACTTGAATAACTCATTAGTTGACACACTCATGCACTAATTTGGTTTTTGCTTTCTAATATCTAACAAATCTAACGTTTTGGTTTAACCGCATATATCTAATTCATTGACTGGTTAATCCGAATCGAGTTTTGTAAAAATCTAATATGAAGACGACCATCACAACCTAGTTTTCTCTATTTACAACGTCAAAAATTCGAAATCTAATTTTACTTAAAGGACCCGCCGTCATATCCCACTGGACCAACTGGTTGTTGGTAAGATTGTAATTAATATGAATGAGTTTTAAAATATGTAAAATATTATTTACAGATTCAAGTCTCAATTCATACCATATGCAATGGCGGAGCAAGGATTTCCATAAAGTGGGGTTAGAGTTGGATTCGGGGTTTGAGGAATTCACATAGCACTACAATAAGTATTATTGACCTTTGTAATACTCAAATTTTGTCCGGTTTATATATATATATATATATAATTCACTATACATATAGCCAAATAATACTAAGTAATAAAACAGTTTAATAAAATAATCTCCAAAGATTATATTAAATATAAACAGTCCATATTACAATTGCCTCTACAAATCTGAAAAGCCCAAATACAAGTATTATAGCCCAATTTTAAAGGGGGTTTCCGCTCATTATCAGCCTTCACTAGCCTAAGAAACACAATGTGTTTCTTGAGCCCGCCATAATTGACCTACAGACTCAACACATGGATTAAGGGCCTGTCTAACGTCAGTTGCGTCACCTGCTATAAAAGGGAGAGAGAAAGTCAGCATTCAATTAATGAGAAAGCAATAATTGTGCAATAATTGAAAAAAGAGAGAAAAGGAAAGTTGAAGAGATTACCTAAAAAAGAGGAGCTCAGAGAAGACGACCGGAGTAGTTGCTTCACCGTCGGAGGTTCACCGAAGCTGATGATATATACAGAGGTATATTTCCACCTTTGCTCTTTATTTTCCCGCACTTAAACAAACAGAAACAGCTAAAACCAGGCCACAATCATTCAAAAGATAGTGATATCAGAGTTCTAAACTTAGATAAGTCCTAGATCCAAGGTCAGTAACCTAAAACAATACAAGATCTAAAATAGAAATGGAAACAGAAAAAGAGGAAGAGGATTATGAACACTTATCTTAAACCTTTGCCGCTGTAAACACCGCCAGAGTGAGTGTGGAGCCGGATGAGAGCTAGGTTTCAAGTCGGAGTTGAAAATGATAGAGGAGAGCTTCTGTTTATGGGTAGATGGTGTAGGAATGGGAGAAGGGGTCGATTTTGACGAATTCAGGTTTATATTAGGGTTTAGGCTTAAAAAGGGAAAAATAAAGTTTTATTTTGCGGTGTCCGAAAATCGCTCCGGCGGCGGAGCATGGTGGCTGGAAAGAGGTTAGGGAGGATCAGAGTTAGACTAGATGGTGGCCGAAGGGATAGGGTATACCGGAAGGGATGACTGGAGACGATGGCCAATGGCTATTCAAAGTGTACAATTTTGGAATTGTAGCCAACAATTGCTCAGAGCCATGTCACAATTTTGGAATCCTGCATACAATTGTTTCACTTTCGGCCAAGTTGATATGACACCCACTCTTAAAGAATATGAGGTACTGATTTACTGTCCGACTATTCAAAGTGACAAGATATATACAAGACCTGGAAACAATATGGGTTTTAAAAAGAAGTTAGCACTGATCACTGGGAAGAAAAATGAATGGTGGGATACAAAAATCGCCAATAGTGATAGCATGGATCAAAATGAGGACAAACAACGAGTAAATTGGAGAGTCTTGAAAGAATTGATAATGGTAAGTGGTGATGAACCAGCTAGAGCAAGAAGTTTATATGCTTTGTGCATATATGGGCTAGTAATATTCCCAAGAACTCCAAAACACGTAGATCTATCAACTGTGAGACTATTTGAATGACTGAAAAAATGAGTAAACCCGGTCCCTGCTATCTTAGCCGAGACATATAGGTCATTGACTGTATGCAAGAAATCAGAAGAATAAAGGTTTTGGGGATGCGTACAGTTTTTGGAATCTGGTTTAGAAGTCACAAGTGGGACACACCGTATAGAGATGCAAGGTATCTTATCTCTTATTCACCCATAGAATAATATTTGACAGGCTGTCCTTTGGAGAAAAATGATGAAAAAATAGTGGGAGGAGTATTTCAAAGACTTGAAAGATACTGATATGGTATGGAGGGCACCTTGGTTGCACAAGGGGATATCAGTTTTATACAGATGTGGAGATACTGATTGGTTTCTATTACCTGGAATTTAGGGGGGAACAGCTTATTGTCCCTTGCTGGTGTCAAGACAATTTGGTTCGAGGCAATTCATACCGGCTATGGCAGGGATGGCTAAATTCGAGTATGCACACAAGACTAATGATTACAAAGGAATTGTAGTGCAAACGGGGAAAGCATGGGAAAAACCAAGAAGAGTTCAACCGTATCAAGAGCTGGAAATGATGACGGGATATGAAGAGTGGAGAGCACAAAGAGTGAATGATACAATGTTTTAGAAAATTCCAGAGAATGTAGAACCCTATGTTCGACCAGTTACAGAAGCGTCATCAGCACTAGAGAAACTCAAGCACAATCGGGAGTTGGATTTAAAGAAATACGATAAGGGGATTAGTGACCTTACAGAGGAGTTGATAATGGTGAAGTATCAGGTGACTATTCATGAAGGGCAAGAGAGAGTTGATTGCACAAAAATAAGAGGATTAACCAAGATTTGAAAGAATTGTAAGAGATTCATAATGATTATAAAGCTAAGCAAAAAGGAGGGATGAGCAAGACAATACGAGACTTATCAGAGAAATTAGAAAGCATGACAAATGAACAGAATGATTATAATAAGATGTACAAGAAGAAATCCCGAGAAGGTAAGGAAGGAAGCAACAAGGCAAAGAAGAAGATAGAAGAGAAGCAAGATAGAAGTTTTGATTTGGCAAGACATGTGACACAGCTAGAGGAATTAGTGACAATGTATCATAATGAAGATAGGGTTCGGATGGAGCGCAAGAAGGAAGGATTACAGAAAAGGATATTGGAGATAAAAAATGAAGTGCAGTCATTGAAGGAAAAATTTGCAAGCTATGAAGGAATGTTGTGTCAAGACAGTAGGGTATGGAAGGCTAAATATGAGGTTGCGCAACGCACTATTCAGAATTAGAATAATGAGCTGGTGAATTTCAAGGAGCAGGTTAAGAGTATAGCTTCATATGTGCAGATACTTTCGAGGCAAGCTACATCTCTGTTGAAGAACCAAATGTAGAGCTGAAATATGAAGAGTCTATTGTGCATCTGCAACATAAATTGACCAACTTAGGAATCAGGGCTACTAGTTTTCTATAGTAGGAGTTGTTTCATTTCTTGTATTTGAACCTTCTAAATGAATAAATGTTTCTAAAGACTGTTTCTTTAAACTTGATGCCTTGTCTGCATACATGTATTCATGCATTTGCATAATCATGTATGTATGCATTAAAGTTGCTTTACAAAGTTTTGGTTTAACAAAGGGAAGTTTTATGACATTTTGTTTCATAGATTGCAATCATTTCGCAATCTTATGAACCTGTTTACGTTTAAATATTATGGCTATTGAAGATTGAGTCACAAGCTTAGAAAATGATTGAGCGGAAACACAAAACCGTATCGACAGGATAAAGCAATACATGAAAGATTATTTCGCTCAAACCCAAAGAGAAATAATCAATCAGCTGACCCTACTGTTGGGGTCAAAGGAATCAGGAAAGGCTAAAATACTTGAGGGTGCTTCCAGTGACATAAACGACCAAGCAGAAACCACATCTCACGCAAGGGTACCGCCCGAAGGACCTCCGTCTGCGAAGAAGGTCCAAATTAATCTGGCATGAGCAACACCAAATAATCTGGTGAACATTGGGGCAAATTTTAGGGGTAGTGATGATGTCCGTGATCTAAATACCTTGAATAAGATAGAAAAAATTTACGCCGAGATTAAAAAGAAATATGAAGAGCGATGTAAGGCGTTGAAAGATCGTTTGCTGGAATTGTAGAAAGTAAATGAGACAAGACATGGTGCAGTTAAGATAAGTTTAGTAGCTGACCTAATGCTCCCACCAAAGTTTAAAATGCCAGAGTTTGAAAAGTATGATGGAACTACATGCCCGAAAGCTTATCTTATGATGTACTGTCGAAAGATGGTTGCTCATTTGAAGGATGAAAAGCTGTTGATACATTTTTTCAAGATAGTTTGACTGGTTCAGTTGCTCAATGGTACACGCAGTTAAGCTGTGTAAATATCCATTCATGGAAAGATCTTTCTGGTGCTTTTGTAGAACATTATAAGCATGCTATAGAGATGGTTCCTAGTCACATGATGTTGCAGGGCATGGAACAAAGGAATCATGAGACACTTCAGCAGTACGCTCAAAGATGGAGAGATGTAGCAGTACATGTACAACCTCCGTTGATGGAAAGTGAGGTTGTTCATATGTTTGTACAGACTCTGAAGGGACCATTGTTCGAGAGATTGATCAGTAATGCTACACAAAATTTTGCCGATATAGTAATAAATGGGGAATTGATTGAAGCAGTAATCAAGAGTAGAAGGATTGAGAGTGGGGAAAACTCTCGAAAGAATTATAAGAGGAAAGACAATTAGGTTAATAGTACAAGCGTGTATGAGGCTCTTAAGAATGCATCTATTACTTCATCAGGAGTGGCGTCAGGAAACGTGCAAGGGTCAAACAAGAAGGATACTCGTGGCCCGAGAAATGATAGAATAAATTTCACACCAATACTCAGTCCTATGCTGAATTGTATCCTCAGTTGTACGAAGCGAATTTGGTGAGGCCGTATTACTTAACTCCCCTGCAGCCACCATATCTACAGTGGTATAAGCCTGACGCTCATTGCAAATGTTATTGTACAAGAAACATTGGGAAGATGTGCAAAAACAAGAAAAGGCTTAGGCAAGCGGCTCCAGGGATGTTTGCATCCAAAATCGGTAGCTATGAAAAATGATCGTTTCGGGCTAGGGTTCAAGCCCAATGTCAAGGATAGGTTAAAAGATATGAAGAGAAGAGGGGAAAAGAGAAAAGCTCGTCTAAAGGGATCTGAAGCCTCCTCCGAAGTCAGGCCTTTGGTGGATTTGACATGTATCTTCAAGTCTAGAGGGTTTGAGAACGTTGAGGAAAAACTCATGGAGGTCAACCTAGAGACCGCGAAGATGCATGAAGAAGAAATCTTTGGCAATGAGCTGGCAGGGCTTCTCATCGGAGGAATTTTTGATGGAGCTCAACCTGGGAAGTTTCTGGAGAAAATTCGTCCGTGTCTCTCTAGTGAAAAGCTCGACAATTGGACAGCTGAAGAACTTGATATTGTATTCAGTAAAACAGAGTAAATATCAAGAACCAGCTCTATACCTTTGCCCGTGGGTATAGAGTCTGTAAAGGGTCGCTATGTCATTTCATTTAAATAAGGATGCCTTCAATGTTGGTTCACAAATGACAAACATGTTTTTTGCTTTCTTTTTCACATTCCTTTCAAATATATACACTATAATTTCCTTTGCAGGATTTCAGCTGATAGCATGAATGATCCTGAACCTAATCCTGGAGTAGATCTTGAGCAACCAGTGTGTCTAATGGAAATCAATGAAGTGGAAGATGAAACAGAATGTGAAATCCCTGAAGAATTATTGAGGTTGGTGGAAAAAGAAGAGAAGCAGATCCAACCCCATAAAGAGGAATTAGAGGTTTTTAATCTGGGAACTGATAAAGTTAGAACGGATGTGAAAATAAGAGCAGCCTTCTCTCCAAAAGCTAGACAAGGGTTGATTAATCTGCTACGAGAATTTAAAGATGTCTTCGCCTGGTCATATCAAGATATGCCTGGATTGAATACTGATATAGTGGTACATAAACTGCCCATAAAGTCGGAGTGTAAACTAGTTCAGCAAAAACTTAGAAGGCTGAGGCCAGAAATGGTACTAAAGATAAAGGAAGAAGTGCAAAAGCAAATTAATGCTGGTTTCCTTGAGGTGTCCAGGTATCCGGAATGGGTAGCCAACATAGTCCATGTGCCAAAGAAAAATGGAAAAGTACGAATGTGTGTGGATTACAGAGATTTAAACCAGGCTAGCCCAAAGAATAATTTCCCTTTACCCCATATAGATATCTTAGTGGATAATACTTCGGGACATTCTTGGTTTTCTTTCATGGATGGATTCTCGGGGTATAATCACATAAAGATGAGCCCAGAAGATATGGCTAAGACAACATTTATAACCTTGTGGGGGACATACTGTTACAAAATAATGCCCTTTGGGTTAAAGAATGTTGGGGCAACTTATCAGCGGGCAATGGTGACTTTGTTTCATGATATGATGCACAAAGAAATCGAAGTATATGTTGATGACATGATTGCCAAATCTCAGACTGAAGAAGAGCATATTCAAAATTTGAGAAAGTTGTTTTTGAGGCTGAGAAAGTACCAGTTAAAGCTCAATCCAAATAAGTGTACTTTTGGAGTCACATCGGGAATGCTCTTGAGTTTTGTTGTCAACAGAAGAAGAATCGAAATAGATCCAGATAAAGTAAAAGCAATCCAGAACTTACCATCACCAAAAACACCAAAGGAAGTTCGAGGATTCCTTGGGAGGTTGAATTATATTTCTCGGTTCATTTCTCAACTAACCGATAAATGTGGTTCAATCTTCAAATTGCTTAAAAAGAATAATCCAGGAGAATATGATGAAGAGTTCCAGGAAACATTTGATAAGATTAAGAGGTACTTGACGAATGATCTGATATTAGTTGTTCCAGTTCCAGATAGACCACTTATCATTTACTTAACAATCCATGAGAATTTAATTGGATGTGTATTGGGGCAGCATGATGACACGAGAGAAATGAAAGAGCTATCTATTATTTAAGCAAAAAGTTTACAGAGTGTGAAGTGCGATACCTACATATCCAAAGGTTGTGATGTGCTCTGGTATGGGTAACTCATAGACTTAGGCAATACATGCTGTATTATACCACTTGGCTGATATCTCGCCTTGATCCGTTGAAGTTTATGATGGAGATACCAGCACTGACTGGAAGACTAGCACGTTGGCAGATGTTTTTTTTCAGAATTTGACATCATGTTTGTAAGTCAAAAGGCAATAAAAGGAAGTGTCATAGCAGATTTCTTAGCAAGTCGTGCTGCAAAGGACTATGAGCCGTTGAACTTTGATTTCCCTGATAAGGATGTGATGAATATCTCCATGAAAGAAATTAAAATTTCTGAAGATGAAACGTGGAAGTTATATTTTGATGGGGCTGTAAATGCCCTAGGACGGGGAATTGGGGCAATATTGATTTCCCCAAACAATGAGCATCATTCCTTCACAAGTAGACTGAAATTCTGTTGTACCAATAACATGGTAGAATATGAAGCTTGTGTCATGGGATTGCAAGCCGCTATTGAAAGGAAAATTGAAAGTCTGAAGGTATATGGAGATTTCGCATTGGTCATTTACCAGCTTCGTGGAGAATGGGAAACAAAGGATGTCAAGTTGATTGAGTATTGGAAACTAATCCTCAAAATGATAAAAGAGTTCAAAGAGATTACTTTCATATATGTCCCCATAGAGGATAATCAGATGGCGGATGATTTAGCTACATTGGCTTCATTCTTCTTAGCCAACAGACCTGAGGACATGTGACAATCTAGATGCAGAGCTACAATGCTTATGCTCACTATTGTAGCATAGAATAGGAAATAGATGGAAACCCTTGGTATTACGATATCATGCAATATATCAGGTTTCAAAGGTATCCTCTAGAAGTAAATGATAGCGCTAAAAAAATATCAGAAGAATGGCTTCATGATATGTGTTGGATGGAGAAACCCTATACAGAAGGGGCAGAGATCAGATCTTGCTGAGATGCGTCAATGCTAATGAGGAAAGAAGTATCATGACAGAGGTACATGATGAAATATGTGGGACACATGCAAATGGTTATGCAATGGCCAGGAAAATTATGAGGTCTGGATATTAGTGGGCAACCATGGAAGGAGATTGTATAGATTATGCAAAGAAATGTCATAAATGTCAGATATACACTGACCGAATCAATTCTCCGCCAGTGCCGCTTCATACGATGAATTCACCATGGCCTTTTGCCGTCTGGGGCATGGATTTTATTGGGCAAATTCACCCCAAGGCTTCTAATGGTCATCGATTCATTCTAGTGGTCATTGATTACTTCACTAAATGGGTGGAAACAGCTTCTTATGCTAATGTCACAAGAACAACAGTACGCAAGTTCTTAAGGAAATAGATCATTTGTCGATATGGATTGCCAGAAAGAATCATCACCGATAATGCTACTAATTTCAATAATAAGATAATAGCATAAGTACGTGAGTAGTTCAACATCATACATGACAATTCTGTAACCTATCGCCCAAAGATGAATGAGATAGTTGAGGTAGCAAATAAAAACATCAAGAAGATCATATCAAAGACAATGGAGACGTACAGAGATTGGCACGAGAAGCTTCCCTTTGCATTGTTTGCGTATCGAACATCGATACAAACTTTAACCGGGGCAACTCCTTACTCTCTAGTTTATGAGACAAAAGCAGTACTTCCCATTGAGGTTGAAATCCTGTCCCTCCGAGTTTTATTAGAGATAAAATTAGACGATGCAAAGTGGATACAAGCTCGGATAGATCAGTTGAACTTGATTGAAGAAAAGAGGTTGAGGGTTATTTGTCATAGTCAAATGTAACAGAGAAAAAAACTAGTAAAATCTGATTCAGTCAAAAGGTATTACGCCTGAAGTAAAAAAAGAGAAAAAAGAAAGAAAAAAAGAAAAGAAAAGAAGAGTGAAAACCCGAAAAGAGCTCTTCGTAAAAAAATAAATATATCTGTGGCGAAAACCCAAAAGGGCGTTATAGATATTCAACAAAAAATAACAATAAGAAATGGGGGTTCAAGATGAAAATCCGCAAAGGGCGTCTTGAAACCGAAGGAGGGTCTGGGTTGAAAACCCGTAAAAGGGCGGTCCAGATAGTTTAAGAATAGGCATCCGTCGGTTGAAATCTCTCAGACATCACCCAGTATTTTAGAAGGGATTTCACATCTGTAGTCATCCAGACAGCATTTGAAGTCTATTAGACATAGGTCAAGCTTAAGACTACTTCTGGACGACAGGGTGAATGTATCCTTTACGCTATGAATGCTCGAAAACCTGATATAATTCCTTGATTTTATTGTTTTAGTTTGCCATGACTTGTTTGATAAATTCTATTCAACTTTGTACTAGTAAACTTCAATAAAAATCATGTATTCCCTTCCAAGCTTTCCTTTTATTCCAAAGCATCATTAAATGATTGACATAGCGAATAAAACATATAATTTCTTGGTATTATTATGTTTTGAAGGATGCATGTGAACTTTAATACTCTGGTTATTGAAGAATAGTGTATAAAAGTAAAAGGTATCATTGAACCTGAGAGACAGGAAACGTATAAAAGAGTATCATTGAAAATCAGTCTTAGGGCACCCAGGATAACGTGGTTGGTATGAGAGCCAAAGGAGCATCACTAATGTCTTGGTACTGAGAATCTTCGCCGTTCCTCAAATTCCAGGATAGAGTCAAAAAAGCGTGGCTTCATGTTCTTCTGTTGAGAATGAAAATTTGATTCATTATTTTGTAAAGGCCTTTGGAATTGGCAAGACTGTAAATGCTAATTAGTTGAGAGCTTGTTATGTTTCCTCTGTAATGATCTTCAAAAAAAGAAGAAAAGGAAAAGTAGGGGAAAAAAAGAAAAAGGAAAAAATAGAAAAAAGAAAGAGAAAAATAAGGTGAAAACCCGAAACGGCACCTTGGAAATAATAAAAAATTAAAAAAAAGAAAGAAAAAGAAGAAGAAAAAGAATCAAAGTGAAAACCCGAAAGAGCGCTTTGAGAAAAGCAATCTAAAGTGAAAACCTGAAAGGGCACTTTAGGGCAAGAGGCCAAAAACGCAAGAGGGAATTTCCGAGGGCTAATCCTAAACGTGAGATGAAAGAGGAAAGTGAAGCATCAGGATAATCCCCCAGGGAGTGACGGCTGATTGATTGGTCTCGATGAGATACAATTAAAGCATTATATAGAAACTATGACCATAATAACCCTCATACATGCATTTTAGTTTGTCTTAACAGGAAGCAAAAGGTAGAGTTCCTAATGAGAAGAACTCGCACAGCAAAGATAGAGCTCATAATGTGAAAAGTTCGCCCAGCAAAGACAGAATTCCTAATAAGAAGAGTTCACTCAGCAAAAATAGAGCTCCTAATGTGAAGAGTTCGTTCGGCAAAGACATAATTCCTAATGAGAAGAGTTCGCTGACAAAGACATAACTCCTAATATGAAGAGTTCGCCTAGTAAAGATAAAATTCCTAATGAGAAGAATTCGTCCTAACAAAAAATTCATAATGAGAAAAATTCGACAAACGAAGATAAAGTTCTAAGTGAGAAGAACTTAGTAAGCCCTCAAAGAAGGAGAAGATGAAGAAGGTTCAAATAAAATCCTACTACTCAGAGCAACAGTTGACAGGAGCGGAAAAAATTGTATCTTTCGGTCTTTGCCCTATCCCTGTTCCACAACAATAAACAAAGAGGGGCAGCTGTAATACTCAAATTTGTCCGGTTTATATATATATATATATATATATATATATATATATAATTCACTATACATATAGCCAAATAATACTAAGTAATAAAACAGTTTAATAAAATAATCTCTAAATATTATATTAAATATAAACAATCCATATTATAATTGCCTATACAAATCTGGAAGGTCCAAATACAATTATTATAGCCCAATTTTAAAGGGGTGTTTCTTGAGCCCGCCAAAATTGACCACGTGGCACCACAAGATTGGTCTACAGCCCCAGCATATGGATTAAGGGCCTGTCTAACGTCAGCTGCATCACTTGCTATAAAAGGGAGAGATAAAGTCAACATTCAATTAATGAGAAAGCAATAATTGTGCAATAATTGAAAGGAGAGAGAAAAGGAAAGTCGAAGAGATTACCTGAAAAAGAGGAGCTCAGAGAAGAACAAGAGTAGCTACTTCACCGCCGAAGGTTCGCCGAAGTTGTTGATATATTCAGAGGTATATTTCCACCTCTTCTCTTTATTTTCTTGCACTTAAACAAACAGAAACATCTAAAATCATGCCACAATCATTCAAAAGACATCGATATCAGAGTTCTAAACTTAGATAAGTCCTAGATCCAAGGTCAGTAACCTAAAACAATACAAGATCTAAAACAGAAATGGAAACAAAAAAAGCAAAAAGATTATGAACACTTATCTTAAACCTCTGCCGTTGTAAACACTGCAAGAGTGAGTGTGGAGCCGGATGAGAGCTAGGTTTTAAGTCAGAGTTGAAAATGATAGAGGAGAGCTTCTGTTTATGGGTAGACAGTGTAAGAATGGGAGAATGGGGTCAATTCTGACGAATCCGGGTTTAGATTAGGGTTTAGGCTTAAAAAAGGAAAATAGAGTTTTAAGTTTTTTTCACGGTGGCCGAAAATCGCTCTGGCGGAGGAGCATGGTGGCCAGAAAGAGGTTAGGGAGGATCGGAGTTAGACTAGATGGTGGCCGGAGGGATAGGGTATACCGGAAGGGATGACCAGATATGAAGGCCAATGGCCGGCGTCGCCTCCAACGGCCGAGAAACAGACTGAGGCTAAGGTTGGGTGGTGGTTGAAGATTGAAGCTATGAAGGTTGGAAGAATTGAGGTTGAGTTCTTAAGGAAATAATGGGTTTTATCTGAAAAAAATAGGGAAAAGGGGGTGATTTGGTGTTTCTGTGGATTAAACGGAGTGAAAGAGGAAGAACATGAGAATAACAAGTTTGAATGTAAGGGTTTTGATCGAGAATGAGGGGATTTTTCTGGGTTTTTGGTGTTTGAGTTGAGAGAATCTATGGGATAGAGAGAGAGGAGAGAGAAGGGTTATAACACAAATGACCGGTCCAACTCAGTTTACTCCATTTATATTGAGTTGGAACGACGTCGTTTCTGGGAGCCGGGTTAAATAAGACCCGCACGTTTTTTTAAACGGTCATAGATACAGGGCCGTGGTCCGACTCAGGACCCGTTATAACGGTTTGAGCCGTTTGAGGGGTTTTAGCCGGCCGATTCGATTTGGTTTAGACCGTTTTTGAACCGAATTTTCAATGGGTTTAGATTTAGGCTCTTCAATTTGTTCTGCTTTACATTTTGGTCACCTAAATCCTTGTAATTCAACCTTTTAATTTCCAATTTAATTCAATTTAGTCCTGGACAGTTTAATTCTTTATTTTAATAGCTTTCAATTTAATTTATTTAACTATTTGTATGATGCATGTTTTTAAATAATCATGTAGTATATTTGTTTAGAAAACCTTAAATACACTTAGTATAATTAGAACATTGTAGAAAAATGAATGAATATTGTATAATTACCTCAATGCCCTAAGTTGATTAGTACCACACTTTATTGTGGTGTTATTCAAAAGGGGTATTTTGGTAAAATATCTAATATTTCATTCAAACTTAGAATATGGTTATTATATGCAAATTGAATAATTAGTCCAATGAAATTTAAATTAGGGTTAAATAATTAGTATCATTATAGTAAGGATATTATTATTTTTGGGCCAAATATGAATAGTACTCAATTGTTTGGATGTTATCATACAAGTCCAAAATTGGTGATATTTATAGGATTCTAAGGAATTAAATGAATTGAAGCCTTTATTAGGTTTTTACTTAAAATTGACCACAAAATAATTTTTCATGCATTTAAACCTTTTGCGTTGAGATACATTTTGGATACGGATTGAAGTTTCCTAATGTAACTGGATATTTCAAAATTCGTATCTATTTAAAATTTATTTTCTTACAAAATGATATCTTTATTTTGAAAGGAAATTCAATTAGCAAATAATGATCAAATTAAAGCCATTTTATAACTACAAAATGCTACATGGAATTAAAAAAGGTACCGATAACGGGCGTTTGTGGGGTGCTAATCCTTCCCCACACGTAATTGGCTCTTAAACCCAAATTGTTTCAAAAAGTGACCGGTGGCGACTCCAAAAATGAATTTTCAAAATTAAATGAAGATTTAATATAAAATCTGGTTTTAAAAGGCTTTAATAAATAAAATGATAAGGAACTCGATTTTCAAAAGAATAATTGCCAGGCCATTTTCCATACTCCAATACTCGAAAAATGGTCGTGACAACCTTATTTCTCAAAAATATCAAGTGAGGTCAATTCTTATAATTTCTATGAAAAAATCAATCTAGTTTATTTTACTTTATAATGGGTTTGAAAGACATTTTAATTAGATTAGCAGGATTATTTACACCCTAAAAAACTCCATACATCCGCCGTGATCGTATATGGATTATGTCTAAATTTATTCTGATTTAAGTACGAATATATTTCGATTATTTTTTGGTCCAATTAAGTATTATAATGTTTGGAATCTACCGTAGATATTTGATTACTGCATTATTATTATGATTGTACATACAATTATCCTTCTCACTTTGAAAAAAATATCTAAGATTGCCCACAAGTTCATCCTTGTTTACAAAACGACCGAGCTCATCCTTGTTTACCATTGACTAGTCTTGAAATTATTAGTGTTTATTACGAAAAACATTTGCACATAAGTTTCAAACTTTGACATGCCTTGTCCATCAAGAGTTTGATTAATTGCTTAATTACTTTTTAAGTTTTCTAAGCTTCTCAAACCCAAGTCAACTTAATTTTACTACATTAATGATAAAAATAAATTAAAGATTTTAAATACAAATAGATTCATGTTTTGAAAGTATAGTTCTTTGGAAATCTATAATTGGTTAGAGATAATTATAGAGATTCTAGATTATTGGAAGCTTCTAAGGTTTAAAAATTAATATTATAGTATTGATTAAGTCTGTGTTTGGTTGCCCTCCGGGTTCTGACTAATTTAGACCAATCCGCGTCGCACAAGGTGAGTCTTTTAACGGAGATTTTTTGTATACATAATGCCTCAAATCTGATACCTATTTAGCTGATATCAAGCTACTAACCACTTGGACTAACCCGTCGGTGATAATAACATTATTTTAACCCTAGCTAACAGTAGATATTAGGATCAATTTCGGAGGTTTCTTTCCTTCGCTTGTAAAAATAATATTATAATCTCATTGGTTCTTTCCTTTCCTAGTCAAAAAAAATAATATTATAAATAAGAGAAAAAATAACAAGATGCTCGATAATATTTGAACACTTCTTGTGAAATCATTTTTTATTTTATTCTAAAGAAGCCCTTGAAGCTTGCCCATTGTTTATTGTAGTTCCTAATTCCTTTTCTTTTTCTTTTTTTTTGCGTATTTAAGATACCTAACATTTTCAACTACTACCACCCTTATCCCACCAATTTTTGTCCATTAGGTACTTGAATTATTTTTTGAATTTTTAAAATTTTAATTCTTAAAAACATGAAACAATTAAAAAAATTAAATATATTTTAAAATTTTCAGTTTATTTTTAAAATATATTTTATATTTATATTTATAATTTTTAAAAAATCAAAATTTTTTATTTTGTCATACGACACTTATTGATTGTGTCACATGACAGATACTAACGTTGCTACATCATTTTCTATATAAAAATTAAGTGGAGTGAATCTAGTAATAATAAAAATGTTAAATACCTAAAATGTGAAGAAACAGAATTTGAGTATCTAAGTTAAAAAAAGAAGATTATACTTCAATTTTTTATAATTAATTTTTTTCAAGTGATATAATATAAAATAGGAAAATTCTACAACGCTCGACGAGCACCGATGAACACCACTAACCACTAATGAACACTATTAATTTAATTTATAAAGATTTAAAATCTAAAAGACTCAACGTCTAATTATAAATTATTTAAAATTTAAAAAAAATAACAAAAATATATTATTTTATTTTTAATTTTCTTTTAAACAATTAAAATATTTATTTACCTCTAAATTACAAAACTTTAATTTTTATTTATTTAAAGCCGCTGTCGTCGCCGTTGTTACCTCCTGCATGACCGCCGTTCCCACCGCTCCAACCCTAGCTCCATATTTTGCCCTCCATGACGCCATAGCAGCATTCCAATATCTTGTTCTCTTTGGATATACATGGATTTAATCACCATTTAAATAGCGTGAAAGAGTATTGTGGACATGGATATAATTGCAATTTGCAAGGGCAAGGTTCGGGTCGGATCTAATTATCCACCGATGAACTTTTCCCCTTTTATGTTTTGATGTTTTGTCGCCGAACATAAATTTGTTGTCACTGAAATTCATTCACTGAAATAACGGTAAGGCAGCGACGTCGACAGTGACGACGGTGGCTTAAATTTTAAATGAACAAAAATTAAGGTTTTGTAATTTAAGAGTAGATAGGTATTTTGATTTATGTTTAAAAGAAAATTAAAAATAAAATAATATATTTTAATTAATTTATCTTTTAATTTTTAAATAATTTATAATTGTACGATAAATCCTTTAAATTTTAAATCTTTATAAATTAGATTAATAGTGCTCATCGATGTTCGTCATTAGTTGTGTTCATCGGTACTCGTCGAGCGTTACAGACTCATTTTATCAAATAATAGCCCATATATGGGCATTTTTATAGAGGTGTTTGTGACACGGCTCGCACCCTAGGGTCCGAGCACAGTGCATCCCAGGGTGCCGAGCCAGCCCTCCGCACCCTGCTGAGCCTATCATCACCCATCCGAGTTGGGCCATCACTTGGGGTTGAAGAGCCATGCTCATCAGATAAGGCAAGAAGCACATTTAACTTAGCATATCCCCTTGATTCTTTCCATATCCATCATAATCTCCTTATCTTTGGAATGTTTGACAATATCTCCTTCGATCAAGGGATTGTGTAGCTCATATTTCATCCTGGTCGTCGATGTACTTTGTTTGTAACCGTTGGATGTAGAGGGCTCTAACTATAAATAGAGGCTCAGCCCCACCTCATTTTCCCACTTCACTTTTGAGTAATACATTGAGCATTCACTCAATTCCTCTTGTTCTCTCTTGCTAGCCATTTCCTTCATTTGTTCTTTCGTTTCCGCCAGGATCCAAGCATTCAAGCTTAGATCAGTTTGGCTTACTTAGTCACCACACCATCCCAAAGGCGTCTAAGGCCACACGTCCTGGTTTGAGTGAATTTGTGGACATGACAAGTGGTATCCGAGCCAAGTTTTGCAAGCAATGGCAGGCGGTGCTGAGAAAACCAAGAGGGCAAGCTCGAAGGACTGGCTGACAACACTCGAAGACAAGGTCGAACGCCTCGAGACCAAGGGGTTAGAGACGATGGAGACTTTCGACGTTGTGAATGGCCATCTCGACGAGCTAGACACCAAAGTTGATTCTCTCAAGGATGAAGTCATTGAAGAGGTTCAAGGGCTTCTCGACAACATGCACGAGAAGTTGAACCAACATGACAATTCCCTTCAAGTTGCAATGGAGGCAATGAAGGCAAAATTGGTGAGGGAGATCAAGAAGCTCAATGCCGAGCTACTCCTCTATAAGACTACCGTGGTAAGCGGCATGGTAGCTTAGGTAGCGGTGCCAAAGCCCAGGATCGATGTTTCGAAGCCGAAGGAGTTCTAAGGGGCGAGGGCAGCCCAAGAAGTGGACAACTTCATTTGGGGGTTGGATCAGTACTTTCGACTTATGGGCATCGATGATGAGACCACCAAGGTAAACACAGCTTCTGTTTACTTGACTAATGCCGCTATTTTATGGTGGCGACACAGGTGCTCTTAGGAGGTGGATGGGACCGGACCCATCAAGACATGGAAGGATTTCCAGTTCGAGTTCAAGGAGCATTTCTACCCAAAGAATGCCCAAAAGGAGGCTCGAGAGAAGCTGCATCAATTGAAGCACGATGGCTCAATCTGAGAGTATGTTAAGAAGTTCACCGAGATCAAGCTCTAAATCCAGGGCATGAGTGAGACCGATGCCCTCTTTGCCTTTAAGAATGGGCTACAACGCTGGGCAAAGATGGAGCTACACCGAATGGAGGTCCAAGATCTTTCCAAGGCGTTGGGGGCAGCTGACTCCCTTGCAAAATTTGAACACAAGAAGTCGGAGCCTTCCAAACAAAAGCCGAAGCACAAAAGCAACAACAGGAGAGACAATGAGAGGCATGCCAAGAACGGATCTGAGAAGCCATCCAGCGGAGGTGCTAAACTCCGCAACCCTTGGGAAACGAAGAACAACAACTGCTTCAGTTGCTACAACTGTAGAGGTAATCACATGAAGAAGCATTACCCTCAACTTGAGAAAGCTGCTGCCATTCAGGAAAAGAGTGACGAGGAGAAGGAAGCCCTCAAACTTAATTCAATCATCAGTTCAATGGAGATTAAGAATGGTTCTAAGAAGAAGGGCCTGCTGTTCGTGGACATCGTTACCGCAGGCCAAAAGTTGAGCGTGGTAGTGGACACTGGTTCCTCAAACTTGTTCATGCCAGAACAGGCTGCCAAGAGGCTTGACCTTCATGTTGAGAAGGCAAGTGGGTTCATCAAGACAGTGAATTCCAAAGAGGCTCCAATTGCCGGAGTAGAAAAGGGAGTCAAGCTTAACATAGGTGGTTGGACCGGTAAGGAAAGTATCAAGGTAATCCCTTTAGATGATTTTGAGTTTGTGATTGGGATTTCCTTCCTTGACCGGATTAATGCGTTTTCTATTCCATTTACTGATTCCTTGTGTATCATTGACTCGACACATCCATGTATGGTTCTGGTGAGCCGAGAGGCCGGGGTTGGGGCCAAGATGTTGTTCGCCATTCAACTAAGCAAGGGGGTGTGCAAGGAGGAACCCACCTACTTTGCAATGATGGTGCATGATGAGCCAACCATGTCCAAAGAAGTCATCACCGAAGTGAGGCAAGTCTTAGCAGATTTCAGTGATGTAATGTCTGCCGAGTTGCCCAAGCATCTCCTACCGAGGTGAGAGGTAGACCACGAGATTGACCTTATGCCAAACGCGGAGCCACCAGCCTGGGCCACTTATCGAATGGCTCCGCCCGAGCTAGAGGAGCTACGTAGACAATTGAAGGAGCTTTTCGATGCGGGATATATCCGACCATCTAAAGTACCCTATGGTGCACCGATGCTCTTCTAAAAGAAGCATGATGGAACGCTTCGCATGCGCTCGACTATCGGGCTCTAAAAAAGCTCACGGTGAAGAATAAGTACCCGATCCCACTCATAGCGGACTTGTTCGATCAGCTTGGTAGTGCAAGGTGGTTCACCAAGTTAGATTTATGGTCAGGATACTACCAAGTATGAATTGCCGAAGGTGACGAGCTGAAGATAGCATGTGTGACACGCTACGGTTCGTACAAATTCTTAGTGATGCCATTCGGCCTCACAAATGCTCCTACTACCTGTTGTACCCTTATGAACAAGGTACTACAACCCTTTCTAAATCAATTCGTTGTAGTTTACCTTGACGATATTATGATCTATAGCAAGACCCTTGGGGAGCATGTTGAACACTTGTGGAAGGTGTTCGAGGTTCTTCGGCAAAATGAGCTCTATGTCAAAGAAGAGAAGTGCTCATTTTCCCAATAGGAGGTACCATTCCTTGGCCACTTTGTTGGAGGTGGCAAGATCCAGATGGATGGGGCCAAAGTTCAAGCCATTATAGATTGGGAGCCGCCAACCAAGCTGACGGAGTTGAGATCCTTCTTGGGGCTAGCCAATTACTACTGAAGGTTCATTAGAGGCTACTCCAAGATTGCCAAACCATTGACCGAGTTGCTTAAGAAGGACAAGGCGTGGGATTGGAGCCCTAGTTGTCAACAAGCCTTTGAGGACTTGAAGCATGCTATGGCGAGTGAGCCAGTGTTGGTGTTGCCAGATCACACCAAGCCCTTCGAGGTCCACACCGATGCATCCGATGTGGCCATTGGAGGGGGTCCTTATGTAAGAGGGGCATCCAGTTGTATATGAAAGGCGAAAACTCAATGAGACCGAAAGGGGATACACAGTCCATGAGAAATAGATGACTGCGGTGGTGCATTATTTGCACATTTGGCGACATCACTTACTTGGGTCCAGGTTTGTGGTTTATACCGACAATGTTGCCAACTCATATTTTTTAACCCATAAAAAGTTGTCTCCCAAGCAGGCTCATTGGCAAGAATTTCTAGTCGAGTTTAATTTTTCCATAGAGTACAAGCCAGATAAAGTCAATTCCGTTGCCGACGCACTAAGCCGAAGGTACAATATAGAGTTTGTCAGCTTGCCAAAGGGACAATTGCGGGAGCGCATCAAGGAGGGACTGTCCTATGACCCAACAGCCAAAATGCTCATCAATTTTGCCAAGGAATGGAAAACCAGAAGATTTTGGCTCGATGGGGACTTGTTTTATGCTCGAAGATGTCGCTTCTATGTGCCTTTGTTTGGGGAGTTGCGCAAGGAAATCATGAAGGAGTGTCATGATTCAAAGTGGGTTGGGCACCCGGGGATGCACCGAACCGTAGCCCTTATTACCGAGCACTACTATTGGCCACACATGGGTGAAGACATCGAGGCCTATGTGAGGACTTATCTTGTGTGCCAACAAGACAAGGTCAAGATGAAGAGACCGGCGGGACTGCTGCAGCTATTGCCCATTGCCAAGCGACCATGAGAGAGTATATCCATAGACTTTATAGTCGGTTTGCCCAACACTGACGGCCTGTCTACTATTATGGTTGTTGTTGACAGGTTTTTGAAGTACGGAACGTTCATTCCAGCATCTAAGGCGTGCCCAGCAGAGGAGGCAGCCCGTCTTTTCCTTAAACGCATGGTGAAGTTTTAGGGAGTGCCAAAGACTATTATGAGTGATCGGGACATGCGATTCACTGGAAGTTTTGGACTGAGTTGTTCAAGCTCTTGGGATCAAGCTTGAACCTTTCCACTAGCTTTCATCCACAGACCGACGAGCAAACCAAACGAGTGAATACTTTTTTGAAGATCTACTTGAGGCACTATGTGAGTGCCACACAACGCGATTGGCCGAAACTACTAGATGTGTCCTTGTTTTCGTACAACTTGCAACGGAGCGAAGGCGACCAACCAAAGTCCGTTCGAGATCGCGACCGGGCAGCAACCACTCACACCCAACACAGTTGCTACCAAGTAAGAGGGGTCTAATCCAGCAGCACACATGTTTGCCAAGGAGTGGCAAGAAAATCACGACTTAGCCCGAGCTTGTTTGCACAAAGCAGGGAAGCGGACCAAGAAGTCGGCCAGCCAAAAGCGGAGGGACGTGAACTTCCAAGAGGGGGATCGTGTCCTTGTCAAGTTGGTCAGGATCTTGTGCGACAAGCATATGCACAAGGGGCTTGTGCAAAGATACGAGGGTCCATTCAAGGTTGTGAAGTGGGTAGGCACTATGGCCTATCGATTGGAGTTGCCTCCGACCCTCTGAGTTCATCCCGTGTTCCGTGTCAGTGTTCTCAAGCCATACCATCGAGATTAATCAGATCTGGATCAGAGCAAATCACACCGAGCACCAGTCGGAGTAAATGTCTCCTATGAGAACGAGGTTCGAGACATCCAAGCCGAGAGAGTTATTCGACGGAAGCACTACCGGCCAAAGCAAGAGTATTTTGTTCAATGGAAGAGACTTCCCGATAGTGAGGGGAGTTGGGAACCAGCTGAGGCCCTATGGCAATTCAAGAACCAAGTGGACCAGTTTTATCGAAGCTGAGTGACGAGGGCGTCACTGGAACCAGTGGGAGAGATTAATACGGCCTGCACCCTAGGGTCCGAGCACAGCGCACCCCAGGGTGCCGAGCCAACCCTCCACACCCTGCTAAGCCTATCATCACCCATCCGAGTTGGGCCATCACTTGGGGTTGAAGAGCCATGCTCATCAGATATGGCAAGAAGCACATTCAACTTAGTATATTCCCCTTGATTCTTTCCTTATCTGTCATAATCTCTTTATCTTTGGAATGTTTGACAATATCGCCTTAGATCAAGGGATTGTGTAGCTCATCTTTCATCCTGACCGTCGATGTACTTTGTTTGTAAATGTTTGGAATGTTTGACAATATCGCCTTAGATCAAAAGATGGTGGATGATTCGCCGGTGAATAGATCAAGCTGTGGTATAATCGCCGATAATTTTGATACTTCAATGTCTTTTTTTAGTTTGGGTATAAAAACAAAAGCACAGGAATATGTGAGGTACTAAACATGTAGTTTACCTTTATTAAAAAAATTTAAAATTTAATATATATGAAAAATAATTTAATTATACGTCGAGTCCTTGAAATTTATAGTCTTTATTAATTAATTTAATAGTGTTCAACGGTATTTGCCACACGTGGTAGACTCGTCCTAATAATAATCCATATATAAATGTAAATGTGTATTGATTTTCCTCATTTCAGTAATAATCCAAATACTGACATCTCCAACGGCATGCAGCGTCGGTTACAATTACTATAACATAACAAACATTTAAACATAAATTAGAAGACTTAACTAATTTATTTGAGTAAAGCCTGACACCATTACATTACTGAATAGAGGCTATTACAGCATAAGCTGCACTGGATACCTGTGAATGCAGTCTTCCCATGGATTACTAGCGGAGGGCTTAACATTCTTGAGGGCCAACCAGACTGCACTGTTACATTTGAAACCGCTCCCGAAAGCAATCTGCCAAACGCGGTCCCCCTTACGCATCCGGCCCTTCGCTTCCATATAAGCCAGCTCGTACCAGATCGAACTTGACGAGGTGTTACCGAACCGGTGGAGTGTCATACGAGAGGCTTCGACATGTACCGGGAGAAGCTGCAAATTCTTCTCGAGCTCATCGATCACAGCCCGTCCACCTGCGTGAATGCAGAAATGTTCGAATGCGAGCTTGAAATCCGGGATATAAGGCTTGATTTTGGCATTGAACAACCTCTTGGCAACCAATGTCACAAAGAACAAAAGTTGTTCACTTACAGGAAGAACAAGGGGACCCAATGTAGTGATGTTGGTCTTAAGTGCATCACCAGCAATTGCCATCAGGTCTTTAGACAAAGAAACCCCTGTTTTCCCATCATCATCCTGCTCCTGTTGAACACAATTGAACGCCTTATCATTGGCACCGATATTTGTCCTCACCACATGAGAGAGCTTGTACTTACTCCGCTTCCGGTCCGCGGATTTATTCGACAACAGAACCGCGGCACCCCCGAGTCTAAACAAGCAATTCGATATCAGCATCGATTTCTTGGTCCCGGAATACCAATTGTACGTCATGTTCTCGGTACTGAAAACGACGGCATAGCTATTCCGATGAACTCGCAACATATCCTTTGCGAGATCAACGGCTATAACACCGGCACTGCATCCCATACCGGCAAGATTAAAGCTCTTGATATTACTCCTCATCTTATACTTATTGATAATCATTGCAGACCATGAAGGAGTTGGGTTGAATATACTGCAATTAACGACAAGGATCCCGACATCTCTCGGCCTAACATTAGTGTTTGCGAAAAGTTTGTCCAAAGCACCGAACATCACCTGTTCTGCTTCTTGTCTTGCATCCGCAATCGTTGGTGCTCGTGGGGGAATAGTGCGCATTGTTTCGGGCGCGGAGGTTTCCTCTCCGAGCCCTGACCTTTCCATAACCTTGCGTAGGAACTCCAAAGAGGACTCATCGAAAGCACTCTCCGCCTTGCAATATTCCATGAAATAATCGTGCTTGATCTTGAGATGTGAAGGTGGGAGATAACAAGAGAAATCCACCAAGTAAACGGATCTTTTCCGGGACATGAAGTAAACGGTGGACACCACCACAAGGACAGAACAGAAGAGGATGACGCTGACGAGGTTGTACTCGAGCTGAAGCCACAGCTCGTGGATGTCATCGAGGTTTAACCTCGATGCTTCGACGCTGATTACAGACATCAAAGGGACCAAACAAAGTGTCGGAAGATGACTTATTAGATAATGGTAACCGAGTTTAACATACTTCAGTTTGACACTTCGTAAGAAATCAGGCAAACTCCTAGACTGCAGGATCTCGACTCCATTGTTTGCACTTTTCATGATGATAGGTAATTCAAGACGGGGAAAACAAAAGATTGGATTTCTTTTTTGAAAGAGCTAAAAGATTGATGTAATGAGTTGGGTTTTGGTTGTTGCGAACAAAAGGGGTATTTATAATGGATTGAATCAAGAGCTGAAAAAAATACTCCGTTTTATAAGAAGATTCATGTAATACGTTGATAGAAATTCTTTGTCCTTTCGATTTAAAATTTAGGGTTAAAGTTTGAAATTTAATTTTTAGTGTTATGGCATATAAAACAGCACCGAAAAGGGACATGATTTTTATCCTCCTTTTAAAAATAAAAATCATCTACTCTTTTAGATGTCTTTTTTATACTCAATATTAAAAAGTTAAATTTTAAATTATAATCCTAAATTTTAAATTTTAAATCTTAAACCTTGAACCATGAAAAGTACATAAGATTTATATTCTCTATTTAGTTTAATCCTTATTAAAACTTAAAATTTAGGCCCACCGCAAACAAAATTGCTTGAGAAGATGATATTGTTCTTATTATAAAATGAATATTAATTAAATTATTGTTGAAAAAAATACAACAAACATTAGAAAACACGAATTTTTTTAAAGAAAATTTTAGTAGGCAGGGTTAAAATGAAATTTATTAGATACTTTTATATATTTATGAAATGATAAAACTTTTGATCAGCTTGGAACTTTATAATATTTTTAATATTGTCATATAGTTATATTAATTAACAATGCTTATTTAGTTATAAATTTGATTGTTTTCGGATTTAATCCGATTTATCTTGAAATTTTTTGTTTGAAGTTGAATTTTTCTCGAACTTGAATTTTCTCAAGTTCAAATTGTTTGGATCGATAAGGGTGGATGGACTTACGGGTACGTGCATGTTTTGTAAACTCTAACTATAAGTAAGTAGAAGTACAATTTTATGAGGAGGGACCAAGTCAAGTCAGCACTTGGTGGCGCCCCCTGCCTGAAGTCCGCGACTGACAGGAGAAACGGCCGACGGCCATTATGAAGATGTACAAAATTACTATGGTGTAGGGGTAGGAGTTGGGGCGTTGGGCGTTGGGACTATTGCTGTGTTCTCATGCATTTATGGAGTTCAGTTGATGGAACTGAAGCTGGAAAAGGGTAGAAATGCTGAGACTCAAGGATTATATTTGATGATTTCATAGTGCCATTTTTTAATATAAATAAAGTTAACATGATCGTTGAATTTATTTTTTAAAACAAATTTATTTAATTATTGCCTACCACATTTACGGTCAATTAATACATGTTCAGTTTAACTAAATTCTTTTAGAATCTTTAGGATTTTTTAAACAAAATATTTTTTTAAAATTGTCAAGTGATAATATTGTGGTACATCGCGTTGCATTAATTTATTTCAAAAAAATATCATTAAATTCGACAACTAACGTTGGTCAAAAGATTTAATTGATTAAATTTATTGATTCTATAACTTTAATTAAGTACAAAAAAAATTAAAAACTTTATGATTTTTGTTCAAGAGTTTCTTAAGCCTTTAAATTTGGTCTACCTTGTACATTAACGGAGATTCATTAATGAAAGAGAAAGTAGAAAATGATGGGGAATGGGTTTGAGAAAGGAACAAAAATCATTTGTCTCTAATCACGCCTCACACTAAAAAATATTAAAAAAAAATAAATTCTAACCTTAACTCTAAATTTTACATCCTAAACCTTAAAACCTACACCTTTAAAAATAAAACTATACCCCTAAACTCTAACTACAACCTTTAACTCTAAATCTTAAATTTTAAATCTAGACACTAAAAGTGATAGTTTGGGTCCATCCTCGAGAAGGAGGGAGATGTTTTTCATTTTTGGTGTGTTTTGGATAGAGTCGAAGTGAAGGGACCCAAAAGCCTCACCAGCATTATTTTAATGTTTTCCATGCAATTTGCATGGCTCGACGTAAGACGAAATGAGTGTTAAGACCGTGTTTGGGAAACCAGGGAAGTTAGAGTGAAGCTATAACTTACCCGTTTAAATATCTAGTTATTCATTTTCAATTCTACGAATCAAATAGACTCGGCTTGAATTTTATTAATAATTAAAACATACAAAAATATTATCATACAAATGATATTGTAACCGGGTAACGAAAAACTTATATTTTACCATTTTCTAATTTATGGAAAAGAAGTTCAAACCTTCTTCGGGTGGATTATAATACATTTATACATTTTTGGTATTAAAATACAATTTTCACTACAATAATTTATATTTTAGAGTATTTTTCAAGAGGCTAAAGGATAATATTTCCTTTGGAGAAGATCAAGGTCATTGTCTACTCTTATATCTGCCCCTGGTCAATCATGACCTACCATGTGGAATGGACAGGTCTAAGTATAAAAGATAATATAATGATAAACTTCACTGTAAAAACTTGTAACATATTCTATTCCACTTAGTATGTGAAAAAAAGATTTTGGTCTGATTCAGATTTTATTTTGATTTTCAACTCGATTAAATTTTTAATTATATTTATATTTATGTTTTTTTGTAATTTTAAAATCAATAATCTTATAGGTCATGAGAATTTCGTGAAATAATAAAAGTTTTTTCGACTTTAGCCGCTAGTCATTGAACTTGTTATAGTGAATATTTTAAAAAACAAAAAAAAACTGAAATTCTTGCCGATAAAATTAAATAATTGGATGTGAAATCATATATTATTTTCATATTTTATACGAATGACTTGTTCTCCTATTTAATTTTCGTTTTATTTCCTACTCATCAATTTATGATAGGGTTACTATGACTATTGTCAATCCACAGGTCAAAGTTGACGACAAATATCATATGCCATTAATATTTGCCACCTTCAATCATTAAATGTTTGGGTCTATTTTTTTGACCGGATCAATTATTCAGCTATTTGTAGATTTAATGTGATTTTGGACTTCTCTAACCAAAATTCAATGTTTTTAGATTTGTTCAAAATGTTATCGACAAAGTTCATCAAAGCTTAATGCATCTCCCGTACAATTACAATAAATTCATTCGTACAAATATAATATATTTAAATTACAATGAATTTAGATTGAGAATTCACACATACATGTATACATTGGTGGAGCTAAGTGGGACTATAGAGCGGGAAAATTATATTATATATATATATATAAATTAACATCATTTTAAAATAATTAATTTTTTTAAAAAAATTAATATTTACTATTTACTCCACAACTTTTAACAAAAATATGAGTTAACATCCAAATTTTCCATACTACAACTTAAATATAACCTTCAACATTACTTACATGTGAGACTTGAGCCCATTTTCTTTTACCAGTTGGGCCTTGGAAACACATGCATAACTTATATTTAAAAGGTTATATAAACATTTTGTTTTCACAAGCGCTCTAATTTTACGAGTTGAGAGTTTAGTTTAGAGTTTATAGTTTAAGATTTTAGGTGCTTAGAATTTAGGGATTGAGGTTTGAATTTAGAGTTTATGGTTAAAATTTAGGGTTATAAGTAAAAACCTAAATCTCTATCATATTACCCTAAAACCTAAACTCTAACCTCAAAACCCTAAAACTAAACTCTAAATTTAAAACCCTTAACCTAAAGTATAAACTCTAAACTAGATCCTAACCCATGCAATTAGGTCATTTATGGAAACAAAATATTTTCACCGTCAATACATCATATACTTTTCTTATTTAAAATATCAAAACATATAATAAAAAGTATTGTATGTTTTTGTTTTCAAATTCAATTAAATATAGTCGGGTTGAACTCGAGTAATTCGAGTTATGAGTGTACATGTAAACATAACGCTTGACCAGAAAATTATTATGTGGAAGTCCGATCTGGCGACTTTCTTTTTATTAAAAATGTTTCGCAAGACAAAAAATCTTATGAAACCCAGAACATGAAGAGTTGTACTAGGATAGCCGCCACGCTTCTCCAATTCTAATTTGTGCACTTTTAGCCCATAATATTATATAGCAACCCCCCCCCCCCCCTAATGATGAAGATTTGAGTATCTTTGGCTTCACGCTATATGTATTATCTTATATTTGGACCGATATTAAATTAGATTATATTAAATTATGGTGACTATCTTAATTCTTAAACGTATACTGAGGCTGAGCTACTAGGATTACAACGGGGCAAGTGTACGTACTGAACAGAGACCTACCATGGGAAACCAAGTACCCACCAATACTCCTAGTCACGCATACCCTCATGAACAAGGTGCAAAATCGAACCCGGTGGGATGTGGAAACGTACAATCTCAGAATAGTCATCCTTTACAAGTTTAGCGAGACCATCTGCCACCTTATTATTATCCCGAGAAATATAATATATAACCGGACCACCTAATTTTGTTGACGTAGCTCATAGAGATGCCATGCAAGAGTTGAAGGTCTTAGGTTCAAAATCCTCCAAACTCATTCGGATATATATTTTAAAAATGGCCTTTTAAAAATATTTTTAATATTTTTAATCTAATATTTAATCATTTTATATATTTCATTAAAAGCTTATATATTGATAACTAACATATTTGGAATGATTATATTATAAATTATAGATTTAATTTAAATGTGACATAAACTATGTAATATATAGAAAAATTAAAAAAATGAGTTAAATCACGCTAGATTTGGACTTTAAATGTTAGAGTTCGGTCTTAGCCCGTATTTTTAATGAGTGTTTTTCGCCCAAACACATTTTTAAGTTTAATATTTCGGACATGTATTTAAGTTGAGCAGATAGTCCGACTCTTGAACTCTTCGAGTCAGAGCGGTTCACAAAGTCGGAGAATTTGTGTAATTTATTAAAATAAGATTTTAAATTTATAATTAATAAGAGATATAATTATTAAAAAAATTATTTTAATACAAAAATATTATTAGATTATCTTTTTAAACATTTAAAAATCAAATATTTTATTTAAAAAGTGTCATTTTTTTATGTTTCAAATTTTAGATAATTGTTATATATATAGATAATTATATATATTTATAATTTACAAATATTTAATTTAATTTAAGTACTTTATTTTTAGGTTTTCTTTTTTGGAGGTTCTGTGCAGTCGTTCGTATCGCTCTTATCTATAACTACTATTGTTTGAAGTAGTCTCAATAGTAAAAGATGGTGTGTTCCATCTAAGTGATCTGAGTTTGAGCATTATGTGTGTGATTATTAAAAAGTTAGAAAAAATTAAATAGATACAATCATATAAACAGACCAACATATTAAAAAAAAAGATAGTCCGACTCTTGAACAAATCTAGAACATTACTTTAATTTAGGAAATTCAATTTGACCATTTTGGAGTTTAGGGACAGTTTAAAAATTGATCAATAGTTTGAGGATGTCTAATACAATTAACCGATTAAAAAGAAGACTGACGGTCAAATCAGACTCCCCAAACGATTTTCAATACCCGACAGCTATCGTAAGATAAACCCACAAAATTTTCTCAAACAAAGAGGAAAAGAGAGAAAGATAAAAATGGGCGTTTAATCTGAAAGCCGCGGAACGGAGACTGATTGGGAGGTAGGAAAATTTTTAGAAAAAGGAGAGAAATGGATCCAGAGCAAACATTTATGAGGGTTCAAGGGAGATTTTCTCAGATATTAACGCCAAGAGTGAGGGTAGTTTTGGAATATATCTATCTTTTCGTTGCCATTACTTCCTTCTGTATTCTTGTTACCATGCATGCCAATTATGTTCAACAGGTATTTCAAACACTTTACCTGCGATTTCTTTAATTTGTTGGCTTTCCCCCTGATTTTGGGTGTTTTTCCCCCTGGGAATTGCTTGATTGGATTCGGAAGAGTTTTGTCGATTTAATTTCAGCTTAATTTTTCTGGGTATATCTAGTTTGGCACTGTTTTAGATTCAATTGATTTTCCGTGTTCATAATTCCAACTCATTACGGTGTTATTATTATTATTATTGTCAAAGTTGAGCTCGACCAACTCTTTGACTTAATTTTATAATCGAAGTTTGAGAAAATATTTCACTTACTGCTGACCTTTTTTGATCAACTGATTATAATTGTACAATTGATTGCAATGAATCAAAACACCCCTTGGAATATGTTTTTTCTAATACGAGAAATGGTTTGAGATGGTTCATTGTTTGTGTCAATAGCGTCAGCAGGATTGATATATGCTACTAGCATTAGGAAACTGATGGTTATTTTTATAGGAATTGAACTAGGATGCCGTATTAGTTGGAGAGGGGTGGCCAACATGTGACTAGTTTGTGCTTTTTCTTTAGAAGTTTTATCTTGGCATGTAAGGATAACTTGAACTAATTGCAATACTTTTTTGCATATGAAGCCTGGATGTTCAAGTGAGCTCTCTGGAATTGATTCAAATGAAGTACAACTTATTCAGATTAAGGTAAGATATCAGCTTTATTTTGTAATTTATAAATGATACATAAAGTTTCAAGAGACAAGATCTCTTTGAACCTTAGACCTCAATTTTGTCCTTTTTGTAGATAACCAGTGCTGGATTGTGGTCAAGAAATGAGTTTGAATCCGTTGTCGTAAATAACCCTGATTTGAAAACCGTAACTGAAAATATAGAAGTTGCAAGTGTTGATGATGGAGGGTTGATGTTATTGGATGCCAAGTTTTGGTTGAACTGGTTTGATTCTGGTGCTAGGAAGGGAAAATCAGCATTGAAGTTCTGGAATACTGATGGTGAACTTATTGAGCAGCATGCAGAAAGCTCTACTATCAATGGTGAAATGTCCAAGTCAAATATTGATGATCTTGTTACTAAAAGCGAGAAGGAGGAGACACGTAATGGTTTCTCTTTATCAGTGAAACAAACATTTAAAGCAGCTGTTGTTCACTTTGGCAAAAAGTGGTCCAGACGTTTATCTTTCATTTGGAGACATGCAGTTCAGATCTTTGGAAGTTTCCATAAGTTGTTGGTGAGTGAACAAGGAAGCAAGGTTGTCCTTTCTTCATGGCTTAAACTTCTCTTTGTTGAGTTTTGAACTTCTTAAGTGCAGAATACAACAGGTTTACCACTAAATCTTGATGTTCCTAAATGGTTGCATATACTACACTTCGACAAGCTTAACTCATATGCAGGTAGATAACATCATACCATCCTCTCACCTTTGTTCTCTTGGCCAAATTTCTAGTATTTTAACTTCAGAGATAATCATGAATCCATAGGTTTTATAGATAGTTGTACTATTGGTTTCAGTGCACTGGCTTGAGAAAAGAAGTAAAGCATTTGAACCAACTTATCTCTATTCTTTGGAAAAGGTATTTTCTCTCTCTGTCTGAAATTTCTCTTGTTATGTTGTATCTTTGATGCATTCAATGATATCTTGTATCCACCTTTTCAAGTTTAGTATCCTACCTTTAAATATAAAAAGTGCTACTGCTGCAGGGTTACTTCTTGCTTCCTGAAGCGGCTAAGTCTCAGCATAACATACGCACTATTAATATTAGCATATCAGCTCAACATCCCTGTTTTGGGAACAGGTTATATGTGCTGAACTTTACTATTTGCAACTCCCATTTTCATCTTTTCGTAGATTGATATATCTTAATCTTCGTGTGGGTGCTGTAAGTAAACAGAATAAGAAAGCCATGAATTAATGCCATCTTATTTGCAGGTGGCAGCAACTTCTCATCAATAGATTTGTTGGGTATGACACTATTATGATGAATAGTTTGTTGCATCAGCCTGGTCAAGGTAATACTTTGCATATGAATGCATCATCACACTTTTCTTCTATAGCTTTTTGAGCTTTACACCGTGTAACTAGACGTTTATCACGTAATATTTGATACAGTTCGTTAGATGTTTCAGCGTATTTCATTTTAAGGTTGTTTTATATTTTCATGCTTAGCTTTCAATTTATTAGTCACTTAACATCTTTGAATGGTAATTTTCTTTATATACTTGATAATATTTTACAGTCCTTCATGCCTGTAACATTATGTACTTAACCCTGTAGATTGTAGATTGTAGATTGATGAAAGTTAGGGAATTGCATTTCCTAATTTTAATTCCCTAACTTTCATCAATCTACAAACCCTAGTGCTGATAGTGGTTGGTATGAGATTATAAGCTGACTGCAGTACTGCACATCCTTCTAATCTTGTTGATGGCTTTTCTTTGTACTTTATGTTTTTCAGTCTCCTTGTAGCTGATTTTTGGGTATCTTGTATATGCCATATTACATGCTAAATTTAGATTAGCATTAAGATGATGGGCTTAATGCTTTAATTGGCTTGTTACATGTTTGCTGCTCTTTTTGCATGGTGATTTTGGGGATATTTTGTCCATCTTTGTTTTTTACGCATGTTTGGAAACTGTATTGCAGGTTATCTTTATAATTTTCAGACAAAGGAGTTCTATAATCTTAGTTATGCACAAGAATTGCCAGATGGTTCTGCAAGATTTGGAGGTTTGTAGTTTTAATTTCTTTTCACACATTAAGACATTTTATTACACTAGTCATCTAATGCTACAACAACATATGATATTATGACTCGGGTATGAATGTCTGATATGTGTATTGAGTCCAACTCGAATATGTTTTAAGTTCTTCTAAGTTTTCTCACATATTCAAAGGATCCTTGGAGGGCCATATTTCCATACTGCATACCCAATGTCGGATACAAGTTTCTTACATTTGTACGTCAAGAAAAATGAAGATGTGAAGCAACATAGACAACAACATCACTTGTGCATGTAACATTTTGCTATTAGGCTGCCCTTAGATTTAATGGTCCTTGGAATGTAAACCTGAGTTCAGAAGCAATTTAACTAAAATGTCACTAACCATGTCCAAGGATGGGTTTTAAGCCTTGACCCATTTGCACTAGAACATGATAATATATAATTGTCATGTTTCATTTCTAAAATCTTGTTTTGTCACAAGTGGATGAAATTTTCTTTGGAGTTAATTCTTTTATCTGGTTTCAATGCAGACTATCTCGTCACCAAGTGTGGTGTGCTCATGATGTCTTTGTTCGTATTTTTGACAACCACCATGTCGGTATCATTTACATTGAAGGAAACTCAGACTCGCATGCTTAAGTTCACAGGTCCAAAAACTTCCATTTTCTTGGCAGGGCATATGACATTGTGCAAGCCGTGCAAGTTTGTGCAGCCATAAGATTGCATTCTTTCTGATTTGTTGAACAAGTTCATGATTAAAAATGGATATCGATTTGTTACCCTTAGAGTTTTGAAATACTGTAGGATAGGTTTTCACTTTTGTTTAGGCTCTCTGTGTTGAGTTTTTGCCTATAATTGACATTCATTCAGATTATATTGATGGATGAATCTGTGGCTAGGGTTAGGTGGCAGCGCTTTGACATTGTTAAAATGCATCCTTTTTCCTTCTGTCTTTAAATATGAACTGGATCTCCTTTTCTCAAATTATTGCAGTGCAGCTTCAACATCATGCTCGACATAGGCTTCCGACATTTCAGTTGATATTTGTGCATGTAATTGAATCGCTTGTATTTGTACCGGTAGGCATAAATCTTATTTCAACTTATCTCACAATAAGTACTCTCCTGAGCCTTTTTATTGATTTAAAATATCTCTTGGCTTTTCATTCTAACTTCCAAGCATTTGCCACTAGCGTTAAAGGATGTTGCTGTTGTCTTGCAGATTATGATTGGCATCCTATTTTTTCTGTTTGAGTTCTACGATGATCAACTATTGGCTTTCATGGTTCTAATTCTTGTCTGGTTATGTGAGCTATTTATACTAATCAGGTCCCTTTCTCTCTCTCCCCATGTTACTTAGATTGAGGTGTAAATGTTGGATACGTGTGTGTGTTCGACATGGCTATATTCCATTTTGTTTTCCAAGTTTTTCATCTATTTAGAGGGTCCCTAGAGAGTCATATCCTATACCCATGTTGAAATTTTGTTGGACACAAGTACTTCTAGAAAAATGAATAGTGGGAGCTACATAGCTCTCTTATAATCATCACTTAAATTAGATCATCAATCTGGCTTCTTTTGCTTTTTAATTGGATGCGGGTTAATATGTACGACATATGAATATGCATCCAACGAGTTTACTTTTCATTTTCACCTATTTAATATGATTATTTCTGTTTGCAGTGTTCGGACACCAATATCAATGAAGTTCTTTCCTCGCTTCTTTTCGCTCTACTTACTGGTTTTTCACATTTATTTTTTCTCCTATGCATATGGTATGATCCGATATTGTCATCCTATGATTTGCATTGCTGGAATTTGTTAATCTCATCTGAAATCTATATTTTAATTCTCCAGGTTTTTCATATTTGGCTCTCTCCACAGCCGCAGCATTCATGCAGCACCTTATTCTGTATTTCTGGAATCGTTTCGAGGTAATTTACTTAAATGTAACAAACTACATAATTTATAACATAAGAAGAAAAGATGAGCAAAGAAAAAAACTGAGGGCCTGAATCCATATGTTACTCGTTGGGTATGAATGTCTCAAACTGGTATGTTCAAAATTTTCAATATTTCTAAGTGTTTGGAGGGTCTTTGGTTATGTCTGGATGTATGTCGGAATAACATAGTTCCCATTTATATTTTTTTAAAATAAAAATTACATTTCTAGCACTTATAGACATGTTACTCTTTTAGGTACCTGCAGTTCAAAGGTTTATGCAAAACCGGCGGTCCCAGCTTCAGCAGCATCCAGACTTCCATATCACCTCCTCAACCATACTTGCATCTACTCTACACATTAGAAGATTGAACACCCAAAATCCAGGCCTAGATAATACAGATCCTTCCTCTGGGTTAGGTTTGAGAACTGGGTCCGACCAAGCAGTGACTGCTAGTGGAGCCAGAGAAGCTGCTGGCCCTCAAGGACACTCAGGAAATGACAACGCAAACCAGACTGTCAACCCTGTGCAGATTCCCAGACAGCCTGAGCTACCCCAAACCGAAGCTGGTTCTAATCCCGGGACTATGAGTTCATTCAGTTCACTGTTATTATGGATCTTGGGGGGTGCTTCATCTGAGGGTCTCAGTTCATTTTTTTCCATGTTCCGGGATGTGAGAGAACAAGGGCCGGTTTACACCGACTCCCCTAGGCATGAAGATCGAGCAACGCGGAACATCCAATAGTCCTGCGCATACTGGGTAGCACTCTCAAAAGCAATGGTGACGATAGAATTTAGTATTATTAGATGTCTGTATAGCGAATGTTTGGGTCATCTATACGAGAGACAAACATAATATGCATGCATACATACATATATATGGTACAAAAACCAAATGTTTTTAAAGTCTGTATAGTTAAAAACACTGAATATTCGCCTTGAAAAGAAAAGAGAATCTTGACATTGATATCAAAATAGGTCAGCCCTTCTGAAAATTTTAATGCATTTTAACTCTTTCAAGTATTATAATTAAGTTTCTTAATATGAAAGTGTTTTCTTGTTTGTGTTCAAATCTCAACATTTAGATTCCTTGATAACTGGGAAGAAGCCACAAACTTTTGAACATTTCACTTAAAAATGTACTACTTTGTTTCAGTTACAGCTTTGAGATTACAATGTATAATAGGGATTAAGTTCATCATCTAAAGATGCCTATCAAGAACAGCCTTCCAATATGCTAAATGCATCTGATCGCTGTTCATCGGTGAGATTCATCGGGAACTTGACAAGAAATGTGATACGGAGATCACCTCGTTTGCCTCCTTTGGCATCAGGCATCCTTTGCCTTGAATTACCTTTTCATATCCTGGATATATGATGTCACTGACATATATGCTCATTGTATCCCCTCCAAGCAAAGGGACTGCAAGGGGACAACCTGTTAAGGCCTTCATCAATGGGATCTCCACTACTATTTCCAAGTCATCGCTACTTTGTTTGAACAAATGATGCCTCTTCTCTCGTATCGAGAAGACGATGTCAGCTGGAAGATAGCCTGGTTTTTCGTCGCCTTTTCCCTCGAAGGTAACCTTTGTTCCTTTTGTCCATCCTGACTTTATGTTTATTGTTAGTGTGTCCTCTTGTTTCACTATTATTCTGTGGTATCAAGTTTGAGAGTTTGTGAATGTTACATATACCAAGGAAAAGGATGGTGTATATATGGAAGGAAATGGAGTTTCGTACCCTTCATCGGAGATGACATCTCTGACGATGTTGATCTTCTTTACCGCTCCAAAGCAAAGCTCTTCCAAAGTGCATTCGAGTGTTTTCTCGATTGGCTGAGGCTTTCTTCGAGTGGTGGACTGAGAGAATACAAGAGGAGTGGTACTCCTCCGACTTGTACTTCTTGAAAAGGTAGGTTTTTCTATTTCTGATGTGCCTTTTCGATTTGTACTTCTCGAATGAGTGGAAGCTCGACTGGCGCTAGCGCTTCTCTTCGGTTGTTTTTCTTGTTGTAGTTGTGACATTTCGTCTTCAGTTCGGCTCGTTCGACTAAAGGTTCTCGAAAGCGAGGGTTTCGAAGGGCTGCTCGACAATCGGCTCGAACTCTTCGTCAAGTAGGTTGGCCCAGGCGTAGGTGTGCGGCTCCTTCTACTTGGACTCTTTAGAAATGAAAATTGGCGAGAAAATACGATTTCATCCGCGCTTAGACTCTCTTGTTTGTCTCTTTTTGAAGGTTTCTCGCCTTTTTTCATTTTCTTTTCTTTCACCCTTCTATCGGCTGTCTGAAATTCGAAGAAAAGAAAATCGAACATCAACATATACATATGGATACATACAGTGGGGTTTGCATGGAAACTACAAGCACAAACCTTGTCCAAATCATCATCCTTAAACTTACGATCCTCTTGTATTGTCTTTGGAGAATGTTTATGATCAGAGCACCATCTATTGACGACGGATCTGTACACCTTGTATGACATGCCAATAATGCCATAAAGATCCGATGCCGAACGATGACGTTCATGACTGTGATCATCGGCACGATCATGATCTGCCATGAAATACCGCAGGAGATGGAATTTGTGGCAAGGGTTACAAAAGGAATGAGCAAAGAGTCACAACACAAAGCAATTTGATAGGACCTTTTATTAGCAATAAGAAAAGGCCAGTTTGTTTTTTTTAATACAAAGGCCTTCTTAACACTGTTTGTTACTACTATTTTTAGTACTTTTCTACCCTCATACTCGTATATGGTTAAACACTATGTCAATCTACCCTTCATTCCATAAACAAACTTGTTACAACTTTTTATCCCATTTCTTTTTTAACTGCGTTGCTAATTTTTTCAATCTATCTGCTTCAACTTTTTTTTTTGTTACAAGTCAATTCAAACACCAATTCAATTGATAATTATAAATTTACTTTTAAATAAAATAAACTTAAACTATTTTCTAAAATGCACATGAACTTTTTTGTCGCTCAATCAATAATCACTTGTTTATCTAATTTTTCGAATTAATTGTATTACACGCTTTTAAACTATGGCTCTTATTTTAAATTGGTCTTAAATTTTTAAATATTTTAATTTCATCTTTAAACTATGTCTCTCGTTATAAATTGACCCCTAAATTTTTAAACATTTTAATTTCATTCCTAAACTATGACTCATTTTAAATTGGTATATGAACTTTTAAACATTCTAATTTCATTCTTAAAGTTATCCATATATGCTAAACATATCTCACATTAATAAAGCTGTTATAAAATTTGATAATTGACTTGTAAACATTGATGTGTCTTAGTAGGATGATAATGAGCCGAGCTGAGCTTGACCAGGCTAAGCTCGGAAACAATATTATTGGGCTCATTTCGGGCTCGAGGCTTGTTGAGCTCGAAATTTTAGGCTCGAGTTCGGCTCGGAAACATTACTATTGGGCTCAGCTCAGGCTCGAAGATTGTTGGGCTCGGCTTGAAATGAACAATTTTACTATAATTTTTTTTATAAAAGATGGGGCCTCCTTAAAAGCACATTTCATAACCAACACTGAAACGAAATTCAATGTCGAGAAAATAGAAAAGAGTGCCCAAAAATTAGATTAATTCAAATAACCAATAAATATTCTTACAATACAAACACATAATCAAAGAAAATACAAAATCAAACAACAACCAACTAAAGAAAATGCCTAATTTATTTTAGTTAATTTGCTTTTAGTGGATTTCTTCTAGTTTATTTTATTGTTTTTCTTTTGCTAAACAGATTACTTTTAATGCATATGTAGCATATATATATATAATATAATTATCCTAAGCCGTTCACGAGTTTTTATAGCCGAGTTTGGGTCGGCTCGACTTGTTAAGGTCTCGAGCCGAGCTTTGACCGAGCAGAGCCCGAGTAGCTTGCGAGCATGTTAGGCTCATTATCACCCCTAGTCTTATGTAATAAATGATGTGACATAAACAACATTTTAAAGATGGAATTAAAGATGGAATTAGAGCATTCAAAAGTTTTTGGACTAATTTAAAACAAAAGTTATAATTTGAGGATGAAACTAATATATTTAAAAGTTTTGGAATCAATTCAGAAAGAGAGACATAGCTCGGAGATAGAACTATAATATTAACAAAATTTAAATTAAACGTCTTGATTTGAGGGTATTTGGTGCAATTAATTTTAATTTTTTAAAATATATTTTCACATAAAAGTATTATTTATTTAGGTAATTATATCATGTACTAGCGGTGAAAATATTTTGTTTTCATAAATACCCGAATTTTAGGGGTTAGAAATTCAGTTTAAGGTTTATAATTTAGGGGTTTAGGTTGATGTACTTAGAATTTAGGGATTGATGTTTGAATTTAGAGTTCAGAATTAGAATTTAATGGTTATAAACTTAAATCTCTATCATATTATTCTAATTCCTAACGTCTATACCCGGACACTTAACCATAAATTCTAACTACAAACCCTAAATTTTAAACCCTTAGACCTAAAATTCTAAACTAAATCCCCTAAAATTAATGCGCATGCATTATATATTTTCGCTATTTATCATTATTATAATAAAATATTAATGGTGGCGGTCCATTACTCCATTGGTGCAAGATCAGACTTTTTGATCTTAAATTATAACGAGAAAAATTAGAGAGCTGGTTCGGTTCTTGTAAGCAAAAACACAAACAAATAAGACTTTCTCTCCCGAATCTACAAGCAGATCAAAACAAGAGCAATAAAATAAAGAAAGGGAGAGAACTCTGCAGCATTCATTTCGAATCGGCCTGGGGAACCTTTCAGATCCGAGCTACCGTCCGATGATAGCAATGTCCTCCTCCGCCGTCCGATCCCTCGCTTTTTTCTCCGCCGTTTTCCTCTTCCTCTCTCTCGTTTTCGCTTCCGAGTCAGATCACAAGGTAATCTTTAGATCTCGTGTTTTTTGGTGTAATTCTTTCTCGATTTCGAAATTAGATCTTTGTGCATTTTTCATTGTATTCAAATCACATTTCTTTTGAATGACAACTTAGATAATAATCAATTTCTTCTTCTTTCTTTGCAATGTGTTTGATATTTAGATTTCATTGATGTTGCACATTGTTTTTTCTTGCAGTATCAACCAAATGATCCAATTACTCTATGGGTTAACAAAGTTGGTCCGTACAACAATCCTCAAGAAACGTATAACTATTACAGCCTTCCATTTTGTCAACCGGGCTCGAATCCAGCTCACAAATGGGGTGGCCTTGGTGAGGTCCTTGGTGGAAATGAGCTGATTGATAGCCAAATTGATATAAAGTTCCAAAGTAAGCTTTCTTTCTTTTCTTGTTTGAGTCTTAATTTTGATTGCTGTATTTTTTTTTATTAAAAAGCTAATTTTCAACCTTTTTATTTCTTCTGCTCCTTATTTTTCTTAAACAGAGGACGTGGACAAAGGTGTCATTTGTCAACTGGAACTTGATGAAGCAAAGGCCAAACAGTTCAAGGATGCAATTGAGAACAGCTATTGGTTTGAATTCTTCCTAGGTATGTTTCTCTTTTCATTATTTTCATGCACGGCAGGTCTAAAACGGTATTGGTACTTGATTGATCAGTTGAGTACTTAAAACCGCTGGACCTGAAAGCATCCAAAGCGTGGATCTCTCAGTAGAATAGTAGGTGTGTTTCTCTGTTTGGGGATTTGGACTTGTGGTGGCCAACAAGAAATCTGATGCCATATTTTCCTTTGGGCAGAGCACACTTCATATTGAATAAAAAGTTCTATGCTGCACTATAAAATCTTAAGGAGCATACCAATCTACATTCTTGATTGGACACTTGATTATGGAAAGTTGCATAATACTAGCTAGAAATACATTAGGAATCATGCAAGTAGATGCGGAGATTGTGGATGTGTGGGTCCTTTCTCTTGGTATTGTATGTCTGTTCACAGGCATCAAGGATTATTTTGTCTAATATGGTTTTCTTTGCTGAGCACTTACTCTTTATCATCCTTTCCTTGTTGATGCAATGTCTTGTGCCCTTTGCGATGCCGAAAGTTCAGATGATCTGCCTTTATGGGGTATGCAACTAATCTACTTCCTCTTAATTATATCTGGTCTACTAATCCTTTTATACTTTGTTACTGAAGAGCTTCTCTTTTAACTTTTTAGGCTTTGTTGGTGAGCCGCATCCTGATAGGAACGGTGAAAATGGCAAGCAGGTCCTATATACGCATAAGAATATTGTTATTAAATACAATAAGGATCAGGTTTGTTGTCTATGACATATATGACTTCTGTTCCATGTTTTGGAATCTTCTGTTGTCATTGACTTTCCTCTCTTGCAGATTATTCATGTCAATCTCACTCAGGAGGGTCCAAAACCAGTGGAGGCAGGGAGAATTATGGACATAACATATTCTATCAAATGGCTTCCTACTAATGTCACTTTTGCTCGTCGCTTTGATGTTTACTTAGACTATCCTTTCTTTGAACACCAAGTGAGTAGCATTATTATTGTTTGTTTCCTCTTTATGAGATTCCTCTTTTTATCTACTGCAACAAAACAGTTCATTTATTTACACAACTCTTGCGTTAGGTTGTTTCATTTAATTTCCCATGAGCTTTTCATACTTGTTGCAATATGCAGATCCATTGGTTCTCTGTTTTCAATTCGTTCATGATGGTTATCTTTCTCACTGGTTTGGTGTCAATGATCTTGATGCGAACTCTGAGAAATGATTATGCAAAATATGCACGGGAAGATGATGATTTGGAAACTTTGGTGATTTAACCCGCCCCCTTTCTTTTTGGCTTTTCCTTGGGAATTTCTGTTTTCTGAAAATTCATGTTCTCCTTGCTACTCCCCTATGTTCTCAGGAGAGGGACGTGAGTGAAGAGTGTGGTTGGAAACTTGTCCATGGTGATGTTTTTAGGCCTCCTAGCAATTTAGCTTTGCTTTCTGCTGTTGTTGGCACAGGCGCTCAGTTAGTATTGCTTGTTCTCCTTGTCATCTTATTGGCCATTGTGGGAACTTTGTATGTCGGGTATGTTAAGAAGATAGTATGAAACTCAAAATTTGTGGGAGCTGTAGTTTTTTATCATAATTTTTTGTTTTGTTTTCCCTCAGTTTTAATTCATAATGGTGAACCACATTATAGTTGGTTTTGGTATTTCATCTTTCAGCATTTTGATTGCTAATGATCTCATATCCTGACTATTTTGCTCAGGAGAGGAGCAATTGTCACCACTTTTATACTGTGTTATGCTTTTACATCATTCATTTCTGGTTATGTGAGTGGTGGAATGTACTCAAGAAATGGGGGTATATGCTTTATCCCTTCCCATCTGGCTTGCATTTAGCCCTTTCCTTGTGGACCTTCTAAAAATTTGGGTTCTGCTGTGTTTTCCAGGTAAAAGTTGGATAAAGTCAATGATCCTTACGGCGTCTCTATTTCCATTCTTGTGTTTTGGGATCGGATTCATCCTGAACACAGTTGCTATATTTTATGGATCTCTAGCTGCTATTCCTTTCGGTACAATGGTGGTTGTTTTCGTAATTTGGGCTTTCATTTCATTCCCCCTGGCTCTTCTTGGTACAGTTGTTGGAAGAAGCTGGAGTGGTGCTCCAAATAATCCATGTCGCGTGAAGACAATTCCTCGCCCAATCCCAGAGAAGAAATGGTATCTTACACCCTCTGTGGTCTCTTTGATGGGAGGACTTCTGCCGTTTGGGAGCATATTCATTGAGATGTATTTTGTCTTCACATCATTCTGGAATTACAAGGTGATATTCTTTTCCTAGGTTTTAATTGCTTGACGATGAGCATCTTCGGAGATTGAATCACATTTGTAATTCTCAAACAAAATCTATTGGTTGTATTCTTGGAGTCAAATTATTTGGATGCATTTTGATAACATACATAAAAATACACCCAATGATTAGGTACTATTTTAAAAGGAAAATATAGACAAACAGTCTCACACTTCTTTAGGTTTGAGGAAACTATGGGCTAGGGTTTTGTTGTGTGTCCGTATTCCAATAATTTCATCCAATATACTTTTGTTATGCAGGTTATTATGTCTATGGTTTTATGCTGCTCGTCTTTCTGATTCTCATCATTGTAACCATTTGTGTGACAATTGTGGGGACATATTTCTTGCTAAATGCCGAGAATTATCACTGGCAGTGGACATCATTCTTCTCTGCTGCCTCAACCTCTGTTTATGTGTATTTGTACTCGGTATACTACTACTCTTTGAAAACCAAGATGTCAGGCTTCTTCCAGACGAGCTTCTACTTCGGATACACTTTGATGTTTTGTCTTGGTTTGGGAATTCTCTGCGGTAAGTTCTGATATATATATAAATAAACTATCAGAATTGTAATAAATAATATTATCCAAAACTTTTTCATGTGCTTGTTCCAAATAAGCATCCTCTGTCTTGCCTTTTCTAGCTGAGATTTTGGGCATTTTATCATTTCTTTCACAGATGGGGGGTTGTGCAGGTGGTGGTGTTATAAAGAATGCATGGTTGTTTTACTTTTTCATGTGCTTGTTTTACTTTCTCTGTTGCTGCTTATTGCTGTTTAGTTTATGCAAAGATAGAATGGAGTTATTAAATGTCATATCTCTGTGTGGTTTTTGATTACTTCCTTTCCAATATGCAGGAGCTGTTGGTTTTCTTGGTTCGAATTTGTTCGTAAGGAGGATCTACAGAAACATCAAGTGTGATTAGAACCTTTTTTTCTTTTTCTGTCGGAAAGTAGAACCATTGGTGCTTCCACAAGCTTTTTTTCTTTAGTTTTCGAGGCAATAAACATCGAGAGGAAGCTTCAGTTATAGGGACCCTGCAAATCCTACAGAGGGAATCACAGGGTTTACTGTAGGGATGTATTCTCGGTTCTGCAAACTACGGTAAGCCCCGCGACTTCTGTTCCGCCTTTATTTTTCCCTTCACCCGGGTTGTAATCGGAAGCCCTGATTTAGAATTCAGATCATTGTTTTTATAATTGAAAAAGCTAGCTAAAAATATTAAACTCGAGTCATTTTGCTATATACTATTTATTGTCCATCATCCCTTTGCATATAGATGCTTTCTGTGTAACAAACTAATGATGGCTAAATTCACTTTGGATTTGTTTTTTTTATTTGCACTATTTTGTTATGGGATGAGGATTTTCTTATTTTTTTGTACCGTTCAATGTTTTATGCAAGTGTTGATTCATATGTGAATTTCAGTTTTCAAACTGACGAAGTGTAATTATTAGTTTTAGTACATAATTTTATTTTTGAATGGTCTAAAGGTGATTACAAAATAGTATATGTTCATGCATATTCTTATCTCTTTGACAATAGGCATACACTTTGTAGACAAATCGATTTGAATATGTGTCTCTTAAGATGAACATCATTCGTTTTTTTACTGGGACACTTGTTGGGTTCAGTTTTAGTACATAAATTATATGCACAATCAACTCTATGAAAACATTATTAAAACATCACCAATCCTGAAAGCCACAACCACGTTATAATTTTTGGATAAATATACATTTTATTTCTTAGATCTGATTTGTTGATTTAATTTAGTATCTATTGATTTCTAAGTCTAGATAGGTATTTGAACTAGTATTCATCTCAAAGTGTTAACCCCAATAGAAAAATAAGGTTACTATACATTTTGGAGCTTGAATTTGATTTTTTTATTCAAACTGGTACATTAATTTGATTTTTTGTTTAAATGACCTTTTAATCTAATTAATTATTACATCCACAGTAAAAATATTTATAAGTTCTTAAATCTCAAAATTATTTGAATTTGTTGAAGTCCATTCGAACCTTAAATGACTTGAATGTATTAAAATTTAATTCGAATTGAGAAGTTAAGTTCAAGCCCTAAAATACATATTAAATGAATAACCCTAAAGAAATAACAAATTTACTACTTTGGGATAATCCAAACAGGAAAGGATGTAAGATATGCGGACTTTTAGAATTTAGCCGATTAGCTAAGCTGTTCATCTTTTTTCTCTTATTTTTTTTAGGTTATGAGTTCTAGAATCCCCTCTATAGAATTAAGATTTCTCAAAAAAAATTACAATAATATGAAATTAAATCATCGACCAAACACTCTTCAATCTATTTGTAAATTTAAATACTTAATCGTAAAAAAACAGAGACACAAATACTCCCATTGAACTAACAACCCAGTACGATGTACCAAAATATATTCATCCAACAAAGAGAAAAAGATTAATGGTCGCGCGAGACAACAAGTGATTCTGTCGTGAGCTCTTGACATTCAACAAACTTCTTTTCTTAAACACCCAAAGAATTATGTTTAAATCGAATGACAAAAGGTATCATCACTAATCTTCACGTACTCTGGTATTATTAGTATGGACCCACCACGCTTCAAATATCAAGGCTGTTCGACCTCTATATATATCTGTTAGTTCCGAATTTGGAGGTAGACCGGACCCGTGACTTAATTTGCCCATATTCCATATCTAGAAGAATTCACTTTAATTTTACAAAGGAACTTTTTCTATTAATCATTATATTAACGGATGTTCAGTGATCGAGTGACTTAAATAATAACGGTCAAAAATACAAATAACAATAATAATATTTTTCTTTAAAATAAGTGATCAAAATAAAATACGACCCAAATAAAATGACTCCTAATAAAATTTACCCTTATTATTATTATTATTATTGACCCACCACGCTTAAAATATCAAGTCTTTTCGACCTCTATATATGTGTTTGGAGGTATACCAGACCTGTGACTTAATTTGGTCATATTCCATTCTAGAAGAATTCAATTTCATTTACAAGGAACCTTTGTTTTTTTCTTCTTATGTTAGTTATATCCTATGAAACTTCCTAGATTTTTTGTTAAAAACTTACAACATACAAGGATGTTTGACCTACAAAATTACAATTTAATTTTACAATTTTTTATACAATTTATATTTGTTTAATGTGAAATCACCGTCATTCATATTCTATTCACATATATTGAATATAAAATTTTACTTGAAATATATAGATTTTATTAGTTAAATAAAGAAAAAACCTCAGCCTTTGTAAAGTTTTTTTTTTTTTTTGAAATAAACCTTTATAAGGTTATGATATCATGATTGTGCTGAGACATGAAAATATACAACTATTTGAAATTTGATTTAATGGTTAAGGGTTTTCATGTTATTTGAGTTTAAATTCTGATATTTATCTTGTAAATATAATAACTCTTTATTTAATAAAAAAAATACAACTATTCGTGTATTCCTATGACCTAAATGAGAAAGGTGCAATAGCAGAGAAGACCCTTGCTGGAGAAGATACACGCCTTTACCTGAAACAGCGTAGCCTCCGGTCCTGGGCAGATTATCGGCGTGGGACAAAATACAATTAGTTGAAGCTTTCTTTTCTAAGCTCTCTCTTTCTATATATATATATAAACTAAGAAACTTGGAAGAATTCCCAATCGAAATTACTTGCAGTCTAGCACTAGTCAAACGTTTCTATAACTTTCTCACACTTTCCTGGAAAAATCCATGAAGCTAAAACTATATTATACAAACACATACACGTATGTATATATATATGTTGAGGGTGCAATACAAGTTGGCAACTTAAGGAACATATAATGGAGCTGCTGATATTTTCAAAGTTACTAACACAGACAGATATAGAGAGAAGGTTATCGGTGCCCACTCGTATTCTGCATTTGCTTCCCTTCCTTGACGACAAAGACGCCGGTCACCGATATGCCGACTTGCGAGTTCCGGACGCCGACGGCGACGTCTGGACTTTCCGGTGCATACGGCGAGATGGGGTGTACGCGAAGCCTGTTTTCTCTAAAGGGTGGCTTGAATTTGTGTATGCCAAGAAGCTTAAAATCTGTGATAAGGTTGTTTTGTATGGAGAGAAGGATGTTGGTGGAGGTGGTGTTACTTATAGAATTGAAGTGAGAAGGAATATTTTGCGGTTGATGGGTCAGGATATTTGGGTCCAGCTTCAAAATTTGCATCTTTATGGTTTGGCTTAGATCTTATGCAAATTTTCTCGGGAAAACCTATAAAATAAATACATAAATTATACTTTCATAAAATCCATATATTTACATATTTATGTTATAATTGTGTTATTTTTTTCTCATGGCTTAACTCATGTCACTTAAAAAGCACAAAAGAATCCATGCCAAGTCAAAAGCACAGAGAAAACCCAAACAGTTGGGGTCATTCAGTTTTACATTTTTTTTGGTGGTAGTCATTCGGTTTTATCGTCCAACTTTTGATTTAGTTTGCTTAAATTTTTCATAAATTTATGCAACAAGACTCTGAATTCTTTTTCATCCATATATTCATATTTTCTTTAATTTATCGATATAATAATATTATCAGACTGTGGAGATTACATATTAGATCAGGATAACATTGAAGTTTTAATTTGAATTTTGTCAATTTAGAGGGGATTTCTGAGAAGAAAAGGAAAGAGTAGAGAAATAAAACCCTTTAGTATCAATTATGTCACAAACGACGTGCAAAAAGATTCCAGTCATAAGAAAAAAAATGTTAAAATATTAGATAAATTTTATAAATAAAAATACCCAAAATGCAATGTTTTGTACTGTCGTTACACAACTAAAGAATGGGTGACAAAACGAATTTCAAAAGTTAGACGACAAAATAAAAAATTTTGAAAATTGGGTGACCGAAACAGAAACGAAGTGAAAGTTAAGTGACTAAATACTTAATTTACCAAAGGAAAAGTAAAAATGTTGAACTGTTCAATCTTTTTGAATCAGCTGTTTCCAGCAAGCAAACAAAGTTAAGAGGAGCTTGTATCATATAGGTGTATTTTGTTGTGTAATAATTTTATTATATATACTTTTTCTAGAAGAGAAAAAGAAAGAAGGAAACAAACCATTACTAAAGAATGGTCACACTTGTATGTGCATATATGTTACTCGTACTTTAGTGAGTATAAAGTACGAGCACATATATGCAACTTTTCTTATACTAAAAAAATATCTATACTAGAGTACGTAGATACAAAAGCTTTTTTAATACTATTTTTTCCATTCATAAGACTCATACGATATTCGAGCTCCTTAGCATGGAGTGGGCAACAAGGAACATTACACATACACAAAAGCTATATGAAAGCAGCAGAAAAATTCAAGCCAATCAAACAGATGATGATCAAGTTTAGACCTCATTTTCCAAATCCAGTTCGAAGTCAACTTCAATCAACAATTCCATTTACAAAACTAATCAAACCACAAAATTTTCGTATTTCCCATTCCCAAGTAGCTCGATTACATGTCATAAGATTAGTTGCTTAACAGAGTTTCGGCATTTCTGAAACTACGTCCGGTTAACTCAGCTGGCATTATATTCAGACCGGTGCATCAGTCCGGCATTGTCCATTACGCGAAACAAGGTAACTTTGAGTATGAACTCCCTTGATCCGAGCAGCTCAAAGACACAGACATCTTCTTCCCCTAAATTATTCTCCAATGTGAATTCATACCATCCCTGGCTGAACTTAGCTTTGCCTCCTCTATAAAGACATCGAACGGGCCATTGTTTTCCATCAGGAAGCTGAAGTTTAATGAAACCGGAAACACCACTTAGATGCTCGGCAAAGGACGATGGTAGGTACTGCACGAGAAAACATCAAAATGTTCACTAAGACATGTGATACCGTGAAAGCAAATACAATACATTCAAAGGCTCACCATAATACATCCCCTGTATAGATACGATGGTCGCAAGACGACCCTGCAGAAAGGTTAGTCGGCTCGAACGCTTTGGCTGCATTCATTGCCCTGTCGCTTTCTTCGGCTGTCACGGTTCTCTTTCGGGCTGAAGCGCTTTCGTAAAATCTATATCGCATTTCCGCATCATCTTCATGTACAACGGACAGATCCTGCTCATCTACATTTCATTGGACAACCGATGAGAAATTCCAAATCCCTTCCGTACCGATAAAAAAAGGAAGAACTTAATTAAGAAGACTTACTAGGGTCAAATCTCTGCCTTTTCCTCCCGGGTTTTTTTGGTTGTGGCATCTCCGAACCTGAAGTACGCAATTTCACTTCATTAGCAGAATCATTTTTAGTTCGAATCCATTAAACAAAGAACCATACCTCGAATAGGTTGATTATCCACACTCTTGGCCGCATTGAGGTTGACTTCACCACTCAAGTCAGCAGAGTTTTCAAGTTTAGGCCCGCGGAACAAATGCTGCACCGCGGAGATATGCATTCATCATCCTCGAGTTCTTCAAACGGATATGGTTTACCATGATTGTACTGAGCACCCACAAGAGCATTCGTCTGATAGTTTATTTCGGAGTTGTACAAATTAAAGATACTAACACTGAAGGCAGAATTCCCCTCGTATCGAAAGATCAAATAGTAGCCGACACGGATATAGTATCGTTCCACAAATTCGGGCCAACCCTCATGAAACCAGACCTTGTTGTCACCTTTCTTGATTCCTACACGCCAAACATGACCATCAGGAACAGTGAGAGCAGCTGCAACAGAAAGTTCATCCTTGATACTCTTAACAAAGTTATCAGGGATCCTCTGCAGATAACCCCAAAATCCATGTTAGAGTTTATTCATTTGATGAAATAATTAAATTGCAAATGAAGTTTTCTTAACTGGAATTCTACAGAGAAAATCAACTAAAATTTCACAATTTGAAATTTTCTAGCTAACAAAAACCCATTAGAATGAATCATCACAAAGATTTAACAGAGAATCATCTGCAAATTTTTTCTAGTTAATGTTCCATCAAGCAAACAAACTTTAGCCTAGACTTAAACATTCAAATTTCATCTCCAAGCCTCAAAAACACACTTAAATCCACAGAAACAAAGGAAGAGTAAAACCTCAGATCTTCCAAGACTAAAACTTTGCTTCAAAAAAGACGACTTCTCTAAGAAATTGCAAAAAAAAAAGAGTCTTGCCTAACTAAAACTAGAACATAGAAACAAATAAATCCATAAACCCAAAGAAGAATTAATGAAAAAAAGAATGGGTATTTAGTGATTTACCAGTTTCCTGTCTTGGAGAGTAGAGGGGAGAATAAGATTATGGGAAAAAGGGCGTGGCATATTCGGAGATGGGTCATATCATATAATGACGTTTGAGCTTTCAAAGTGTATACATATCTATGTTTCCCACAGTGATTGAAATGATAAGACTTGGGTTGAGTGTTTAGAGATAAACACAAGACACAAAGGAAAGAGCTTTCAGATCTGGGTCTCCACTTCTTCCACTTTTTTTCTTAAAAAACATGACCTAAATGTTGGACCGAGTTTGATCACACAGAACGGACTCACTCACTGAGTTCTTCATCTCGTCTGCTTGAACTAAGGTTCCCTCCACCTGTCCCACCTACTCACCCTTTTGTATTATGGTATTTTCTTTTGGTTAATTTCCGGGTTACTCACTAATCTTTTAGTGTGTGTTTTCTCTAGTCAGTTAACTATGAATTTTTTAATTTAATCACTAATCTGTGAAGTATGGAATAGGTGGATGACATGGACATTCTTTTTTGCTGAAATTGAGGCAAAAAAAACTTAGAATTAGTGCCACCAAACTTCCACATAATCATTTATAACCTTATTTAGTGAGTAGTGACCAAACAAAAACACACTAAAAATTTACCCTTTTTAATCTTTTTTAGCTATTCCACACTGCCTAATCCTTAAAAGGATACAGCAACATTTAATTTTAACTTTTGTGATTGGTAAACAGAAAGGTCATCAGGCATGTCCAATTGAAAAATCCAGGATGGCTAGCTACACCATTGAAAGTGACTTCATTTCTAATTCTAACAGGGGGACAAAGCAGTTTATTTTCTCTGTTAAACTAGAATGCTTGTCAGAAATGTTTGTGATAAGGTAGGAAATGAGTGATCCATCATCCATCCATGTAATAACAAAACTTTGACTGTTTGACGCATGGCCACAACATTCCAAAAACTGTCCAAGTTCAATGTATATAAAAATGAAGTATGAAAAAAGGTTGTCTGAGCCCTGAGGCAAGCACAAGCCATGGGAGAAGTGGATCAAGCTTTCATCCAAGCCGCCGAGCACCGACCCAAACTCGATACCATCGAAATCGAGGGAATCCCGCTCATCGATCTTTCAATATCCGACACTAGAGGCATCAAGCTACTCGTTTCCGAGATTGCAGACGCCTGCAAAAACTGGGGATTTTTTCAAGTCATCAATCATGGGGTGCCTTTGGAATTATTCATCAAGATAAACATAGCAGCCAAAACGTTCTTCGATCGACCCATAGAGGAAAAAAGGAAGGTTAAACGAGATGAAGTGAATTCCATTGGCTACCATGAAAGCGAGCACACCAAGAATGTTAGAGACTGGAAAGAGGTGTTTGATTTCTTCATAAAAGACCCATGTTTTCTACCTTCTTCGCCTGACCCCGAGGATAAACAAATGAGGACGTTGAGGAACCAGTGGCCCGACAACCCTCCGGAGTTTAGGTAAATAACCTTCACTTGGGGCTTGACAGAGATGAACAAAACTATAATTGCCTGCAAGAATTATTTCTTTTGGCTCAAAGATGACCATGTTTTACAAGTTAGAACAATTTCATTTGGTAATTTGCTAAGTTAGTTGGATTAGGCTCGATTAAGTTCATGTATATATCTAGTATTAGAATATTCGAATACAACTCATTCAATAGCTTGAGTTGCTCGATTTTTTAACAATGATGGAGTCGAATACGAGCTTTTTTTCAAGTTAAATCCCAACAACTTACATGCACAAGTGTCTTGTTTATGCCTTTTATTAATTTGGTACCTGATTTATTAATGTTGGATAGGGAGGTCTGCCAAGAGTATGCTCGAGAAATGGAAAAGCTAGGTTACAAGATATTGGAACTCATAGCATTAAGCTTAGGCTTACCATCTAACACGTTCCATAGCTACTTCGACGACCATACAACAATGATGAGATTTAATCACTATCCTCCATGCCCTTGCCCTGAGCTAGCACTCGGCGTCGGTCGACACAAGGATGCCGGTGCATTAACCATCGTTGCTCAAGACGATGTCGGAGGACTACAAGTGAAGAGAAAATCGGACGGTGTATGGATTCCGGTTAAACCGACACCAAATGCCTTGGTCATTAATGTTGGTGATACAGTTCAGGTAACTTAAGATTAATTTTTATCCGGGTAGGTCCAATTTAATTGGAGCTGGACTTGGACAAATGTTTTTTATAATCCACGAATTCGTTTTTGCAGGTTTGGAGCAATGAAGCTTACGAGAGTGTGGAGCATAGGGTGGTGGTGAACTCAGAAAGGGAAAGGTTTTCAATTCCGGTCTTCTTTTTCCCTTCTCACTACGTGGCGGTGAAGCCATTGGAGGAGCTTGTGAATGAGCAAAACCCGGGCAAATACAAAGAATACAACTTCGGGAAGTTCTTTGCTGCTAGAACTCGTGGTGATTATAAGAAACTTGAGGTTGAAAACATTCAGATTCATGATTTCAAAATCATATAATTATTTGTCACTGTTCAATAATGAAATCTTATGCAACTTGTACTCTTTTTCTGCCTATCCTTTTTTTTTTGTGTCGCGATCCCTCTTAGACTGTTAAAGACCGTATCATGAGATATATGTTGTAATTGTTTTTTGGTACTTGCAGTTTTGGTCACTTTATTATTATTTTTTTGAATAATTCCTACATAGACGAGGAGTAATGGGAAATTTGCTCATACTGAGTCTAGAATTCACAACTTAAAGGAGGGGAAGGTTTCAACCGAAAGCTTTTAACTACTTGCTCTAAATGTTGTTGACAAAATGCATTCTATTATGATAGGGTAAGATACAATATTGTTATTTTGGGGAAGATGGTGAAAAATAAAATTTTAAAAGTTTGGAGGTTAAATTAGAAAATTAATTTCTTTTATTAACGGAGGTTAACAGTCCTGTTACCAAAATAGAAACGTTTTCGAACGAAAGTGACAAGAATGATATTTTTTAAACTTAGGTGACCAAAATAAAATAAAATCTAAACAAAAGAGATTACGGGTGAAAATTACCCTTAAAATATGTTTAGATATTAGGGTGTTAAGACTAGAGTTTTAAATTTTATAATTTAAACATGAGAGATTGTGTAATTTCTTTTACACAGCTTATGAATCAAAAAATATAACCTTTTATTTAAAAGTACGAAGATTAATCCGTGCGTAGAAATGTGACATGGAAGGTGACACAGACATTGGTTTTGTTCTAAAGTTTGATCGTCTGTAGAAATGTTCATACTATTTTCAACTTATAAATCATTGGTTTTGGTAAGAGAATGATGATCCATGTAATAACACAGACATTCCAAAGAAAGAACGCATTGGCCAAGATTGATTAGGAAAACTGTCCAAGTTCAATGTACCCAAAACCAAGTTTATATTATATAAGCAGCAGTAGGTTCCTCACAGTTCTAGAACAAAATTTAGTGGCTCTAACTAATCTTACCTACCACCAATTACTTTGAATTGTTCACTGTTTAATTTCGATACTTTGTCAATAATCACCTACCACCACCAACCAACCAACCGTATATTTTTTTTCTTAAGAAAATTGTATTGTCTCAATGTTTATAAAGCTTGCCAAGAAAACACTGCGCTGATAAGGTTTGAACATGGGAGAGATTGATCCAGCTTTTGTCCAGGAACCTGACCATAGGCCGAAACTTAGTACAGTCGAAGTCGATGAGATCCCGGTCATCGACCTGTCGATGTCGGGAACCGAAAAGCTTGCCTCAGAGATCGGGAAGGCGTGCCAAAAATGGGGTTTTTTCCAAGTGATCAATCATGAGGTGCCTTTGGAATTACGCAACAGGGTGGAGAAAGTGGCCAAAGCGTTCTTTGATCTTCCCATAGAGGAGAAAAGGAAAGCTAAGCGAGATGAATTGAACTTTACAGGTTACCATGACGAAGAAAATACTAAGAACGTCAGGGACTGGAAAGAGGTTTTCGATATGTTGATTCAAGACCCGACGGTTCTTCCGGCATCGCCGGACCCCGATGATGAGGAAATAACGACGTACACTAACAAGTGGCCCGAGAATCCCCCTGAGTTTAGGTATATAAATATGTTTGCTTAAATGTCTGAAAGAACTTTTACATGAAAATTTTCCTTAAATTAAGCTCAGTTAAGATTCTGGTCATATATATGTACATGTAATTGTTCAACTAATTTGGGTTTTGACACTTGTTTGACGCAATATGTTTTGTGTACACAGGGAGACATGCCTAGAGTATTGCAGAGAGGTGGAGAAATTGGCCTTCAGATTGCTGGAACTCATTTCTGTAAGCTTAGGTTTGCCGGTTAAACGATTGAGTGACTTCTTTAAACACCAGACTGGTGTGTTGAGGCTGAATTACTATCCTCCTTGCCCTTCCCCTGAGCTAGCACTTGGCGTTGGTCGACATAGGGACGGTGGTGCCTTAACTGTCCTTGCTCAGGATGATGTTGGTGGGTTACAAATTAGGAGGCAATCGGATGGGGAGTGGATTCCTATCAAACCAATCCCGAATGCCTACATCATTAATATTGCTGATAGTCTTCAGGTAACCATGGTTTTTTGGTACAAATAGCCCAAGAACAGATTGAATATTAATCTACAGAATGTCACGTCTTAAAAGTGGTTGTATGAATGCAACCTGGAGATAAAAAAAAAAGAGTTGTACATGTTGAGTTCTATGTCCCTGATTCGCGAATCTGATGTATACTATCTCTTGAAAAATGGTTGCCTGAATGGAACCCTGGCATAAAAAAGGGGATGCAGATGTTGGGGTTCGACTCCCAAATCTATTTGCATGAACACAACTTCTGTATAAGAAAAAGGGGATGCAGATTTTGGAGATTTGCTGGATGCTATTTCTTTAAAATAGTTGCACGAATTAACTAAACTGAACTTTGTGTTCACCCGGACATGTTTGTTTCCTTATCTTTTCAATTGCACCTAGGGCAAAGAGCATATTGTAAAAGGAGATTACATTTTGCAGGTATGGAGTAACGATCTTTATATGAGCGCAGAGCACAGAGTGGTGGTGAATTCTCAGAGGGAAAGATTTTCAATTCCATTCTTCTTCTTCCCTTCCCACTACGTTACAGTGAAGCCTCTAGAGGAGCTAGTGAATGACCAAAATCCAGCAAAGTATAAAGAATATAACTGGGGAAAGTATTATGTTAATCGAACCGGCAGCAACTACAAGAAACTTGATGCTGAAAATGTTCAAATCGATCATTTCAAGGCTCCCGAATCCGAGTAAATGTTGCAGTAACATCTTGATTCTAAAACTATTTACCTGTTTTAAGTTTCAGCTTCAAATTGTCATGATATAATAATAAATTGAGTGTGTATCATATAGAAAATGTACTTTTAATATGCTTCAGCTATATGATTCTGTAAGTAACAAGTTGAATCTGAAGATTGTTTTCATGTAATTTCATAAGTTGATGCCATCTTATGAAGGATTCTTAATCATTTCAATTCCGTCTCTTCTCAGCCTATTCATTTACTTCTTTCAAAAGTAAACTTTTTACAGTGCTTTGTTTTTGTTACCTGCAGGCCACTAACTTCTATAAAATCAAAAGGTAATCTGAAATTAAACCACATTTCTGTTGCTAAAATAGTTTGTTGGGAAAATTGTTTAGGGTTGATAAGTAAATTATCAAAGCACTACAATGATGAGGACTCACCGTGGGAGAGATTGATCCAGCTTTCGTCCAGGAACCGGAACCGGAACACAAGCCGAAACTATTATTTTATCTCATTTTATTAAAAATTGCCAATCAATAAAAATGTAAAATGTGAAATGTGACATATGATGGGACACATTCTTGTTGGACTACGTTAATCCTTTGAGACAGAATGATAATAAGTACCAAACCGGACCAAAAAAGTTTAGATATCAAAGTGAGAAAACGAATATAATGCGAAAACCAAATCCATTATTAAGCCTTTCCCAAAATTTAACTTTGGGTGCTCAATATTTTAGGATGAAATGAAGATTATAAACTGAAACCGAAATGAAAGATCGAAGCTTTATGCAGAAAAGAAAAACAAAAAGTTCGTGGAGCTATCTTTACCACGTTAAAGACAAGGTCAACACTTCATACATGCGTTGCAAGACAGCAAAACAGAACATAATGCCACTTCAAAATTAACATAAACACTTCACTTTTGAAAGCGAATGGCAAAAAATGCTGGATTCTTCCAAGAAAACGGAAGCCTCCTCTTCGATTAACATTGGTTGACCACCCTCGATTAGCACACTGGCACGACCGGAATCACATTGCATATATTATCTCCCCACTACTATCGATGTCTAGTTCGGAATCATTATCGAGGTCCTCCATATCGTCATCATCAAGGTCCAGGCTACCAGTCAAATAATGATCTAGATTATTTGTATCCGTTGCAGGTATAGTGGCTTCGGAAATGATCTGCATGATTTCATCCACACTTTGCATAGGTTGATCAGGTTCTTCGAACTGGTCAGTCATCGAGCTTTCATCCATGAGATCCGCGGGTAAGTTCTTTAAAAACCACTCATGATTCTTAATTTCTGGAATGGATATCCTCTGTTGATAACAAAATTAAATCAAAACTATATACTTCGAATATATGAATCAGGTACCATGAGGAAATGAGGTTGTACTTTTACGAATCTATGTTGCTCCGACTCTTCATTCTTTCTTTAAGTACCAGTGTCCCAGTAATAACATAGTTATTTATTAGCCATTCCTATTTCAAGTAATCATGAAGCATCGTAGAGGTATGAATCTGAACTCAAGGTCTCAACAACCAGAGAACTAACCTTTGTCGGGTCAGCCACAAAAATCCTCGATAGCAGATGACGGCACTCGGGGGATATATGGACATAGTCTGGGATCAAGTACTGGACATGAATTATTCGCTGAAAGAACCAACCGATTGCATTAGACAAGATTTAGGAAAGTGCTATTGTTAGCATAAACCGAGGAATGAAATTACATGTATTGTTTTGTGGAAGTTCTTCGGATCTTTAGGGTCTTCAAATGGATATGCTCCGACCAACATAACATATATGGTTACCCCACAAGACCAGACATCTGCAATCTGACATTTAGTTCAGCAATAAAATTTTAGCTAAGATAAACACGGGACTGGTGTTGAATAAGGTATAGGTACATGTTTAATGGGGATATGCTCAATTTTTTAGAAGTTCTCTATATTTGGACCTGCATACATATATTCTGGAGTTTAAATCAGGCAAATACGAAGCAATATCACCTTTCCATCATATTCTTTCTTGAGCAACACTTCAGGAGCTATATAAGCTGGAGTTCCGACAGTGGATTTCGGTTGTGAATGCAGCAATGAGGACTGGAAAAAGTATACTAGGTCAACATAAAACTAATAAGGAAAATCAAAGACGATAAAATGAGACATGCAGAGGGGAAAAGGGAAAATTGCATGCTTTGTAAACGAAAATGGAGGACATGCACCAGACGTGGATACTTTCTTGAAAATGGAGAGCACTTATACCTTGGAATACCCGAAGTCGCAAATCTTCAAACGAGGAGCTGGACTGCCATCCAGTAATGTGTTCTCCAGTTTCAAGTCCCGGTGGCATATTTGCTTCAGAGAGGAATTCAGGAAAACGGACCAACCCGAGTCAACTCGTATTCTCTTTCAGATAAGTAAAGCAACAAAACTATAGTTACTTACCATTGAATGACAGTAACTCACTCCTGATATAAGCTGTTGAAAGAAAAAACGGGCCTGCAAAATATACCAGAGAAGTAAGTTTGACAACAAGAAGAGAAACGAATATAGACTAGTACTACCATGTAATCGATCAAAACTACTCAAAAACATCACATAAAAGAACCTCATCCTCGCTGAACCGGCCAGCATTACATATCCGTTCAAACAGCTCCCCTCCGGCAGCGTACTCCATCACAATAGCCAGATGTGTCGGTGTTAATATGACCTATGTGACACGACGGATTCACAAGTCAAAAAAACAAAAGCTTTCTCAAGGATGAGAAAAGATAATAAACCTTAATGATCAAACAATCGACCGACCTCTTTGAACCGGACGATATTCGGATGTCTAAGTGACCTGTGGTTGATAATTTCCCTTTGGACATTTTCATCTATCTGTTGCATATAACACATTAAAATGAAAAAGGAACACAAAATTGAACCCAGAAATTCTTCATAAACACATCATTCAAGTCCAGAATTACACACTATAGCATATTCAACTCCACAAATGCCATATCAAACGAACTTGTAAACTCGAAAAATGAACAATTTGCATTCGAACTCCGAATTTATCGGATGCCTCAAACACTTGTCAATCATACACAGCAAAGCACGATTAACACCAAGAGAAACAAAGAAGTTGATCATCAAAACTAGCAATGAACTAAAAAGATGATCAAATTCCAAAATCTTATCAATTAAATCTTCACCAAATCAAAGTCCATTTCAAGCTCAACACCATAGAAAAACTACAGAAAAAAATTCAGGGTTTTGAAATGGACACAAACCTTGTCACCTCTCTCGATGTACTTAACAGCAACAAGCTGATCCGTCTGCTTATCTCTCATCAACCTGGCCACCCCAAAATTCCCAGAACCAATATCTTTAACCAATTCATAACGATCACTATCGTGCATGATCGGCAACTCCATCCCAGGTCCCATTGTTATCGCCGATCGAGCCATTAAACTCCCCACTCAAAACCACTCAATATCATCTGATATAGCAGTTTCAGAGAAAACCCGGATTGAGATCAAGCTAGTCGGTGCTGGTTTTGGAGGTAACGTGGCAGCACAATGGCCGTCCGATGATAACAGGTACTTCCTTTTGGTTGGTGAAAGAATGGGTTTTGGCCCGTGAAACGTTTACTCTCACTTGGAAATCTTTTTTCTTTCTGGGGACGGCAGATTTTAGTGAAAGAAAAGAAACAGAGATGAGAGTGCTCGTGAAGTGATTTGCTTTATAATACGTGTGTGTGTATATATATGTACAGGAACAATGAATTATGATGGGGAAATCTGAAATTGATGGAAGCAGGCAAAGAAACTGTGGGCGAGCTTGTTTCAGCAATATTGTCTTCTTCTTCACCGTCCATTGCTGGAACTTAACTTTCAACTGAATTTACGCCTTAGTTTTTTTTCCTGCTACACTGGCAACAACCATCGGTTTGGGTGGATTCATTCCGGGAAAATAAGATTGAATTTGTTTCTCTCAATCTTAAGTAAGTTTTGATTGAATTAATCAACTCATTCGGTTAACATAAGGTTTTTTCAGTTGAATTTATTAAACTTTCAGTTATATCAGTTTTGTTGGTAAGTTGTGATTATTAAAATTTATAACCAAACTAAGTAAAGTTAATATATTTATTTGTTTTTCATTTTAAAAAATAATTAATTGATCGATCAAAATAATCAAAATTTAATTAATTAAGTTAAATTGGTTTGGTTATTATATAAAATGGTTGATTAAGTTGAAAAATACAATCAAATCGATCGTCTCTTCAAACAACTCGAGTTATATAAATTATTTGAAATCAAGTACTTTAATGCTTAACTAGTAACTTGGGAATTTAATTGAATGTTTTTTTATGTTTAATTAGTATTAAAAGTCGAGTTTTAAAATCATGTTCATTTCTTATTAGATAAATAAAATTAATGGAATATATGTAAGCGAGTTGAATCTTTATCTAAAATAAACTTGAGTTAAAAAAAAAAACTCAATTAAGTCGATTTATGGTTTTTACGGATTGTTCTGTTTGATAAAGTTTTTTTCACTCAACTTTTAGAGAAGTTTGAGTTGTTTTGGGGCCTCTTCTCCTATTTTTTCGTAGAATTTGTTCTGAACAATTGCGTTTTGAAAAGCTAAAAATTTTAACTTCTTCCAAAATGCGATTTCTCAACCCAAACTAGAGTTTTGACAACGACAACTATAAATAAAGCCTTAATTTAGTTAAATTACTTATCATATAAAAATTTATGTCAATTAAATGCTTAAAACTATTATTAGGAGAAGAATCGTGTTGATATTGTTATCATTTTTGACATACTGATAACGTTATAAAAATAAAAGATCAGATTATGCTAAATTAAATTAGAGGCTTAAATTTTGAATTTTAACTTAATAGAGGAACTAAACCCGAAATTAGACCAATCAAAAATCTTGTAAAGAATTCATGAGATAATGGGTAATGACCCAAAAAATCACAAGAAATGTTATAAAGCCCAAAGCTTTATCAATGGTGGCCATTGAAAAACCAAAGCTTTAGAATTAGACCCGCAGAAGGGGTTGTGGATATGCAGCAGCAAACAGTAATGCTAGTAACCAAAGCTCAAGACTTTTCCCCAGCTCTTTCAGCTATCATCTTCACAAAATTTCCTACTTTAAACCATAGAAATCCCTCCAAAACCCCTATGCGCGCTTACCTTCTATCTTCCCTCTCTCTCCTCCGCCCTCTTTCCAGCCCCCAACTCCGCTTTTTCCGCCCCCTCATCCACCGCTACGCCGCGCCACGGTTTCCGCCTTCTTTTTCAAGCCACCATTGCTTCGCTTCTTCCTTTCCCTCGGCCGCTAAAGTTAGTTTCGTCGGTGAAAAGGAAAGGGGAGAGGAAGAAGAGAAATGGGATTCCTCCAGCAACGAAAACGAAGCGTTTGCGTTCGAAGACGGTGGTGGGGTTTTCGCGGGGGAAGATATGAAGCATTTGGCGGCGCAGGTTATCGAAGTCAAGGAGCTGGAAGAGTTGCCGGAGCAGTGGCGAAGGTCGAAGCTCGCTTGGCTTTGTAAAGAGTTGCCTGCTCACAAGGCGGGGACTTTGGTTAGGATTTTGAATGCGCAAAGGAAGTGGCTGAAACAAGAGGAGGCTACTTACTTGGCTGTTCATTGTACGAGAATCCGAGAAAATGAAACTGGGTTCAAGGTATTAAATTTCTTTTCCATTTCGATCATTGTTTTCAAATGTGTATAAACACACATTTTGTTGCTTTAGGTGCTTGCGCCAGTTCTATAGTAATTAAATCTTAGAAACTTGAGAATAAAGAGATGGTTTAGCTATCCAGTTGTGGAAATATTTGAGGATTGTCCTTAGTTTTGCTAAAGTTAAGATTCATATGTGTTGGAACTCTTAAGTAAATTCTCGAAAAAAAATCGGTTTGACTACAAGTTCGAATCTATGAAATTTCAGTTCCTTACGCTAAATTGTATTTATGAATTGCTGATATGTGCTGTTTACTGCTAGATTACTTTCAAATTCTTTAAAACCTTAGAGAGAGGCGCCTTTTAAGATTGCGAGTTTTGCTTTCATTTAACCTTCCAAATTGCTTCTCTGGTTTTGAGAGATGTCTTTTCTGCATTTCAGGTTTATAAGTGGATGATGCAGCAACATTGGTATCGATTTGATTTTGCTCTTGCTACCAAGCTAGCGGACTACATGGGGAAGGAGGGGAAGTTTACAAAATGTAGGGAGATATTTGATGATATCATCAACCAGGGACGTGTGCCTAGTGAATCTACATTTCATATTCTGATTGTTGCGTATCTTAGTGCTCCGGTTCAAGGTTGCCTGGATGAAGCTTGTGGCATTTACAATCGGATGATTCAGTTAGGAGGTTACCAACCACGTCTTAGCTTGCATAACTCACTTTTCCGAGCTCTTTTAAGTAAACCGGGAGGTTCTTCGAAATATTATTTAAAACAGGCTGAGTTTATCTTTCACAATTTAGAAACATGTGGCTTGGAGATACAAAAGGATATCTATGTTGGCCTAATTTGGTTGCATAGCTATCAGGATACAGTAGATAAAGAGAGGATAGAATTGCTGAGGAAAATGATGCAAGAAGCAGGTTTGGAAGAAGGAAGAGAAGTGCTCTTGTCCATCTTGAGAGCTTGTTCAAAGGAAGGGGATGTAAACGAAGCCGAAAGAACTTGGATCAAACTACTCGATTCCGAAGGTGGTATCCCTTCTCAAGCTTTTGTTTATAAAATGGAAGTTTATGCAAAAGTTGGAGAGATTACGAAATCTTTGGAGGTATTCAGGAAGATGCAGAAGCATTTGGGCTCTGCCAGTGTTTCAGCATACCACAAGATTATAGAGGTTTTGTGTAAATCCGAGCAAATGGACCTTGCCGAGTCACTCATGAAAGAATTCATCGAGAGTGGTAAGAAGCCTCTTATGCCATCTTACATCGAGTTAACGGATATGTACCTCAAGTTCAGCCTTCACGATAAGCTTGAGTCAACCTTCTTAGAGTGCCTAGAGAAATGCCGACCCAATCGGACCATTTTCAATATATACTTGAACTCATTGGTCCAAGTTGGTAATCTTGGCAAAGCAGAGGAAATTTTCAATCACATGCGTGGTAATGTGATGGTCGGTGTTAATGCCAAATCATGCAATACTATCTTAAACGGATACCTCTCTTCCGGAGATAATTTGAGGGCAGAAAAGATATATGATCTGATGTGTGAAAAGAAATACGAAATTGAATCTCCGTTGATGGAAAAGCTGGAGTATGTCCTTAGCTTGAGCAGAAAAGAGGTTAAGAAACCTGTGAGCCTAAAGCTAAGCAAAGAACAACGAGAGGCTTTAGTGGGGTTGCTTTTAGGTGGTTTACAGATAGACTCGGATGAAGAGAGAAAGAATCACATGATACGGTTTGAATTCAATCAAGATTCTGTCGTGCATTCTATTTTGAAGAGACATATTCATGATCAATATCATGAGTGGTTACATCCTTCGAGTAAGCTGATTGCTGGTGACGATACCCCACACAAGTTCAGTACAATCTCACACTCCTATTTTGGTTTCTATGCGGACCAGTTTTTTCCGAAGGGTCAACCAGTGATCCCGAAGTTAATTCACCGTTGGCTGTCTCCTCTTGTACTTGCTTACTGGTATATGTACAGCGGCTACAGAACGTCATCAGGCGATATTCTTTTGAAGCTGAAGGGGAGCAGTGAAGGTGTAGAGAAAGTTGTGAAGACATTGAAAGCAAAATCCCTGAATTGCAGAGTGAAGAGAAAAGGGAGGGTGTTTTGGCTCGGGTTTCTCAGAACCGATTCTATGTGGTTTTGGAAACTGGTTGAACCTTACATATTAGATGACCTAAAAGATTTTCTCAAGGCAGGCGGTGGTACCACCGATGATTCTGCAGTCGAATCTCGAGACATCAACTTCGACAGTGCATCTGATTCCGAAGATAACACTTCCGATTAGAGTGAGGATAGTCGGTAAGGCTTACACATTAAATGATCGGAATACAGATGACATTCATCGGAGATCTGCAATGCTATTTTTAGGCTGCATTTACAATTGTGTATACTATCAACTAATTAAACTAAAGAGTTTGTCGGGTATATATACAAATGAGCGTGTTTTCCAACGAGCTTTCATTTCGAATACGATCATAACCTATATGCTAATACTCTGTATCCGAATATAACAAGTTATCTGAAGTCCCCTTGTCCAAGATTTGCGTTGTCAAATATTTGAATACGAGTATGGGGTTATGATCCTTGAAAAAATATAATGAATTTTGAGCACATTCGTGCTTGGCACTTGGCTGTCGGAATTTTGGTCGAAAATGTGGAAATTCGACTAGATCGAGTTGAGTTGTTATTCTAAAAATTTGATTCAATGACAAGTGCTAGTCAACTGATCGAATTAGGTGAAGAAACAGTTAAAGAGTTTGCTCATCCAAAAAATCAAAATTGTAACTTAGAAATGAATGAAAACCAAAAAATGTAACCACACAGTGAAAAAGGAGAATGAATCCCCTTATTGTTCTTAACTATGAGTTGTAGTTATCAACCCCCAAATCCCTCAGCGCATCGATAGCAGCATCCTTGCATCCTTTGTGATTTTCCTTCGCCTTACGGATAAACTTGCCAATACCATTATTCAGCAGCAGGGTCCTGTTTTCAGGGTTCCTCACAACGAGATTCCGTATCATGAGACAGGAACTTCTCTGCATCTGCTGAGCAGCAGGAAACTTCTGCATGGCTTGGATAGCAAGTTCCCCTGAGCCAGCTTCAATGGCACGAGTTGCATTGTCCGGTGATCTCAAGCAGAGTACAGAAATAATAGCCATGACCTAAATAATGATATAAATGACTCGTTACGATGTCAATCCTATAATACTTCAATGGCATGCACAGATTTATCACACCATTCACTATATACAAGAGTATTCTATGGAACATTTGAATTGTTGTTTTCAAACACATAAAATCAGTGTGACTATCATGTTATATGAATACTTCATGGACTACAAGTACTCATTCAGCAGAATATTAAATGGTTGTTATCCAGATAATCAAGCATTTCACTGGTAAAAGATTCGTCGTCCCTTACCTCTTGCAGCACAGACGGGTCATCAGAAAATCTAGCTGACAATTTGGTCAGCCTATCCATACCACCTTTCTCAACTATAGCACTCTTATTTGAATCACTTCCTGCCAACTGGTCAAAGTGGAAAAAGCATGCATTAAAGCATCAAGAAAGAAATGAAGGTAAAATTCAGATAATGTTGCTTCACAAAGATACAAGTTTGTGATTGATGATCTATATCTTTAATATAATGAATGCACACTATTGAAGTATCACATATCACCCAAAATCAAAAACCCATTTTTGAACGGTAGTATTTTACACCTCTTAAAATAGACCTCTTCACATTTTCAACTGTTAAAACAAAATTTTTCACACCATGCGAGAAAAGAGAATGAAAAGTGGAAATTTCTGAACTTAACCGTGGGTTATAATAAGGGAAACAACTCTCAACGGAGCATTTTATATCTATACCTTGGATAACAAAGAACAGCAAGTTCTAGCTACAGTCTTATTGCGCTGTTCGCCGCTGTCATCAACACACTTCAGAAGTGCATCGATACCGCCAGCATCAGCAATTGACTTGCATATTTCATCCTACGGGAAATGAAACACCTTGGGGTGAATTCAAAGGCCAAACTTCATCACACATAAATGATTAGTATCTTAAGCCTCTAACAACGGAAACTGTTGCTATATTAACCTACATCAAGTAATCTCTGATACCTCAAACAATTTTAACCACTTACATTCACAGCAATGGCTTTTAGTGCTATGCTAGCTGAAACAAGACTAAGCGAACTAAGCCCTCCATGAAGAGATTCCACAAGAGCTCTTGCAATTCCGGTTTTTGCAAATCTTCGTGCATAACCATAAACCTGAAGCAACCAAATATCGCACAACCATTCTGAGGAACAAGAACAGTACTACCTTTTACCTAAAGATTTATTACACATTTTACTTACTTCAGAAGCAACAACACGATTATCATCAGATGTTAACAGTACTACCTTTTACCTAAAGATTCATAAGCTCAGAACACTTCCCTGAGTTTGTCCACTCAAAACTTGTAGAATTAGTTCATCAATTCCTAATTCCATAAACGATTGTTTAACAACTTCATTACCAGTCGCAGCCGCAGCAACAACAGTGAAACCCCAATTCAAGATATCTACATCTTGAATCCCATCACTAAGAATACCAACCACAATCTTCGGTCCTCCACTTGCCCTAAAAGTCTCACTACTTTGAACATCTAAAAATACAACCAGAACAAGATAACCAAATTACTCCAACACATAAACCATCACTAAATCTTAAATATATATATATACACATGAATGGGTCGAATTGTTTCATACCAGTGAGCAATGATGCCATGGTTTTTTAAGCAAGAAACTAGTGACTGCCTTGATTCCGTTGGAATCTTAGGAGAGATGGAACAAACTAATTCGATACCACCGTTTTTAGCAACAATTGCCGCATTTCCCGAATCTCCGTTATTAGCACAACACAATTCACTCAGGTTATTAAGTAACTCCGTGATTTGGACTAAATCTTGAGCGTCGAATTGATGCTTTGAGTCGGAACTTAGCTGACTTAGTTTATCCAAGCATTGCATCGCCGGATGGTCCTTGACGCCGCCACCTTCCCCAGGCACACATTTCAAGATCCCTATTACGAATTAATAGTTACAAAACTCAACAGAGATTAAAGGAAAAAGATCGAAAATGAAAGAGGGAATGAGATCGGAGAAAGACCAGAGAGATCGACGCCTTGAAGTGTGAGTGTTTGGATGGCGTCTTCTAGGGCTTCGGCGGGGTCCATCCCGAGATAATCCATGTTCTCTTTCACTAACTCATCGAAGGCCTCTTGCGAGATTGCACGGACGCTCTTCGTTGGAGCCATCTTTTGGTTTACTTATTTGCAGATTTTCGGGATCCGCCGCTGATCGGAGGAATGACGGACCGGCGGCGAAGAAGAAGATTTGTTTCTGCTTACGACTATTGTTTTTCGAATTCCGAGAGTTCAGGTATTTTAAATATTTTGGTGGGCAGTAAGATATAAGATATTTGCCCCAAAGCCCGCTTGATATGTGAACGTAAAAAGGCAAGTGTTAGAGAAATAGCCAGAGATGAATTTTTAAAGAATTATTCATTTTATGAGATCAACTTCATTAAATTATAATATACAAATGTCGAGATTCGAACTATAAGTATGGTATTAATTTTAAGAGAAAATATTTCAATCATTAAATAATAGATGAACGTATAAGATTGCACTGACATAAGTCGCTTAACCTGATAGAGCAAATATACAAAGGCAGACAACATTAACAAAAATTAACAGTGGAACATGTATCGGCCATTGGCCACCAGTACGATAATACTCCAAATACTACGGATATACAACCCAATATAGGTTTCTTCAGATACAATTCGTCGATTTACAGCTACTTTCAGTCACCGTGATAGACATATCGATGGAATACTAGGGGGAGAAGAGAAAACTATCAACCCCACATTGAAGTTCATTCCTGTAGAAGTTCCATGGCGGCTAGGCGCCTCACACGCTGCATAAGTCGTCTTCTTCGATAGATGCCTACCAGACGCAGGATGAGTACTAGAGCAATTGCCGAACAATCAAACACCCTACTGATTCCTAGCACCCCTGGAAAACAGGAAAAAGGAAAACGCTAGCATATACGTACTGCAATGCATTAGCTCTCCAACACCAAAATGATCCATAAAATAACGATTACCCGGACACTTATCATGACCATCACTGAATTGACCCTAAGAATGGTAAGCACAGGCTAGCATCATTTGTATAATCTTAACTGCAAAAAGGCGCATCTCAGCAATATATGTATCAGGATCCATCAACCCTTGGAGCATTCTCTTGAAGAGGAATGGCAACTCCCGCACTTTCTGCTAAGAAAAATAAGGAAGAAAATATTCATGGCCTGCTCACAACAGACCGAAAGATCGTACATCACATTTGTAAGATAAATGGAACAAATAATCAAGAAGCAAGCATGAGGATACAAGGGAGAACAACACTCGTCCGCAGTTTACCTCCAAGGCAATATCAGAGCCATTAATTATACAGAAAAACATACAAAATATTAACAAGACACAACAGTGTTCTTAAAAGGATTGCTGAATCAATGCCATCAATTTTAAAGTTGTATGTGTCAAAGGAAAGAAAGAGCAAGCAAAAAAGAAACAACAAAAACCACTTAGCATATATGCTTACTAGAGTCTACAGGTGGCTATAATAGCACAAATACCTGAATGAATCCACGCGCACCTCCAACAAAGAGGAGGTTATACCTCTGTACACTTTTAAGCACCTCGGTAACTTCCTGGCTTTGTTGCTGTTGTTGCAATGACGCCTCTGGCATCAAATTAACAATCTTGCAAGCACACATGGGACACTTGCATGGCTGAGATGCTGAGGAATAGTTCCAGAATTGCAAAATACAACTGCCTGCCAAAACCAAAAAGGAGGCCGGGAAAAAGAAACAAATTGAGGACAGCTGATTAGAGGCGAAATGTGTAAATATGGTCCCCAAGTGGAGAGAACTTACAGACAATAATCGCTGAAACTCAATCCTTTATTGCAAAAGCAGGTTAGAGTTCTAACTGAACACAAGTTCTTGGCAATCAAAGACACTAACTACAAAGCAATAACTACAGTGAATGAATGAATTTCTGCTGAAGAAATGAGAGCAACGACAAAGGGAAAGTGCACAGTAACTTGCAAACTTCAAACAGCATAAAGGACAAACCCCAAAATCACCACCCATTACTCCTATGGAGAAAGGGGGGAAAAGCTTAATAGCTTAAGACTCAGAAAGCTCTTTTGTATTAACAATGAAAATTTTCCCACTTGAGGAGCCATATTTTCACGAAAATTTCTAATATCTCTTCTTGTTTACATGACTGGATAACAATCTCCAGGAAATATAGTAAAAGAAACAAACCGTTACTAAAAATGTTTATAGTTTATAGGGAGTTTCCATATTCTTCATCAATTAAACTGTGAACTATAAAAGTAAAAGACAGAATAAAGAATTGAGGAAAAAAGATACTTGTTTCCTTGTAGCAAGAATTCTTTTCTTCAAGCAATATACCAGAAGAAACTATATGAAAAATGGTTTCCTATGGATTTCTTAAATGCACGAACAAAATTATGTTAACCGGTGAGAACTTTAAGTAATTTGAAATAATTCAGTTAACCAAACCATAAATCCAGAACCCTAAGCTAAAAATCAACAGAAATTACAGAGAAAATCCCTATTTCTTTTCCTTTCCTTTTGTTTCTAGAAATTTTCTATCCAACCAAACAGAACTAAACTTCAGACTGTAGTAACCAGATAAAATTGGTAAAAAAAAAAAAAGAAACGAAGTTGAAAAGGAACTACCGCAATACCAATGACCGCAATTAGATCGGGAAAGAACAGTGAATGGACCGAAGCAAATAGGACAGCAATCATCATCGGGAGGGCTTTCACTCAACCTCCTATTCCCTCCACTTCTTTCCCTCTCTCCGTTCCCATTTTTCCACCCTCTGTTTCTCTTTTTCTCACTTTCAAAATGTATTAATAAGGGGTTTTCCATCACATTCTCGGGGGGAAATGCGCAGTGCAACTGTTTGTAGAAAGTACTGAAACGTCAAATGACCACCACTATATACATTCACGAGTTTTCGCGTAGGTTTTTAGGCCACGATATAAATGCTAATTAACTGTCTTCAATTAGGGGCAAGCAAAACTCAGTTCACTCGAAAATATTAAATTATTTAATTCGAAATAAAAAAAATTAATTTATTTTGACTTAACTCGTAATTTTATAAACTCGATTCGAAAAAAATTTTAATAAAATTTGAGCCTTGAAATAAAAATTTGAATAACTCGAGATTTTTAGTAATTAGTTGATTAGTTTTTATATTACAGTCGAATTTGCCAATTCTGCATTATATGTTATATATATTATATGTGAAAATATGAAAAAATATATATATATATGTATATTATATATGCATATAGAAAGACATTACAATTGGAATCAATATGTACACCGCCCAGCCCTAAGTATATTCATATAGAAACATATAATGTGCACCGCTACGTATATGCATATAGAAAATATATATGTATAGAAACTTGAAAAATCGACTCGATTCGACTCGAATTTCTTAAACTCGGTTCGAAAAAATTTCAAATAAAGTTTGAATCGTAAAATAGGACTTGTAAACTCGAAATTTTTTTACTTGACTCGACTCGATTGAACGCCCAACCTAGTTTCAAGTTACAATTTGGTATTTAAATTTCTTTTGTTGCAATTAGATACTTGTACTTAATTTATTGATTAAATTAGTATTTAAATTTATTTTCTCCAAATTGATACATATTGTGAATGATTTATTCAAACTAATTTAAATTTAGAATTCAAATTTATGCACCTGAAAGGACCATAAAAAATTCAAATACCAAAATATATATTTACCCTAATTTTCCCCATGTCTTTTGTCTTATTCTTATTTAGTTATCATTTAATTTGGTTTTTGTTAATACTTAATACTAAAATATTCGAGACATGTTTTGAAATTATACATCAATTTTTATTATACAATTTTTTAATTATTATAATTATACACTTTAAATTTTTAAATTAGGTTCAAGAAATATAAAATTATATCATATAATAAAATCATTTGGCACATCAGGTATAATGTGTTACATTATTAATTTAGTTGGAATGAAATTTTTTTTATCTCAATCACAATAGCACAGAACGATTAATTTTCCATGTAATATTTTGTTGTTTGATTAGCATAATATAAAATTAATTGAAGTATCTTTTCAAAAAAATTAATTAAAGTATATTTTACTAAATTAACTTTATTATAGTTTTATACGGTAAATTATATTATACGTCCCCAAACTATGACATTCATTCTAAAATTATCTTTACACTTTTGAATTCATTCTAAAATTATCTTTAAACTTTTGAACGTTCCTATTTCATCTTGAAAGTATGACCCTCATACTAAATTGATCCCCGAACTTTTGAACATTCTAATTTTATTCTTAAACTATGACTATCTTTCTAAATTTATCCTCAAACCTTTGAACATTATAATTCATCTCCAAATCGACAGTATATGTTAATATTTCATATTAATAAAATCGTTATAATAATTATTAATTTCCATGTAAGCATTAATGTGTATTATGTAATAATATGTTGGACATAAATGATAATTTGAGGATAAACTTGTAATGTTTAAAATTTTGAAGACAATTTAGATTGAGGGGCATAAAACTGGAACATTCAAACGTTTATGAACTAATCTAAAATGAGAGTCGTTGAATTTCAAAAAATCACAATTGGGTCATTGAATTTCAAAAAATCACAATTGGGTCACTCTATTTATTGAATGTAACAATTAGATCATTGTGTTATGCTATCAAGTATATCAAATCAATTTATTTATATATTATAACAAGGGCAAATTTTTGATACACAGACTATGTAAAATTAATTCTAAACGCTAGCATTAAATTATAAATACTATAAAACTTAAATCTTAAATGCTTAACCCTAACCCTAAAACTTAAACCATATACCTTAAATTCTAAATTCTACAACCTAAACCTAAACCCAAACTAAAACCCTAACCCCTAAAACTAAAAAAACACATGTGCATAAAAAAATTCCTTACGACAATCAGATCACTTAATTTTTCACACCCAAACAAGTAAAAAGCTCTCCTCTCTCTCATTCCAAAAGTTAAAACCCTAGCTTCCCCCTGTTGGATTAAAATCCGTAATAGTGGGCACATATGTATAATGTATATTGCTATTTTAAAGTATGACACAAAATTAAGTGACCAATTATGTTAGGCGTGTCATGGGTATTAAAATGTCATGGAAATAAAAGTGTAGATACCATAAGATGTATTTATAATTCGATGAGGGGCAGAGTTATAAATACTTAATAGTTGATTATTAAATCAACTATATAAAGAGGTAGTGGTCCCCAAGAAATAGGTCAACTTGTTTTTCTCTCTCCTTCCCCGTCAGAGAGTTTTACATCAAGAGAAAACCTATCTTCTTGGAAGATCACAACCACCTTTTAGGCGATCTTCATCAAAAGATTCAAGGTTTTCATCTATCAATTAATTCAGGTACGCTTCCGCATTCGGTTTATTATTCTTGATGATTTGACATGATAGATCTTGGGTTTAGATTTCATATTTAGTTATGGTTTAATTCTAACAAGTGGCATCAGAGACTCGTTATGTTGAATCATTGAGAATTAATTATGTATTAGCGTTTGATCTCTCGCATGTTTCAAAATTTCCCGATTACCCTATATGTGATAACCCATATGCGTAATTAATCGGCAAATTGGAAATTGAATTTTGGAATTCTGACCGTCAGTATATTATTCTTTTGATTTATCATATGCAATAGCCTTCTGTTGCATTAAGAATTGGGAATCGGCGATGATGTTTCTATGCAATTTCAAGGCTTTTATGTTCCTCTGTTAGTTCATTAATTTAGGTCACTAGAAATTGAATTTCAACTTTGAATCATTAGGAACCCATTTTTTTATGGTTTTCAGATTAATTCATTGATATGGTTCTAATTATTTTTGAATCAATATGGGTTGCCATATGGTTTTTTGTTATGAATATGGGATTGTATATGCTTTTAAGATATATTTGTGCATTGTTCTTAGGTGAATCTTCGATTCATGATTCGCATATTTTAGGGTTTTGTGAATATGTATTAAATGCACAATTAAGATTAAATAGAACTATAGCTTTACGCTACAAACAACTATGCTTCTGTATTGGATTCAGAATTAAAGAATAATATATCAATATTATTAGGTGACAATTATTAATGTTGTTCGATTATTATCAGGTTACATGAGCAATTCTTTGACGCTAATATATATATATATATATGCAAAGAATTTGTCATTAATGCTATGAATTAGGGTATATAAATATATTTTATTCTGGAGAATAAACTATGGTTTTTTTTCGAATGGCGGTGGATATGCACATTGCAAATTTGTTTGGTTTAGTTACTAGTAAATACTAGTTTATAAGTTCCAGTAAGTATTTTGTTTACGTACTTATTATTATTAAAAGAAGTTGAAATATTGTTATGGAATTCATATTCGATTCAGTTTGATCAATAATTCATTTCTTTTGATCGCTAGATTATTATGCACATTAAAGTTTCATGTGATCAATATATGAATTATTCATTTATATAATATTTCTGTTTTTGACTTTTAGTTAAAGATTAGTTGTTTTGAATTCAAGTTTTATTTTGGTAAATGTATGTTTAAGGAATTTTTTGAGAAACAATCAAAAATTTCAGTGGTTTTTCGGTTTCTGATAGCCCCATTCAGACAACCTTATTTTTTGTTATTTCGAAAACTTAAGTGTTATCAGAAATTTCAGTTTTGACTGTTACATAATTTTAAATTTGGATATCGGTACATTTATGTTATATATTTTAAGATAAATTAATTGAAGCATTAAGTCACCAAAGTGACTTCTATTGTAGAAATTATTTTATTTTAATATATAGAAGGTTTTGTGCATGTAAGTCGGATTATGTTAGTATTAATCGCCCAAAGGGAAGGTTAATAATTAACATTATTATATGTGCAACTGTGGTAATAAACATGTGATAATTATTCAGTTTTATATGTGAGCAATAAATCGCCCAAAGGAAGATTTACATTTGACATGTTCTTATTATCAATGTTTGATTCTTTGTACCAAGATATCACTTACAAGTTAATATTTTGTCCAAAGATGAAATATTAATGGAGTGTCCGGTATCTTGATATGAGGTTTACCTTTATTCAAATTTATTATTATTTTGGTTATCTTTTAATTTGATTGAAAGATAAAATTAATACAAATATTTTGAAACAATTAAATTCATATTTTGGTTTCGGATGTCTAATATTTTAATAGATTAATTGAAACATAATGTCACCAAAGTGACCACTTTTGTGTAGATTAGTTTATTTAAAATATTAAGATAATTATGGGTTTTTGTAATTCATGCGTTTATTAATTGGCCCAAATGAAAGTTAATATTTGACAGAATTACAACGACAACTGTGGCGATAAATGTGTGACAATTATAAGGTATTTTATGCAAGCAATACGTTAGTCTAAAGATTAATCTATTGTTTGACATAGTTTATTGTCAATGTTTGATTGCTACAACAAGAGTACCGCTTACTGATTAATATTCTTGTCCAAAGACTTGATATTAATGTTGTGCTTGGTATCTTTGGGGAACTAGCCATTATTTTGAATTTATTTGTTTACTTATGAATATTTATGTGAGCTTGTTTTTATTTTATTTATTTATTTTTGTTCTATATTTAGGTAATTTATCTTTTTTGTCACAATATCTCATTAAATACATTCTACACTCATGTTTAGTAAAACTAGTTTCAAGGAATAGAAAAGACACTTACATATAGTATTTGGTTGTATGAACACAGACTTTGCACTAAGGGAAGAATAACTTGCACCTCTCACCGCGGTAAGCACCCATAAAAAGGGATTTTGAGAGGAGAAATTGTTCAAATTGTACGAGTCTAATGATCATAAAGAACAACATTCTATAAGTCTTTAGGAGCACAAATCTAAAGAGATTACTTATCTAAGGTTTTCCTTGACGAAATTAAGAAATGTTTTACCCAAAACATTAAGGTTAAGATGACGTCACTTATGCCTTCTTTGATGTCTATGAAGTATAAGGGTCAAGGAAATGTGAGGGAGTACATTATGAAAATGTTTAATATTGCTTCAAAATTTAAGGCACATAAGATCGAACTTTCTAACAATTGTTTGTTCTTATGCTTTTAGTACCTCTTCCTATATAGTATAATCAATTCAAAAATAGTTATAGCTGTCAAAAGGAGAAATAAGCTCTAGCTGAGCTCATTTCTCATTGTGTTAAAGAGGACGAAAAGTTGAAGCATTATAAGGGTAAAAGTACTCATTTGGTTAGTGCTCATTTAGTTAGTGTCTCTAAGAGTAAGGGCAATAAAAGAAAATATTAAATAAAAAAAAGGTTGCTAAGGGTCCAACTCAAAAGAAACAACGATAAATTACAAAGGGTTGATTCTTTTGTAATAAGTTAGGACACATGTGAAGAAATTAAACTTCAAAACCAAGCAACTACTTCAGTTATTTTGAGTGATCCATGTGTTGTAAGTTTTATGATCCCACAATTAGGAATTATTTAAGGAGAGATCTATAATTTTTTTAGGATGTTGAGTTTGGAGGGAGAAATAAGGTTAGATACATTGATTTTGAGGAGGAATTGGATTATAATTTAATTCCTACTATCACTTTTGACGATGTTTAGGTTTTCAAACCTATCATTAATCAAGAAGTGAATCAAGTACCTCAACAAAACAATGTTGAACAACTCTCATTCAAGATAAGGTAATTGTTTTCAGAAGAACAAACTCAACAACCTCAAAAACAAGTGTCATTAAAGATATCCAAGAGAGGAAGGATAAATACTATTCTGGATTATTACTTTGTATTTCTTCAAGAAAATAAGGATAATAATTGAATGATAGAAAATGATTCATTCATTTTTTATCAAATCATAAAAGTTCTAACTCTCAAAAGTGAAGTGATGTCATTCAAGAAGAGTATAATTTTATGCAAGACAATAAAGTTTAAGAACTTGTCTCATTACATGAAGGTGCAAACCAATTGGTTGTAAATGGATATTTAAAACCAAGAGGGATGCAAATGATAATGCGGACAAGTATAAGGCATGTCTTGTATTTAAAGGATATACTCTAAAAGAAGACATTGATTTTGTGGAGATTTTCTCTCAAGTTTCATTGAAATACTCTTTCAAGATAATCACGACGCTTGTTTCTTATTTTAATCTTGAGCTACATAAGATGGATGTTAGGCTTGTGTTTTTCAATGACGACATTGAAGAAATGAATTATATGGTACAATCATAGATTTGTGTCTAATGATACAAAATCAATTATATGTAAATTAAATAAATTCATCTATGAGCTTAAGTAGGACTCTCATTAATGAAATTATAAATTTCATATTGATTATTTCATTCGGCTTTGAGATAAATTTGGTTGACAATTGTATATACTACAAGTTTAGTGGGAGTAAACCAAGTGATACTCAAATTGCTAAAGAAGACAAATTTAGTCTTACTCAATGCCCTAAAAGTAACCTTGAAATTTAGAAAATACAAAAGATTTCATATGCATAAGCTATTGAGATTCTAATTTATGCTCAAGTATGTATGCGTTTGGATATTGCGTACATTGTTGGAATGTTAGACAAATATTTAAGCAATCATATTATGGATCATTGAATAGCAGCCAATAGGGTTATGAAATATCTTTAGAGAACAAAAATTACATGCTCACATATCAGAGTTCTGGTAAGTTAGAGATCATCAAGTTTACAGACTTCGATTCTATTAGAATATTGATGCAAAAGAATTTTGTCACATGGGCTGCTAATTATAGATTGAATAGAAAGATCACTTCGGTTATTTTGTGACAATAAATATGCATTCATTTATTCTATAAACAATAGGAACACTTTAAATTTAAAGCACATAAATATTAAGTTCCTAGTTGTTAAAGAAAATTCAGAGTGATTGTGTGTCTATAGAGCATGCTGGTACAAACTCCATAATTGCGCGCTTATTAAGAAAGTGACACCCTAGGTCTTTCATGAGCACACTACTCATGTGGGTGTAATGTTATTTAAGGATATTCAATTTTAGTGGGAGTTTGTAATTTTGAAAAATGCCCATTCGTTTTAGACACAATTTCGGTTACTTTAGTTTAAGGATATTTTAAGATTATTTTTCAGAAATAAAGTTCTTTTGGTTTATGCACACTCTCGAATTCAAGAAAGTTTGATCTCGCTAAGGTTTAGGAGGACCAGTTGGAAATAGACATGTTTGGTTCACATTTCATGTAATTTTCCATGCTACGCGTCCATGATTGATCTATGTCATTTGACTATATTTGTATACGTGACCATTGATGGGTCTTGTCATGATTGATACGACAAAGGCTGCTTTGATCCTATATGGATATAGTTGATGGACGAGATTGTTCTGAGAATACCTATTATATAATAGCAAATTTTTGAGCTCATAAGGTTATACATTTGTCAGGAAACATATGTTGCCCAAGTGGGAGATTGTTGGATTAAAATCCGTAATAGTGGGCACATATGTATAATGTATATTGCTATTTTAAAGTATGACACAAAATTAAGTGACCAATTATGTTAGGCGTGTCATGGGTATTAAAATGTCATGGAAATAAAAGTGTAGATACCATAAGATGTATTTATAATTCGATGAGGGGCAGAGTTATAAATACTTAATAGTTGATTATTAAATCAACTATATAAAGAGGAAGTGGTCCCCAAGAAATAGGTCAACTTGTTTTTCTCTCATTCCCCGTCAGAGAGTTTTACATCAAGAGAAAACCTATCTTCTTGGAAGATCACAACCACCTTTTAGGCGATCTTCATCAAAAGATTCAAGGTTTTCATCTATCAATTAATTCAGGTACGCTTCCGCATTCGGTTTATTATTCTTGATGATTTGACATGATAGATCCTGGGTTTAGATTTCATATTTAGTTATGGTTTAATTCTAACACCCCCTTGCAGCGGCTGGCCTCCCATCATGTTTTTTTTTTTCTCTTTTTTCTTCCTTTCTGCTCTTTTTTCTCTGCTCTAGTAGTCCTTTTTTCAGTTTGTTATGGTGTTTCGGCGCACTCGTAGGCCTGTTCGATGAGAGTTTCTCTTCAACGACTACGGCTGTTTTGAACCCTCGACGATTAAGAGGTTGCATGGATGCATGTGAAAAGGAGAGCTTTTCTCCCCCTCTTTCATTTCTTCCTCCCCTCTGTGGTTCTTCAGAGATTTTTATCTCTAGATTCCGATATTCCTGGCTCTTGCCTGTTTGGTGGGATGAGTTCGTTGTTTCCACCGGCGGAGGACCGTTGACGTTCGATCTCCGGCTCTTCCTTCTTCGTTTCCGTCAATCGTCATCGGCAACCTCAAATACAGAAGCGATGAAATGTTGATGGCCTTCTTGGTGCATTTCTCCACACGAGTCACCCTCGGCGCACCCCGAGCAGTCATGCAGATGAAGAAAACGTTGTTGGCTCCTTCTTTGATTTGGTCCTTGTTTGGTTTTGGATATTGATGTCTTCCTCTTTGTTTCTTGTGTTTGTTCATGTCTTTAGTTTTTCTGTTTGTGTTGTTTGCTTCGAATCGAAGCATGTTTCTTGCCTTGTTGTGTTTCTGTTATTTTGTTCTTTTCTGTGTGTTTCTGGGATTGTCTTTCCTTTGTCCTTGTGTTCTATGGGTTGTTTTATCCATTTCTGCTTGTATATGCTTTGTTTGTTTAATGAAGTTCAAAAAAAAAATATAACAGACTTAATTGGAGTAGATAACGTCAAGTATGTCACATGTAGGGCAGGTAAAGTTGGACTTGCCGTTGGATAAATAAAACTTTGTTTAATATACATAGGGGTTGGTGAGCAGCAAATATTGGTACTTATAATCATTCCTCAAATGATCGGTCTCTCAAGGCGTCACGCAACTAATTAAGAGGTCATCCACAATGAGCAGCATTGTTAATGCATTTACCTACGTTATTCGAATAAAAATACTGTTCAATTGTTTTGAGAAAGTTTTTTATTAACTTAAAATATGATATATTTTCATCCACAATGACTTACTTAGTTTTCTCTCAGACATAAGCCCAGCAGAATGCTACATACGATAAGCCCATCCCCCTCATTTTCTTATCATCCTTCTTTCCCATTAAATATTTTTCTTTTCTACCTTCGTTTTTCATCATTTCATTTTTCACCCAACTAAACAAAATCTTAGATAGTAAGTCAAATCCATATATTAGGTATAAGTCTATATACTTTTTACTATTCCACATTCTTCTATATTATTCACCTTCACGAAATTAAGATTGAACATTAAAAAATCAATAAATTTAAAATTTTAAGAAATATTTAAACTAAAAATTAAATATATAAAATATTAGAAACATCAATAAAAATGAAAGAAAATATTTAAATTACATATAAAACTAAAAATTATAAAAAGTATTGGCAATTTCTCAATACCACTCTGTCCAACCGTACCTTAAGTTACCCTCCTCTCACAAGTCCGTTGAAACCCGAAGTTTGTTGGAAAATTGCGATAATAGATCTTTATAACAAATGATGTTGATAAATTGATGCTCAAAGCAACTTGCAAAGATTGGTGAGGAAATAGTAAGCTTGAATCACATATTGGTTAAAGAATAAATGTGAGAGGTGTATATATAATAGAACCAACTAAGGAGTTGATGAATAAGTTTACCAAAGACTGTGCCTCGCGCGCAGGCACATGGGGGTGCAAATCTAAGGCCACCGAACACACTCGAGTTGGGACACACCCACACAACGTGGGCGATGCGAATGTTCAGACCGATTGGGCCTAGCATGGATCTGGCAAAATTTTAGCCCAAATTTAAAATCCTCATCCAAGAATTAGTCAAAAATTTTGAAATTCAAAATATATTCATAAAACCTGAATAATCTATATTTAGATATATTTTATTAGATAAAATCTTGTTATTAGAACTCTCCCTTTGCTTGCCTATAAAAAAGAGGCTTCAACAAGAAAAGAATTCACAACAGTAACAACACATAATGAACGTTGCAAGTGAAGAGAATTTCCTAAGAGATAGACGTTCAACGTTTCTCAAGCATCATAAGAGTGGATGAATCTGTCTTAAAGAAACTATGATATCGCATGCCTCAATAAATCTATTCATCCGAATTGACGATTCCGATTTACTATTTTAATATTCAATTAATGTTTAAATTTTATTGTATTTAATTTTAGGATTTGTTCTTTTTATTCAACTTTAAAATCAGTATTTATTTTATTTTTATTTTTCTTAAATTATTAATGCCCATTTTTAACTTTAGAAGTCCAATTATTTCATAAACAATCCAACTTCATCTCCCAAAAAAATTAAAACACCACACTTAAAATATTAATTTAATGATATTCTTAAAAAACTCCAGTTTAAACAAAAAAATACTATTATATTATCACACTAAAATATTAAAAAATATTAAAAAATATTATTCTATTTCCTATATATGCAAGTTCTTGAAACGCAAATGAATACTTGGACGTCCATCTCTTTCGCGTTAAACGTTTGATTTATTGGGTCCATTATGGAGTCGTTTAAGTCTAAGAAATCGGCCATGCATGCAAACAATGTCTCTTCAAATAAAGAATTCGTACACTTAATATGAGTATTGTATAGTTTATTATATTACAATTATGTTTTATTCTCTCACATATTTTATTATATAATTATAATTGATAATAATTATATATACTGGATTTTATCACAGGCGTCGATAGAAAAAATATTTTAAATGTCACATATTAGCATTTAGCCAAATATATAGAGGTAATAAATTTAATGGTTTAAAGGCTCATTTGGCTCCTGACACAAAATATCAAACTGCCCTCTAAAATATATTTTGAGACGTTGTGGCTTTTTCGTCTAACACCGTTTAAAAAAAATTATGGGTCAATCTGAACGCACCACATGTCATTTTATTAACAAAAAGAATTTGACTTAAATAGAAGGGTAAATTGCACGTTAAGTATGCCAGAATTTATTTTTTGTTCATTTTAGTCACTTGAAATCTTTATTTAACCCAAAATTGACCCTTATTTCTTTCTAGTTTTTATAATTTAGTTTAATATTTTTAATATAGTGATATTTTGTTAATTTTAGCCCTTAAAAATTATTTAACCTAAAATTCACCCATATTTCTTTTTTATATATATAATTTAGTCCAAAATTTTAAATATGATGATATTCTGTTAGTTAAAAAAATCTTTTTAACCAATTAAAAAATCACCATGAACAGCTTCTAAGAATCAAGCTGGACTAACTGTTTTTCCCCCACATCCAAAGACAACAAAATGACATATATAAATATATCTTTATAAAGCTGTTTACCGATTCAGAAACCGGAAAAACCAAAACGAACTGATCCAATGTAGTTTAAGGAAACCAAGACGATACGAAGGGAACCTCTAAACCATCCAAGAAGATTATAACGAACAGGGAATCGAGATGCACCAAACCTGGAAGAAAATTACTATTGTCGAAACAAATTCAAGCAAATTTCATAAAAAAACAATAGTCACTTGATTTTGTTACAATGGACAAATCTAGCTGATAGGAATGGAGTTTTTCTATGTAGAAATCTGTGGCATCACACATGGACAAAATGGACAAAAAATAATGGATTAAATTGTAAAAAAGAGAAAGAAACATGGGTGAATTTTAGGTTAAATAAATTTTTAAGGACTAAAATTAACAAAAGTATCACCATATTAAAAATATTGAATTAAATTATAAAAACTAGAAAGAAATAGGGGTCAATTTGGGGTTAAATAAAGATTTCGAGTGACTAAAATGAACAAAAAATAAATTCTAACATACTTAACATGGAATTTACCCCTTTTGTTTAAGTCGGATTATTTTTTATTAATAAAATGACACGTGACATGTTCTGATTGGCCGGTGATTTTTTTAAACGGTGTTAGACGAAGAGGCCAAATAAAATAATGATTTTTAGTTCAAGAGCCACAACATTCAAAAAATATTTTAGGAGACAGTTTGATATTTGTGTATACTTCAATGGCTAAATGGGCCTTTAAGCCTATATATTTAATTGACGTTGTTATTTTTTTAACAGCTAAGAAATAACAAATTTAAATATGTTTAAATGCATGACATTGATTTTCTTATTTAGTGAATTTATTGTTAGTTTGAGATAATATTTATATAAAGTGTATTAGGTGTGTTTTTTTCCTTTTAGTTTTACCTTTTTGGAAGTATTGATTAGGGATGGCATTTTAATGAAAAAATAGGTCTGGTCGGGTTTTTATTAAGGGTTGGATCGGGTTCAGTTTTAGAGTGAAAAATATCCGATCCGGGATTAATTGTGTAATTTTCTCTTAAATATTTTATGAATATTTATAATAATACTCTTTTTTATATATATATTTTTTATAATTAATCCTTAAAATTGATTTTTTTTTATTTACAATTTAATCCTTAAAATTATTATTTTTTACGATTAAGTCTCATAAAATTATTTTTTACAATTAGGTTCCTAAAATTAATTTTTTCTATAAGTCAGATTCAGGTTTAGACTATTTATTTTCGAGTATGATTCATGTAAGCTAAAAACCCGACCCGACCGTGCCCATCCGCAACATTGATGGATGGTTTGTTAATCACCACGGTCAAATGCCTCAACTACCATTCCACTAATGCACTTGCTTGTTATGGTACTGCTAATAGTTAATACTAATTGCATTTAAAATTCAACAATTGACATATATACCTACATTAAAAAATACAACTCAATAAGTGGTATAAGTGAGAAAGAAGATATGTATATTATAATGGATTTGGGTTCGAGCATCTTTGTTTGCAAGGTGTGTATCTTATCAAAAGGTTAAGAAAAAAATATAAACATATACTACATTGTAATCACCTTAAAAAATTAAAAAAATCTCGATCTCACTCTTTTAAATAAAATAATAATAAATGATATCAACTATGGCAGTGTACTATAAGTAGGAGTGAATAAAATTGGATCCAACTATAATATCTTCAAAAATATAATATTAGAGAAAAAAATGGAAAACCCTAGCAATAACCCTAGCCCCTTGCCGGTCGGAGTGCCGCTAGCGGGCTTGCCGAATCTCCCGGGCGATAGGCCTGTGGATGATGCTCTTGCTCCAATTGTGCAGTTGTCCGTTTTGCCATTTCTAGAGAGGGAGGGGTCGGCGCTACCTCCCGATGCATTGCGGGATCCGGAATGAGTGAGAAATATAGAATCACCCCAATCAGGTGGAGATGGGAAAGTTATAGACGTGGACATGTGTTCAGGGGATGACAATAATGGTGACGGGATTTCGGATAGCGAGGGTACAGGCCCAACTGGGGACGTGGCCAAGGACGGGACTGAGGATGTTGTCGTGGGGAAGTAGTCCTATGCTGCAGCGGTTGCGAGAAAGAGTGTGGAAGCAAAGACGACAAGCCCTGCTATTTCTAACGATGAGGTTTGTGTATTGGATGACGAAGTTCGGGTGTTAAGGGACAGTAAATTTCCAGTAGTGCAGTTTTCTGACTGGTGCACGACATGTTTGATCATAGTATGAGGAAGTCGGTTATTGTTCGATTATTGGGTCGTAGGATTGGCTATGGAGCTTTGTTGAACCGAGTTAAGGCTTTATGGCACCCGCAGGGAGAATTCCAATTGGTGGATATCGAGAATGACCATTTCGTTGTGCGTTTCACCTTAGAGACAGACTATGTAAATGTTCTCACGGACGACCCCTGGACAATCTACGGTAGCTACTTAACGGTTCAATCGTGGAGTTGCTCCTTTTCAAAAACTGAATGACATCCTACATAGGTGATAGTCTGGGTACGCTCCTGGGTTTGCCGTATCGGTATTATTCTAAAGGTTTTTTCAGGCATATTGCTATAAATATTGGTCGTGTGATTAGGGTGGATTATAAGACAGATATCATGCCATTTTTTACCAGAAGAATTGGAGTACCGTGGGCCCCAGTGTATGTCGTTTAGTGCATGAGGTTTTTACAGGACAACTGATGGATGACTTTCTGAATAAAATCCTTTTAGTTTTGATTCCTAAAGTCCCGAATCCTGAGTATATGTGTCAGTTTAGGCTGATAAGTCTATGCTTTGTCCTTTATAAAGTGGTAACTAAGGTGGTGATTAATCGGTTGAAGCTTTTTTTGCCCGATTGGGTCTCCGGAACTCAGATTAGTTTTGTCCTGGGGCGATCCATTTCTGATAACATCGTTATTGTTCATGAGGATATTCACTCGATGTGAAAGAAAATTGGGAAGGTCGGGTGGATGGCAATTAAAATTGATTTAAAGAAAGCATACGATCGGCTCAAATAGTCTTTTATTGATGATACTTTACGTGTGATGGGCATCCCGGATAGTTTGCGTAGTTGATTATGTGGTGTGTGATGTATATTTCGATGCAAGTTCTTTGGAATGGTTTGCCTTCTTCTTCTTTTCGTCCGAGCAGGGGTATCAAAAAGGGTGACCCTTTGTCTCCTTACCTTTTCGTGTTATGCATGGAGAGACTTGCTCAAGCCATTCAAAGTGAGGTGAATTCTGAGACATGTAAGCCTGTGTGTCTTGCGCGAAATGGCCCAGGTATATCTCATCTTTTTTTTGTCGATGATTTAGTTTTATTTGCTGAAGATTCTTTCTTACAACTTAATGTTATACAACATGTATTGAGAGTTTTTTGTGAGTGTTCAGGGCACAAAGTGAGCATTCAGAAGATGAATATATTTTTCTCCAAGAATGTTGATGTGAATTGACGTGCGTTTATCAGCGGATGTTTTCATTTTATAGAAGTATCGGATTTGGGTCGATATTTGGGGGTATCACTTTTACATCGTAGGGTAACAAATGATACTTATCAGTATTTGTCCAAAAGGTGAGAGACAGACTTTCTGGATGGTCAGGGAAAACGATATCTTTAGCCGGGCGAATTACGTTAGCTAAAGAAGTATTGGAAGTTATTTCGTCCTACACTATGCAGACTACACTTCTTCCTAAAAGTGTGTGTAGAGATTGAGAAATTGATTCAGAAGTTTACTTGGAGAAGTGGCAATGACAGTCGTCATATTCATTTAGTTAATTGGAGCGAGATGTACAAACCAGTAGGTGCTGGGGGTCTTGGTTTTAAGCACTTGGAGGAGCAAAGTGAGGCATTTCTCATGAAACTTGCATTTGGCGTTGTTGCTAAATATGGTCATCTTTAGGTGCGCGTGTTGTGCTCGAAGTATAGATGTACTAATCGAATACCTAATATAGTGTCATACCAAGGCTGTTTTCAACTCTGGAAAGGAATTGGTATGGTTTGAGAAGGTGTGTGTGCGAATTTGACGTGGACCGTTGGTAACGGTAAATCTATAGATTTTTGGGAGGACCCTTGGCTTGGTGATGTGGGACGACTTAGGGACTAGATTGTTCCGGGTTGTAGTGTTCCCTATGGACCGACATCGCTTGTATCCATGGTCGATGGTGCTGGTGTTTGGAACTGGTCAAGGTTTCAACACGCTCTGCCGAAGCCTATGTTACTGCGTTTTGCGGCGGTTAGCCCACCCGTGGCTGATGCACCGAAGGATTGTGTCGGTTGGATGTGTAATGCTGATTGACGCTTCACGACCCTCTCAGCGTTTAATATTCAGATCACGTATCCAGGTTCGGCCGAGGATCCTTTATGGAGGGTGGTGTCGCGCTTTCTAGGACTGCAGCGTGTCAAAATATTCTTTTGGCTTCTAGCACATGATAGATTGTTAATGAACGTGGAGCGGGAACTCGCCATTTAACGCACATGACTAATTGTGGTGTGTGGGGGAATGATGTAGATAATATGGACCATTTGTTTCGAACCTGTTCGACTGCGAGTTTGGTATGGAGGAGCGTTGTTCGTCATGATCGATAGGCGAATTTCATTGCAATGAACTTCAGGGAGTGGCTCGCTTTGAATTTGAGCCATTCAGATTTCGCTATTGATGGCTTGGTCGAGTGACCTATGCTGTTTGGAATGATTCTGTGGATGATTTGGAAGAACTGGAACCAGTGTGTTTTTGATCCCTTGTACGCTGGACATGAGTCAATCTTGGAGGGCAGTCATCGTCTATTGCAGTGGAGTATTATGCCTAAGGAATCATGTGTGAGGCCTGCTCGGTTGAGTGGCCAGGTGAACCGAGGTGCTGTCGTCTGGAAACGGCCGGCTGTTGGGTGGTACACTCTCAACTCGGATGGGGCACGTTGCTCGGTGGATGGTCGGACGGCATGTGGGGGAGTGATTCGTGGTGATCAGGGAGAGTGGGTGATGGGTTTTGCTAAATTCATAGGTATTTGCTCGATTTTGGATGCGGAATTATGGGGTGTGTTTGTAGGTCTCTAGCATGCATACGAGATAGGTATTCGCCGTATTAATGTTGAGATTGATAGTGGTGATGCACTTCGGCTTTTACGAAAGAAGTCAGTGAATGGGAGACACTGCTCGTTGATTCACCAAATTAAGTCTTTGGTGGCAAGGGATTGTGAGGTCCGTTTTGTTTAGATATATCGTGAGGCCAATATGGTGGTGGATGTGTTGGCTAAGCACGGTTTTCAGATGACACAAGGCGATATAACTTTTGCGCAACCTCATATATAATTTTAGACACTTTACATACGGATGTTAGTGCTACTGTAACTTAGTTGGTTTTCTTGTAGGTTACCTGGTGCACTCTTTTTTTTTTTTCATTTAGGTTTAGGAAGATTTTTTAATGAGTCACCTGATTACCCCTCTTTTTCTCATAAAAAAGATTTAAGAATTTTCAATGCATGTTAAATGTTATTTATTAATGTGATTACATGAATCAGTTAAATTAAGTTTTATGTTGGCAAAATCTAATTTTGACTTTGCAAATTTATTTTGTGGTCACTCAATTATCCAAGAACATTCATGGCCAACCTTTGAAGTTCAATTATTTTCTAGGAAAGTTTGCCAAAGAATGCAGTCAGAAAGGTTGAATTCCACGCCAAACAAATGGTAATTATTTGATCAAAGTAGAAAAGGTAAAGCTTGGTCGAGTGAACGTACTGTTTAATTAAACTTGAGTATATCTTTGCTTTGTCAGGCAACACTTCTATATGCAAAATCCATCTCCCTATTCATCCTTTTATCATCGATTGATTGAGACAAGAGAGTATTTTAAATGAATCAAGTTAAATCGAATTGAAAATAATCGTATTCAAAATTTAATTCGTACATAATAAACTCATTTGGTTGAACAAATAGTCCCTTCTCTATTGCATGTAGACTTAATAATTACACGGTTATGTTTGTTTTGGGTCCATGTCAGTTGGGGTTTTAAATTTTTTATCATTTTAAATTCAGATTATTTCAGGTTGAGTCATCCATGTTTGATGATTAAGTTACTTAAAGTTTAGATATTTTTAATTTTTGTCTTTCGGGCTCTATTCTTGAATTTAGATTATTACGTCAGATCATCCATCTTTAACTTCAGATTGTTAAGTTTTAATAATTAAACTAAATTAAAATTTTGAGTTCGAATCGAAATCGACAAGTCGTGAGTCTAACCTTTTTATAAACCGAAATGTGTAGACTTTTTCTGTAAATTAAGCTAAAGGTCATTCGTAATGTGCATGGCTGGTTGCTTAGCTTAGATTAGCTTCTTTTTGGCCTACACAAATATAAAAATCAATGCGTTACAAAAGCGTGACTTTGTACAGTGTAGGGTACTTTTTGATGTCCTTAATTTCATTCATTTTTTCTACTTTTAATTATATTTTTATTTATGTAATGGTAATTGATTACACGAGGCCGTAATAAGAAGCGAAAGTGAGGTTTCACTGTGTAAGTAACCAGTTATAATTACAAGACCTGCATGCTACATTCATTAATTAAGGACCCTTTGTCCTACAACATCTTCCATCTTTAACTACTGTATATTGATATATATGACGTAATTAAAATGATCTCAAATTATAGTGGTTGGTCATTCCTAAATATCAACATTGAGTAGTATTCGTTTGTCTCATTTTAGTTTTTTATATGTTTACTAATAATTTTTATATCATATATATTATTTCTAAAATATAAACAATTAATAAAATATTAGAAAATCCATTCATACACGTAGCATAAAATCATCGCGAAATATATATAAGGCACACAAAAATAGGAAAATGAATTCTATTTTGAAATTATAAGTGTTTTTAGTAAAATTCAAGATTTATATTTTAGATCAAGTTATATTTAGATAAATAAGAAGTGTACTAATATCATATATGATTATACGCAAGGACGAAGTCAAGATTTGGAATTGGGAGGAGTAAAATATAAATGTTTGAAAATTGGGGTAAATTTATAAATAACACATATAAATGTATGTATGTATGTTTGAGAACAAAGGTAAAAGAAAATTTTGGTTGCCCCACCCATATGCAATTTCGCCCTTGATTATATGTTTGATTCGAACTTAATTTATTTCAATTTTTTGAATTGTCAAGTGTGATTTTAAAATAATATATATTCATTAATCATAGTCCTTTAATAATAAATATTGTACAGATAAATTACTCGAATTCGGGTCATCTACGATTAAGATCACTTAATGTGTTCTTGAGTACAGTCGTATTAAATATATATTCATAACGAATATTTTATTTTCAAATTTGAATAATATATGTACTTCGTTAGGGCGCATGTAAGATTTTTATATGTGCTTACCCTAATACTCCACAAAATATATTGTTTTCCTTTTTCATTTCTTAGTGTATTTTTAATAAATAAAATAAAACCAGATAATGGTAAGATTAAAAGCATTAAATTAGACGATAAAAACACTTGACCATCATTAGTACACATGTGAAATATTTAATGACCTACTTTGCCATGTACTTATTAATTAATTAAGGGTAATTATACCATGCACCGGTGATGGAAATATTTTGTTTTCACGAGCGCCCTAATTTTAAAGGTTAGGAATTTAAATTAGAGTTCATAGTTTAGGGGTTTATGTTTAAGCGCTTAGAATTTAGGGACCATGGTTTGAATTTAGAGCTTAGGGTTAAAATTTAGGGATTATAAGTAAAAACCTAAATCCCTACCATATTACCCTAAAACCTAAACCCTTACATCTAAACCCTAGACCCTAACACTAAACCCTAAATTCTAACCATAGACTCTAAATTCTAAACCCTTAAACTTAAACCCTAAATTACATCTCTAACCCCCAAAATCAGGGCTCTAGTTAAAACAAAATATTTTCGGCCGCAAGTGCATCATATATTTTCCCATTAATTAATTATATTTTTTTGTTAAACTTTCATGGCTTAAGGGTGTAAGAAGCCTTTGAACTTTTAGAAAAAAAAAATCAATGAAGCTTTTGAACTTTTTTTGCACACTATTAAGCCCTTAAACCAAGAAATGTAATCAATTAAGCCCTTAAACTAAGAAATTGAATCAATTAAGCCCTTTGTCCAATTTTGACCATTAAATTTGAACATTTTTTTTCAATCCACTGTTGGAGTCCGACGTGTCACATATTTTTCATTTGAATTTTTTAGAGTTTATTATTTTATTTAAAAAATTCTTTAAATGTTCTAGAAATTCTAAAAATCTTATAAAATTTTAAAAATATACTTTTTGATTTTTTTTTTGTAAATGCAACATGATAGAACTGTAGTGTATCATGTGCTGGTAGTATATGCAGAAAAATGTCAGGATTTAATGGTCAAAATAGGTCAAAGGGCTTAATTGATTTAATTTATTGGTTCAATTCATTGATTAAATTTTTTGGTTCAAAGACTTAATTGAGTACAAAAAAAAGTTTAGAGACTTAATTAATATTTATCTAAAAATTCAATGACTTTTTACTCCGTTAAGCCAACTTTCATTTTCTTTGAAACCTTACAAGGACAACACGACAACAAGAAGTTAGATTGGTTGATATTTTCAAGAATATATATATAATAAAATACACTGTTATTATTAATATAAATAATTATTATACAATATACAATTATATTGATAATAAAAAATAAAGTTTAAGTAAGTTTCGAGTCCGAAACATTATGTATACAAAAAACTTCGTAAAAGATCCATCCACTAAAATTAAGTGTGCAGCGTTGGTCGATTTGGATTAATCCAGATCAAGCCTTAAAAGTAGAAAGGACAACTAAAAATATATTATTTTAACAGTCAATGTTAGAGTATTGTATTCTTATTTTACGGAGAAAGTGTTGTTTTAAGCTTGGAGCCTGATTAATTATTGTGCATAAGATTTACTTTACACTAATTAAGCACCATTATTATTTGTTAACATCATTATTATATAAACCTCATGATTGTGGTATATATAAACTAATTTGTACTTTATTTTTCCTTATCCCATTTTTTTTCTTTTGGCCAAGTCATGCCATGCTGTAATATTATTTCTCCAACTTTCTTAAGTTTATAGCTTGAATTTCCCAATCTAATGCCTTTCTTAATTAATACAAAAAGATATTAATTAAAATATGAATTAATTGAAAAAAACTTTAAGAGACACCAAATAATTTGTAAGTTTATAATTTTTTTTTTTAACAATTACTACTTAGGTGAAAGGAAATTTGCTCATATTAGATGTTGAACCCACAACCTGAAAGAAAGGAAGATGTCAAATGAAAACTTTAACTACATGCTCTACATATTGTTGACAATACATCGATACATATTAATTGCATTTAAAAAAGTTTACGCTTATACACAAACACTGGGTTTTTTACCCTACCTTTTTTTTTTCTCTCTAGTGCCGCCGCTCTTTCATTCTTGTTTAAACACAGGCCGGCGGCGATAACAACTTTAGGATTGTTTGTCGACCGTCAGTCACCCTCTTTTACTTATTTGTTTCGTTCTTTTGACTTTTAGTCTTTTAATTTAATAAATTTGTCTTTATGACATGCTTTCCTCTACTGTTTGGTACCTTTTTCTGCTTTTTAGCATGTTTTTTTTGCCTCTTGGCACGCTTTTCTGTTATTTAATTTTTTATCCGGGTTGGATTTGACGTCGCCACGACTGATCAAGATGGCACTCTTTTGATTATCCTGTTGATCTCCTTGTTATGGACCCTTAAACTGGATCTTGATGTAAGTTTAGTTACCGCTCTTGTCTGCGATTGAGTTTGTGGTAATAAACGTGTTATCAACGTACTCTAATTCTGTAATATGTATTTTTTAATGTTGTTTGTTGATGTTTTTTACATTCATCGTCGAGCTTTGATGATGCTTTGTATCTGCTTTGTTTCGAGTCTTTGAATTAGATTTTTACCTTTCCTCTATTTGGTCATGTTTATGATCTAGAGACGTTAGTTTTTGTGTTTTTAAGATTATATCCGGATCATGTTTATTTACTTGCATTATAAACTTTCATATTAAATTTTTTCTTTATTAATAAAACTGAGATACTCATTTTCTTTAAAAAAAAGTTTACGCTTATAAAGTTCACCTTATTACATTAAATTTATTTTGAGATTCTCATTTGCTTATTTTTTCTTGAAACACAATATTTCCCTAATTTGAATCAATACGTTATAACTACCCAAAATTTAAATGGACTATAAAAGACTGTCAAAAGTGGTTGAAGGTGGTGTTGTGCCTCTTCCTTAGACACATTGATTAACTAGTAAATATTACTTTCCCAAACAAACCCAAACCAAAAGGTGAGTTCACAGTTATTTTGTAATGACTTTTCATTATTTTCGGAATTTATATTTGATATATATAAAAGTACAATTTTAGAATAATTTAGATTTTATCCAATTTAAAGATTTAAAATTTATTGGTAATTGGGATGTTTTGATAAAAAAAAAACTTTGATATAAACTTTTAATATATGAAAAAGTGATGACTTTTTCATTATTTTCCGAATTTATATTTGATATATAAACTTTGATACAAATTGTGCCGAATCAAATTTTAAATCCAAATTATGTTACATAGAGTTATATAATAAAACTCTGCGATATTCAATATAAATTAATCAAGTAATAAATTATATACGAATAATTATATAAAAAATTCTTTTCAAATCCGAATTATGTTACGCAGAGTACATTTCAATATAACCAAACAAAAATAAATTAGAAAAAGGGCATTTTTTTAATGATAATACACGATTAAAGCCCAGAAATCTCAAATATTTTTTTGAAATAAAACAAAAGAAAAGGCTTAAATTTTTTTACTATCCACGTGTCAAAGACCCAACACCTCTGGAAATCTCATGCATACCAGGGTTGAAACCCAAGCAACCAAGCAAGCCCTGTTTGTAAGGCAAGAAAGTCTTCCGCCTCATCTCCTCCGTCACCGCACGATTCGCCGTGTAATGAAGCTCGTGCGCCGACACCGACGGCGCTCTCCGCTTCGAACTCGCCGCCGACTCACTCGACCTGAAGCTCGCGTTTTTAACATCATCGACAGTCTCTTTCTTGCCCAAAACAGAGTATTTCCTGAACGGTTCTTTGATGCTCGTTGTTCTGCCCTCCGATGCACTCCGAAACAACAAAAAATCTCTCAACTTCCATTTTTTGTTCCCTTTTTGAAACGAAATGGCCGAAAAGATGGACGAAACGTAGGATTTGGGGCTCCGATTCGTGGAAGGGTTTTCGCATTGTGAGTGCAGAGAGCTTGAAGGTGACAGAGATCTACTCTTCTTATGAATGTAATTGTAATTGTAATTATAGCTTGAAGGTGAAGATGATGGCGATGGAGATGAAGATGAAAACGAAACCCCAGATTTTCTTTCCCTTCCTCGTTGTAGCGGTGGCGGCTGACGGTGGTTCTCCGTCGCTGGTTGGAACACATGCGGCTGTGGTTTAAGGGGCTTAATCTTCCCTCCGTCGAAAAGCTCGTCGGCCGATAATGAAGTTCTCTCCAGCTGCCCACTGAAGTTAAACTCGAAATCATCGTCGTCGTCGTCGTTGCTTTGATTTCTGCCATCAAAGCCTTTTCTTTTTGGGGTACTCTGCTTCGGCTCCCACTCGAAAGCGACTTCCGGCGAAGAACCGGAAACGTGAGAGACGGCGTTGAGAACACCATGACAGTCGTGAGGACTTGTTGGCGTAGTGAATAAAGAGAGATTGCCGCCAGAGCGTTGAGGGCTTGAAGGAGCAGTTATGTACGGCGATGAACATGAGCTGTCGAAGTTGAACTCCGCCATGGGTAGCGGCGCCACCACTTCTACCTCCATTGAATTCTTGGTGTCTGATGGTTTTGTGAGGAAGAAATGAGGAAAGGCGATGGGGGAAATAGGCGAAGTTTCACTTGGGAGACCCATTTAATTAAGGGTAAACTATACAAATGACCACTGATCTTTTAATTTTGTTAAAATGACCACTTAACTATTGATATGGTTCTAATATAGCCACCAGCCGTTAAAACCTAACGGAGAGACTGACGTGGCAGTTAAAAGAAATTTGTATAATTACGTATTTAGTCCCCGTTATTTATACATTTAATCAATTTGGTCCTAATTTTAATTTAATTGACACGTGTCACCACCTTATTGGAGGGGGAAATGGAATTGGAGGCTGGGGGAATCGAACCAAAAACCTCCAAGCAATGGGAACAATATGCTTGCCACTGGGCCAAACCATTTTCATGATATAAAACACAACTTTTTGTATATGTTTTATACCGTTTTGATGCCTAGAAAAATGAAGGGGAAAAATGGCATCAAGGTGATTCAAACACAAGACCTTATATTGTAAGGTAGTGTATGCTTGCCACTGGAACAAGCATATTTTTATGATATAAAATACAATATTTAATATATATGGTATCCAGTTGTTAATGTCTGGAAAAAGAAGGAAATGTGATTTTAGGAAACTCGAACATGACATATTTATGATACACAAAAACATCTAACTCAATTAAATAAATCTAATAATTAAATTAAAGTTAACAATATTTTGTATATATTTTAAATTATAGTTTAAAAATTATAGTTTAAATTGAGAAACCAAAATTTAATCTTCATTTAGCGAATTTGTATATAATTCGTGAATTTGTATTCGCTAAATGAAGATTAAATATCGGTTTCTCAATTTTAACTATAATTTAAAATATATACAAAATATTGTTAACTTTAATTTAATTATTAGATTTATTTAATTGGGTTAGATGTTTTTGTGTATCATAAGTATGTCATGTTCGAGTTTCTTAAAACCACATTTCCTTATTTTTCCAGGCATCAACAATCGGATACCATATATATTAAATATTGTATTTTATATCATAGAAATATGCTTGTTCCAGTGGTGAGCACACACTACCTTACAATACAAGGTCATGTGTTCAAATCCCCTTGATAAATCATTTTTATCTTCTTCTCTCTCCTTATTTAATGCCGGGTAGTTATTGCACCATTATTGCCCAATCATCCCTAATGATTATTTCTCTCTCTCTATTTATAACAAGTCAAAGGGTGACGTCAACTTGGACCCTTAATCCGGGTGAAATGGAAAGGACCAATCCAATGGCGCCACGTGGCACCTCTAGGCAGGAAAAAGAAGCACACCAGCCCTTATGTTATTATAAATGGGCCGAAATAATTTTGTAATAGGCCTTTTGAAATTGTAAAGAGAATAATATACTATGTAAATGGACACTTGAAACATATTTTGGACATTTTGGGATTATTTCATTGAATGAATTATTATTTATATTTCCTATTTATTATTTTGAGTCTTATTTATAGAGATTTATATACATATAAGAACCCAGACAAAATTTGGGTATCACAGCTGCCCCTATTTGCTCATTGTCGTGGAATAGGGCAAAGATTGGAAAGACACAAATTTTGTCTGAACTTGTCAACTGTTGCTACGAGCTACAAGGTCTTATTCGAACTTTCTCTTTTTTCCTCTCTGGAAGCTTGAATAGGTTCTTCTCATTTGAAACCTCATAATCTTCACCAGTGAACTCTTCTTATTAGGACTTCTACCTTAGCTGGACGAACTCTTCTTTTTAAGAATTCTGTCTTCATTGAGCGAATTCTTCTTATTAGGAACTCTTTCTTTGATGGGCGAATTCTTCTCATTAGGAACTCTGTCTTCATTGAACGGATTCTTCTCATTAAGAATTCATTCTTTGTTGGACGAGCTATTCACATTTGAGCTCTTTTCTTCATTTCCTGTCAAAACAAACTAAAATGCATGTATGGGGATTAATATGATCCTAATTTTCTATATGATGCATGAATTATATCTTGGGACTAATCAATCAGCCTCTGCTCTCTAGGGAATTATCTCGGTGCTTTCTTTGTTTTTAGTATCTCATATCACATTTGGGATTAGCCTTCAGAGCCTCATTTCTGCGTTTCTGGCCTTTTGTTCTAAAGCGTCATTTCAGGTTTTCACTTTAGATTGCTTTTCTCGAAGCGCCCTTCTGGGTTTTCACTTTGGTTTTTCGTTTTCTTTTCTTTTTTCTCTTTTCTTTTTAAGGCGTCTGTTCACGTTTTCACCTCATTTTTTTCCTTTTTCTTTTCTCCTTTTTCTTTTTTTCATTTTTTAAATATTACAAAACCATCTTCAAATTTCATAAACTGTTCCAACTGAGATGCTGCCATGTAGTCATAATCACCAGACAAGTTCCCAATTATCTTAATTCTACTCACAGAGATAAAAATTATTGTTCTTCGGGTGTCAATCCTGGTCATTCTAGAAATCTCAGTTGAAAACATCTCTATGCCTTTATGCAGCAGTCTTTATGAACTCTGAACTCTTGTTAGCGTGGGATTCAACATAGTCTTCTCCAATATTTCGAGTGTTAAAGTTCACCTGCACCTTTCAAAACATAGTAATACTAGGAAATTATCTGTTTTTTTCAATATATCAGCCATTTAATGATGCTTTAGAACAAGAGAAAGCTCAGAAGAGAATTCATGATTTTATTGAAGCTTATTAGTAAAAACAAAGTAGAATTTAAGAACAAGTCATGGCAAACTGAAAACTACAAAAATCAAGAAACAAGGTCAGATTTTCAGGCATTCAAAGCATGAAGGATACATACACCTCATCAACCAAAATAGTCTTGAGCTTAACCCTTGTCCAACAGACTTCGAACATTGTTTGGATGATTACATGTGTGAAATCCCTTACGAAATACTAAGTGGTGTCCGAGAGGTTTTAACTAGCGGATGCCTATTCTCAAACCAGTTGAGCCGTCCTTTACGGGTTTTCAACCCAGATCCTCCTTTGGTTTCAAGACGCCCATTGTGGGTTTTCATCTTAAACCCCCTTTTCTTTTTTCCCTTTTTTCTTTTTTTTTTCTCTTTTTTGATATCTATAGCGCCCTTTTGGGTTTTCACCATAGGTATTTTCATTTTGTGAAGCGTCCTTTTAGGGTTTTCACTATGTTTTTTTCCTTTTAAAATAATTTAGGTTCGGGAGTCGGTTACGTGCGGGGAAAGATTAACACCCCTACAAACGCCCGTAATCGGTACCTTATTAATTTTACGTAGTATTTTGGCATTTTCGAATAGTGATTTGAATTTAATTTAATCAATTATCATAAATTGGATTTAAATTTTAAATGAAAATACCTTTTTATAAGAAAATACATTTTATTCAAATATGAGGTCAAGGACGCCCAAATACTTTAGGACATTCTTATTCATATTCAAAATGTATTTCCACTATAAAAGGTTTCCAAATGCATGCTAATTTATGGTCTTGTTAATTTTAAATTCATGCTTATAAAGGCTCTACTTAATTTATATTTGAAAATTAAAATATTATTGATTTTAAAAATTTCTATGAAATAACACCCCAAAGAATTGAGGTACTATTCATATTGAAATTGATAAACCATATAATATTGCTATTTTGATTTATTTCTTTAGTTATTAAAAGTTCTAGGCTTAATTGGGCTTTAATTAATCATCTAGGTCATTTATCCAATTATAGGTGATAACATGCATTAAATGTTCCACTTAAGGGTATTTTTGGCATAACATCTCAATTCGCTTGAGATACTATACAAGTTAACACACCAAAGCTTCTCATTTAATCATATTAATTTGCTACAATTATCACTCTAATTACTTTATTTAAACCCAATTAAAAGACTTAAATCTAAGGCTCTAATTAAACTATTTAAGTGATTAATCGTCCAATTAATTAAACTACATGCTCAATTCAAAACATACAAACATATATTTAATTACAACAATTTAGCTATTGAATTTACGCAATTAAACAAATCAAATTAAAGATGAAACAATGACCCAATTGAATTGTTATTAAAATCTGGATGTCAAATTACAAGATAATGGTGACTAAATTGAAAGAAAAACAAATTGGGGAGCCAAATTACGAGCTAATGGTGACTAAATTGTAAGAAACGTGAACTGAAGGGCTGCGATAGAAGGCACGCCAAAGAAAGGTGCGGGCCAAAATGGGGATTCTCGGGCCTGGGAGCCCGTCCCCTTGGTCTATATAAGGACCCCTCCGGCCATTCGAATTTCTCTTTTTTCCATTTTTAGAATTTTCAGTTTTTATAAAACCTATACCCTCCCGGCTCTAACAACTTAAACTTAGAAAACTACTCCCCCATGTTCATCTTGTGTTCTTCATCACATTCATCCATTTTTTATACTTTGATCCTAATAAACACAAATCCACTCCTATTTCTATGTTTTTTTCAATCAAAACCTCTTTTTTTCTCTTAGAACATCACATATGTTCTTCATTTCTTCAACTGTTTAATCCATCGCCGCCCTTAATTTCCAACCCCGGCCTTTTTCACGGCCGCCGAAGGCGACGTCGGCAACCGACCGTCCCCTCCAGTCATCTTCCCCGACCAACCCTGCTACTCCGATCATCCCTATCCTAGCTCCAACCACTATCTGGTTGGACTCTGACCACCGTGCTCTGCCACGGGAGCGATTTCCTGCCACCGCCAAAACCCTAAAAATCACCAAAAACTCATTTTTATCCTAAACCCTATTTTAGAGCCCGATTCAACTGAATCTCATTTCTTCACCCAGTCCTAAACTATCTACCCAAAAATCAAACTCTAATCCCTCATTTTCAGCTCTGCCGTTATCCTTACACTCTCTCCAGTAGCCACAACATTCTCCGATGAACCTCAGATAACTCCACACCTTACTAATTTACATTTCATTTAGATCTAGGTTTTAGATCTATTTTGAAGTTTAGATCTATTTTTTATATGTTTATGCAGAAAAATGAAGATATGAGAAGAAATGCTTCCTTCTGGTGATGGTAATTAAGCTTCGGAGATAATATTTCGGCGGCCGATCAGCTTCTGAGCTCTCCTGGTAAATCCTTTCGCCTTCTTTTCTCTCATTCTTTAATGCCTGGTAGTTATTGCACCATTATTGCCCAATCATCCCTAATGATTATTTCTCTCTCTCTATTTATAGCAAGTCAAAGGGTGACGTCAGCTTGGACCCTCAATCCGGGTGAAACAGAAAGGACCAATCCGAGGGTGCCACATGACACTTCTAGGCGGGAAAAAGAAGCACACCAGCCCTTATGTTATTATAAATGGGCCGAAATAATTTTGTAATGGGTATTTTGAAATTTAAAGAGAATATACTATGTAAATGGACACTTGAAACATATTTTTGGACATTTTGGGATTATTTCATTGAATGAATTATTATTTATATTTACTATTTATTATTTTGAGTCTTATTTATAGAAATTTATATACATATAAGAACCCAGACAAAATTTGGGTATCACACCCCCAAATTCAAAGTATACTTTATCGACCTAGAACAAGTTCAATCAAATTGTGTTGATCGAAGATGCTGATATTAGACCTGACAAACTTGATCCGAGACGTAAACTGAAATTTGAAATTGACCCGAACTTGATGACCCAGAATTGGACAAAATTCGAAATAAACTAAACCGATCCAAATTTTAGTTGAACCAAAATGGACCCGAACTGATTTTCAACCGAACTGAATATACCCAAACAAGACAACCCAAAATATAGAAAAGATATTAATATAAATAAAGAATGATGAGATATGAACAACCGCACAACGCTGGGGATGGCAATGGATCGGACTTTATAAAGTCCAAGTCCAATCCAATTAATAATTGGACCTCAAAAAAGATCAAAGTCGGGTTACATAAATCCAAGTCCGGTCCAAGAAAATATCTAAAATCCAAATCAAAATTTGAAAGTCCGAATCCAATTAATTTTTTTCCTTTTTTAAAGTAACAACTCAAACAAATATCTTTAAATAAAAAAATAATTTTCATCAAACAAATATATTTAAACTAATAACATAAACAAATCTCAACAAATATTACAATCCAATATAAAACAAATTAAAGTAACAATTCAAACTTCAACTAAAAAAACTCAACAACAAATAAATCATCCTTACATAAACTACTATTGTCTTACTAGTCTACTAACATAACTATTTTCCAAATCACAATTATAAATCATCCTTACATAAACTACTATTGTCTTACTAGTCTACTAACATAACTATTTTCCAAATCACAATTATAAAATGTCTAATAAATATTACAATCCAAGGTGAAACAAATTAAAAATATAATCAAAATGTTCAACCATCAGCATTTGACATAAAGAAAAAAGTTTTTAACCATCAAGCTTTCATTGTTGGCTAGTACACCACATGGCGCAGCGAAAAAATTATCCGACGATCACAACCAGAGATCCATGTACGAAGAACGAATTGTGGTGATTAAGGGTGAAGAACCTGTTTAAAATCTGAATTTTATATTTGGAGAAGATAAATACCCAATCACGATTTGACAATGTCGATTCCTAAGCCTCTACGATTGCTCTGACCTCTACGTAGTTCACCCAGTTGAAACGAGCATATAAAACTCTCTAAACTATTTAGAAGGTTTTTCCAAAAAGCATTAATGACTGCTAGATCTCTCATACCTTTATATAGCATTTTTAATCATAATTGAACCTATATTAGGATTTCAATATATATAATACTAATTTAACTTTAATTAGGATTTCAATATAAATATATGTATATATATATAATTTCAATTCAACTTAATTAAGATTTCAATATATATATCTATATTAATATACATAATCCCAATTCAACTTAGTTAAGATTTCAATATATATCTATATTTTTTAAATCTAAGAATTTTAAATGTTTTTATTCGGATTCGTATATGGATCAAACTCGGATCGAAAATGGATTTGGATTGGATCATGGCAATGTCCATATCCGATCCACCTCCTATTAGGACTCATACTTTTTTTTGGATTCAGTTTGAACTTTTTCCAATCGGATATTTTTCTTCGGATCGAATTGGATTCATATTATATTGTCATCCCTACACAACGCATCAAAAAGTCAAATATATTAGCTTTATAAAGCTATATATAGGGTGTAAAAAATGACCCACCTAAAAATTCAAATTAAAACCGGTCGATCTCCTATGGACCCGAACCGAAATCAACCGAACCGAAAATAACTGAATCAATATTAATCGAACCGAAAGTCAACAGACCAAAAATGACCTGATTCACAATAAACCTGAACTAAAACCGAACCGAATGATAACAGATTCGAAATGACTCGAACCAAAATGACCCGTTTGCCGCCTCGGGTTGATATTGGGTTATTGGTATAACAAAGATCATCTTAATTTTTAAAATATAAGTTACCAAATTCTCAATAGGGAAAATAATGAAAAGTTTGGAAAAAGGAAATTTTGAAAAGCCTGAGCATAGGCATCGAAAGTATGATACGGCTGGAATAGGGCGTTAATTAGGTTGGACAAAATGAGTGCCAAAATAGCCTTAGCTTTGCACCGTCCTTGATCCATCTAAACATGAAAAATACAAACTAAAACATGATTTTATGTAGTTATGTTCATGAATCGAATCGAACTGTAATCTTAAAATAAAAACTTTATGACAAAAAATGAGCAACACAAATAAATCTTCTCGGACATAATAGTATCCCAAAAGAAAAATAGGATTCCACATCTAGACTAACCCATTTCAGGCCTCCATTTTCAACAAAATTCAGTATTGACAGTCCCAGTTTGTAGTAATTTCCAGCAACTTGGCAATCTACGAATACAAGTAAATGTCAAAGATGTCTGAACCTCTTTGCAGACTTTGATTTTTCTACAGACATTAAAATCCCTGTCCTATATCCACCATGACAACAACATTGAAGAACCGGTTTGTCCTTTTACCCACAAGTAAGGTTTCCTGGGCCCCCAAACGTGAGATTTGCATTTAAGTTGATCTAGACTTGGAATTGGGATGTGTGTTCTATTTTATAACGATCTATATCTAATTTATCAGTTTCACTAATTTAGATCGAATATTATAAAAATTTAATTTAATAAAGACTATTCTTATTCATAATGTTAAAATTTAAATCATTGATCTTGTTTAATAGATTTAGTGTCTCATCTAAGGGTGACAACAAGCTCGGCTCAGGAATAATATTACTGGGCTCGGCTCGGTTCGAAATGTACAATTATGTTATATTTTTTTATAAAATATGTGGCATCGTTAAAACTCATTTCATAACCAACACTAATACGAAGTTTAATATCGGGAAAGTAGAAAAAAGTATCCAATTTATTCTAGTTAATTTATTTTTAGTAGATTTTTCTTTAATTTATTTTATGGCTTTTTTTTGTTAAACATATTACTTTTAGTGCATGTGTAGTATATAATATATTTATATTTATTTATTTATTTCGAGCATGTTCACGAGTTTTTTGAGCCAATGTTGAATCGGTTCGGCTTAACTTGTTAAGATCTCGAGCCGAACATGAGCTTGAATTGAGCTTACTCGTGTCGAGCTTTGACCGAGCCGAGCCTGAATAGCTTGTGAGTCAGGCTCATTATCACCCCTAATCTCATCCCACTAGACTAACTTATTGTTCAAAGAAATGTATTTTTCGTATATAGATGTCAATCCAAATCATAAATGTTTCTGCTTATAGATTTTGATATTTGGTATCACTATGGATTAGTGTTAGAATTAACCATTCTGATTAATAATAGGTTCATATTATCATTAAATAAGATCAATGGAATTAAAATAATTATTAAATAATCGGAAATCAAATCGAATTAGTTTCATTTAATTCATAAATTATCGGTTATATAAGATGTTGTAGCAGTGTTGGATATTTTTTTTTTTGAAGCTCCTGGTTGAAAGGCTGCTCCACCTTCTACGGTAAAAAAACAGCCGATATGCTGGCGACCGCCACTGATCATAAAGCCCGCTATTCAACTGTTTGCCAATCCTTGCACGGTATTTACGACAAGTAGACATACACATATAGTTGGTCGGGTATGGGTATCCGTATACTTAGAGTGCTAAAACATAAACTTATAGGGGTAATTATACGGTGTGGCATATTCGGGGTGCCGCAATAGTGCGATACTAACTGAAAATGTTATAAAACAAGAAATTTAAAATTTAAAATGTCACATTTTTTAATAACATTTTAGGTTGGTGTTTTGTGACAGCATTGATACTTAAAGACAAGTTTTGATATTAACAAAAACCTAAAATATTATAAAAAGCGATTAATATAGATACTTAAAGCTAAGTTTCGATACATTAACCAAAAATATTATTAGAAAGTGTAATATTTTCAATTTTAAATTCCGTATCATGTAATATTTTCAATTGGTGCCATACTGTATCATACTTTACGTTAAACTCGCCCAACCTTATGGTAAGAAACGTGTTGGATACACGAAGTATGTATCATTGTATATGTATTATATGTTTATAATATCTATTCAGATCATTATGCATATATTTGAGGTTTTAGTTTTTTTTAAGTAATCAGCATATTATCGTCTAAAAGTTGGTTCATCGAAATCTTATTCGTTATTAGGATTTAATATTTGGGTTTGAGTTTTAAAATATCATTATATATTTAATTTAAAAAATTAGAAAGAACAACAACCTAATTTAACTTACCATAAGTCCTCTCAATAGTTGATAGTTCAATTTAAACCCTTCTAGCCTCTTGATTAAATTAAAAAACGTTTTTTTTTACCTTAAAAATTAATAAATCGATTTAATCTTCTTATAGAAAAAGAAATTAACTTTAGCTTTCAAAATTTTATAACTTCATCTTGATCTCTGGATACAACATTATTAATTTTGACCGTAATTCACACATCTAGTATTACAGATCAATTAAACACTCGCTAACCAGCCTTCAATTCTCTCGATATACATATGTTTTGATTTTTTTGAAAGTTACAATATTATTAGCTTAAATTGACGCATTAACTCGTGCCTCGTTAAAAAACTCCCTAATCTTAAGTGGAGGAAAAAGTGTGCAACGAGTCGATGGTTGAGGATGTTCGATACACAATACATATGACTAAAGAAACAAATGGTGAGGTTCAAAACGCCAAACGCAACAATACAAATGTGAAAAACCATAGGCATAAGTTGCTATAAACAAGGTTTCTCTCCTTAGACATAAACGACCAAGCCCCTAAGCCAAGCCAACATCCAAGAATCTTGAGGTCCCAGAAGAATAGAATGGTCTAACCTTGGCTTCTCTCTTAGATATGAATTTCTATGCCCTTTATGTACGCCCAGTTCAGAGGCACTCTGTAACCAAAAACGCCCGACTTAAAAGTTTAAGATCCAACACATGGGTGTTGATATAGAGATGCCAGATTTTGCCAATTTGTCCGCAGTAGAACTAGCATCCCTAGGCACTGCTCTGATGGACCATGAAGCATCTGCACAACTGTTCAGGCAGTCCTCAACTAACGCCCTGAATACAATGGGAGCCAGACTTAGCCGATCAAACCAGTCCACAATAACGCTACAATCCGTCTCACTAATAATATGAAACAAACCAAACTATCTCGATTCTCTAAATAAAACACAAGCTTCTTTCAAAGCTAGAAGCTCAGCCGATGTAGCATCGATAATACCAATTGATTTTGAGAATATAATCAGCGTCACATTATCGACATTCCTCAAGAGACCGGCTATACCGGCTTTTCCATAACCCCCTCCACTGCTCCGTCCACATTGAACTTTAGGGAACCCAATGGAGGCCTTTCCCAGACGCAAGACACGTTGCGATTCTGATTAGAAACTTTAGTTTTTAGGATGAGAGGGCACAACAGAACATCATCCGCAGAATTGATTAAAGACGATCACTTAGCCTTGCACCACCAACCTAAACGATAAGGCATAAGGTACCTTTGAACACCACATTATTCCTATAAAGCCAAATAGAACACGCAATACACAGAAAAGAAAGCTGCTAGATTTATTTTAAATTAATATTAGGATACAATGAGCACTAAGCTATATAAAAGGATATGATATTACCATGATATAACCCCCTCGACCCGGCCTAGACGCCAGACCGAACCGGGCGAGCTACAATGGGTTTTGCCGAAATAAAACCCGAAATGGTTAACTAAACTTAGGTCTATTTTTTCTTTTTTTCCTGTCTAAATGCAACATTACATCCTATAGTGAGCATGCTGACAGCGGGTGAAATCTCAACTAAACCGGACGTCGATTAGACATTCAATTGCGCAACTTGCAATTTAGGGACTAAATTGTAAATCTGGAAATTTAAGAGGATTTAATTAAAATTTAAGTTACCAAACCTCAGTTAATCAGATTACATGCTTCCTTGCCAAATTTTAACTCAAAAACGATAATCCATACTCATACAATTGCATTCAAGAACATTGGAGACCAAAATGAAAGAATTAGAAACTTTAGGAATCACATTAACTGAATTAACGACAACCTGTATTGGTACACGAGCAAGTGTATTGGTACACTTCCACAATTTCAAAATTTCAGATTCCAGTAGCTCAAAACCGTACCGATACAGCTCTTCGCGTATCGGTTCATTTTGCCAATTACACATGCTCGTATCGATACATGTACTCGCGTATCGAAACCCAACCTTAGATTATGCTTATCTGTATCAGTATAGAGCCACATGTAACGATACACCCAGGCCTGTAATATCCAAATTTGGTGGTTTTTCATACAATCATGAATTCAAACATGCTTCAACAAGCCATATACATGTATTCCACTAAACTAAAAACTAAACCATGCTAGAACATCAAAGATGCATGATCTAAACATAGAAACATACTTCAATCTCAAGTCTAGCGGCATGCACCCTAACAACCAAACCATCTGAATCTCAAAACATAAATCCACCACAAAGCCAACCATATAAAGCCTTATATGACACCACAACAACATTATAAACATGCACAAATAGGGAGTTTAGTCGAAAACCCTCTCGAACAACAATGAACCTCATTGCCTTTATTACTAATAGTCTAGTTCAAAAACCATAATTTTGAGTTATTCAAGTCCTTGGATTTTGTAACACCCTTCCTAGCCTGGTAGAGAACCGGGTCGAAAAGTGTTATCGGGAACGGAATCGGAGATCAGAATCGGGGTTACTTTAAAACTTTTCAAACTAGAGGGACTAAATTGTAAACATTACAAATTAGTGACCCTAATCCAGATTCTTTCTTACCGACTTGTAATTAGACTCTCCAATTATTAGCCTATGAAGTTTCGTTGTTATCGGATATCTCTTACCTATCCATTTAAGCCATAAATTATTAGTGGCCAATTTGTAATTCTTTTAAAACTGTTTCTTAAGCCTTTTAACAGAATTAACTGACACTGTACCGATACACTATAGACCGTATCGGTACGCTATGTTGATTTTCATAATTTCTGGGTTCAAGGTCAATGACCCTGTATCGATACATCTATACCCATATCGATACACTTTGACTAGGGTTGACTCGTTTCGGTACGCTTGAGGCCATATCGATGCAATTAAATTTTTAGACCTTACTGTACAAACTCGTATCGGTACACTCCCTAATGTATCGATACTCCTTGCTTCATCAATAACCAAATATACAAGGCTGTACCGGCACAGGCTTCCCCGTATCGATACGCATGGCCTGTAATGACATATTTTGTTTGGTTTTTACCTAGTTTGTCTCCCCCAAATGTTGTCCAATTATCACCAAATATTACCGGCACACCCAAAATTCATTAATCTACTGTCATACCAAATTTTAGAGCATTTCGAATCCATTTACCTAGTTCACTTTAGCCTAGTTTTAGGCTCTTTTTGACAAACTTGACATTTTCAAAACATACCATTTCATGCATACAACACTAGGTCATTATAGAGCTATTACACAATCATCAAAATGCTCATACAAAACATGTTCAGACTATATGTCACTTCACTAGGAGTTTATAGCAAAGGGTAACATACGTATAAGATGAAGATGTGACTTGCGCCCGCAACAACACGATCGTAGCTTGGAATCGTTTAAGGTCCTGAAAAATACATAAGACACACATGTTAGGCTTACATAGCCTAGTGAGGTAGCTATAACGAATATGGAAATCAATTCATATTATGCATGCCATGATGATCAAGTAATTTACACAGGCACAGTTCCATGTACACAATTGCATGCTCATTCCACATATGCATATACTTTCATAATTTCATATCAAAGTTCATAAGCATATAGAATTTTCCATTAGGTACCATTGGATACACGGATTCCCTTTTACACCGCATATCGGAAATAAGCCGTAGCCTTGAGCCGTAGCTCCAAAAACACATCCTTTACATAATCCATCCTTATTTCCCCCACATATAGGCCGTAGCCCCGAACTGTAGTCCAATTCCCTTACTTAGTGAGCTCGAATAATCCTATGGCATGCCAATTGTATCCAATGTCCCATATTTCACAAAGATCACATATTTCATATTTTCTTTCAATTCATATCATATCAAACATCAAATGAACCCTAGCTCCATATCACATATCATATTCGCATCGAATCCATGAACCACATACTTAGCATATCATAACCATATTTTCACATATTAAAATAGTACTAGGTAGTCACCGAATTTACCAATCGAATCCAACATAGTAGATCTACGTGAGACTTAGGTCAAATGCAACATAATCATAAATAATGCAAAATGGGATGACATCATGCCTATCTCTTGACACAACTACACCCACCTTGAGGTACGAAGGCTTCTAGGATTCTTGAATTGTGATTCCCTTGTTCCTAGCTTCGATTAGGGTCGATGGATTATTTTCCTCATTGTTTTGAGCTAGGAAAGAAAATAGGAATCATTATAACCAAATTTACAATATAACTTAGGCCTAACTCAAGATTTCAAATCGGAATTGTTATTAAAATCTTACATGGGATTCAATATTCGAAAGAGGGCTTTGCCTTACCCGATGGATAGCTTCACAATGGTACCTTTAATTTGAAGAGAATATGAGTTTAGGGTGACTAAAGAGAAATGTGTGAGCTTAGCCTAAGGTAGAGCAACAATAGAGGTGTTAGCTTGTTGAAGACAAGGCTTAAGTTTAGCTTTCAGAACATTAAAATAAATTGAAGAAAACTCTTTTCTTCACTTATTAAAAAGGGATTTAATAATCTAATGGCAGCCCACCTCCCTAGTGACCAATAATGAGGTTTTCTCCTATAGGGGGTTTGCTTAACCCAAAGCCCACTTGCCCCACAAGTAGGCTAATGCCTTAATTGCTTATGAATTCTGATGAATTCACGTGGTTTTAGGCAAGAATATAGGTGATTCACCATCTGACTACATCTCCTTATCAAAACGACATCAGATTTGCCCCAAACAGGAGACCTGTATCGATACGCTTCTGCCCGTATCGGTACGCTTCCACCAAAATCAGAAAGTTAGTTATTGACAGTTAGGCCGTATCGATACTCATATGGGCATATCGATATGACTAACTCAGATTTGCATATTGGGCTTTGAATTTCATACAAGGGTCTATTTACACACACATAAGGCCAAAATGAAGTTCTATTACATCAAGAGGGGTACAATGGTCATTCATTACAACATTATACACATCAAATTTCAAAATTCTCCGATCACCGAGACCTATTTCGACAAGGTCAGTTTTCAGGATGTGATAACTCTCCCCCTTACGAAAATTTGTCCTCAAATTTTTATTTCAAACAAAAAGATGAGGATACTATTTCGGTATAGTCTCTTCGGGTTCCCACGTTGCCTCCTCCACGGAATGGCTTCGCCACAAAACTTTTACCGAGGGCACAATCTTTTTACGAAGCCTCTTGGTTTTTTGTGCGAGGATCTGGATAGGTTTTTCCTCGTACATCAAATCGTATTGAATCTCTGCATATTCCAGTTCAATCACGTAAGAAGGATCTGATCTATATTTGTGTAGCATAGAAACATGGAAAATATTGTGAATCTGACTTGACTCCTCGGGGATGGCTAATCGGTGAGCAACATGCCCAATCTTTTCAATCACCTCGAATGGACCAATGAAGCGGGGACTCAACTTTTCTTTCTTTTCGAAACGAAGAATCTTCTTCCACGGAGATACTTTAAGGAATACCTTCTCACCAACCTCGTACTGAATATCTCTCCTGCCCAGATCGGTATAGGACTTGTGTCGGTCGAAGGTAGCCTTAATCCGATCACGAATAATGGTAGTCCTTTCTTCGGTTTCCCGAAGTAAGCCAGGACCTAGCATCTTGCCTTCACCGAGTTCAGTCCAACAAAGAAGGGTTCTACACCTCTTTTCATAGAGAGCTTCATACAGAGCCATTTGAATTGAAGCTTGGTAACTGTTGTTGTACGCAAACTCAACCAAGGGTAGGGATTTCTCTCACCTATTCCCGAAGTCAATAACACAAGCTCGGAGCATATCTTCCAGAATCTACAAAGAAGAATCATGATTGATACAAACACTTAGTCACATAGCTTAGAGAAAGTTTTAGAGTTACCTGAATAACTCTTTCAAATTAGCCGTCAGTCTGAGGATGGAAAACAGTGCTAAGATGCACTCGCATTCCCAAGGCCTCATGTAAGGTCCTCCAAAATTAAGACATAAATTGTGGGTCACGATCGGAGATGATAGATACCAGAATTTCGTGTAAACGAATAACTTCACGGATGTACAACTCCACAAGCTTAGGCAAGCTGAAATCCATTCTTACCAGAAGAAAGTGAGCAGACTTGGTGAATCCGTCTATAATAACCCAAACGACATCATTTTTCTTCGGAGTCAAAGGTAGACCACTTACGAAATCCATTGTGATACGCTCCTATTTCTATTGCGGAAGTTCAATAGGTTGTAAAAGACCTGTAGGTACTTTGTGCTCGACTTTGACCCGTTGGCAAGTCAAACACCTAGCTATGTAGTCCGTGATTTCATTCTTCATACCGAACCACCAATAGATCTCCTTCAGATCTTTGTACATCTTGATAGCTCAAAGGTGAACAGAAAAAGGGCTTGAATGAGCTTCACTTAGAATTTGATTCTGAAGATCATCATCATCGGGAACACAAATGCGGTTGCAGAAACACAGTAACCTTTCGGGATTCAAAGCAAAGTCAGGATCTGAGCTACCCTTGACCTTAGCAATAAGGGGTTGCAACTCCCCATCAGTTTCTTAGAGTGCCTTAATTTGAGATACAATGCTGGAGTGAACTCTCAGCTCAGCTAATAATTTGCCGTGCTTTCTGAGTCGAAAATGAGCATTCAAGCATCTTGGAGAAAAAGTGGGCTTTCAGCTAAGAGCGCCAGCCACCACATTGGATTTACCGGGATGGTAGTCAATGACTAAATCATAATCTTTCAACAATTCCATCCATCGGCGCTGACGAAGATTTAGCTTTTTCTGAGTCAGGAGGTACTTTAGGCTTTTGTGATCAGTGTATAGGTAACACTTCTCACCATATAGATAATGCCGCCAAATCTTCAAAGCAAACACAATCGCAGCAAGTTCTAGATCATGAGTCAGATAGTTCAGCTCGTGAGGCTTGAGTTGACATGAGGCATAAGCTACAACTTTACCTTCTTGCATTAGAACACAGCCTAATCCAGGTGGGACGCATCAGTGTACACGGTGAAATCTTTGCCCAACTCGGGTTGCACCAAGACATGGGCATGCGTGAGGACTTGCTTGAGCTGATCGAAACTCCTTTGCTGATCAACAGTCTATACAAAAAGAGTATCCTTTCGGAGAAACTTCGTTAAGGGTGCTTCAAGCAATGAGAATCTTTTAACGAATCTACAATAATAGCCTGCAAGGCCCAGAAAACTACGAACTTCTCCCACATTCTTCGGAGGAGTTCAATCAAGGATTGGTTGAATCTTCTTTGGGTCCACTTGAATTCCCGTAGAAGAGATTACATGGCCAAAAAAGGATACTTCAGACAGCCAAAATTCATATTTACTGAACTTGGCATAAAGTTGTTTCTCCCAAAGGGTCTGTAGCATGATCTAGAGATGTTCTTCATGGGAAGCTGAGTCTTTGGAATAGATCAAAATGTCATCCATAAAGACAACCACAAACTTATCAAGGTTGGTTCGGAATACACGTTTTATCAGGTCCATGAAGGCTGCATGTGCATTCTTGAGCCTAAAAGGCATCACCAGAAATTTATAGTGACCATATCTGGTGCAAAAGGCAGTCTTTGGAATGTCAGACTCCTTCACCAACATTTGGTAGTATCTGGACTGAAGATCTATCTTGGAAAAGATAGAAGCATCCTTCAACTGGTCAAAGAGGTCATCAATCCTCAGGAATGAGTACTTGTTCTTGATCGTCACTTTATTCAATTGACGATAGTCGATGCATAGATGCATTGATCCATCATTCTTCTTGACAAACAGTACCGGTGCTCCCCAGGGCGAGGAACTCAGTCGAATGAATCCCTTATCTTAAAGGTCTTGAATCTGGGATTTTAACTCATTCAACTCCACTAGAGCCATTCTATACGGAGTAGTGGAGACTGGAGTAGTTCCAGATTGTACTTTTATCCTGAACTCGACTTCACAGGTGGGAGGGAGTCCCGGAAGTTCATCAGGAATTTTTGTCACTACCGACACATCTTCAAGCTTCATATCTTTCTTAGACTTCATGGCATACATGAGACTATTTTTAGACTCAGGTTTGGACTTCTTCAAGGTTATGTTCTCCTTGCCAAGTCCATGGAGATATAATTTCTTCTTTGAGCAATCCACCCAAGCCTGGTGTTCAGCTAGCCAATCAAGGCTCAGAATGAGGTCAAACTCGTGGAAAGGCAAGGCCATCAAGTTAGCCGAAAATGGAATCCCTAGAGGGTAATCTTTACAAATCATTCAGATGGTCACACTATCCCCTAGTGGATTGGAGACAACTATCTCGGAGGTAACCGGTTCTGATTCTAAAGTATGCTTCTCGATTAAAGGTTTACTAATGAAAGAGTGCGTAGAGCTTGAATCTATCAATGCATAAACATAATCGAAACATAGCTCTACCATACATGCAATCACATCAGGGTCATCTTCTTGTTCGCGACCTTGGACATGATACATCTGAGCCGTAGTTTGTGGATCACGGCCAATTATAGGTGCATTGTTGTTGCGGGGTCTACCTACAAATCTGGTTGGCACGGCTTTTGCTCCTCTTCCTTTATTAGGATTATTCTGTGTAGCCATAGACGTAGAGAGGGCGTAGTTCATCACAAAGATCGTCTATAAACATTCGACACTTCTCTTTCTCAGTACGGATGATCTCAACAGTGTATATTGCATACTTGCAAAAATCATGGATATATTACTCAACGGGTCTTCCTCCTTGCCTTAGATGGAGGAATTTCTTGCGCCTCTCTGCAACGTAATGCTTACTGATGTATTTCTTGCGGAACTCCTAAAAAAAGAGGTCCCACACGGTACGATGTTCAGGAACAGGAAAGGTTACCGTGTCCCACCAACTTTGGGCCTTTTCCGCAATCAAGGCTAGGGCACACTCGAGCTTATGTTCCTCAGGGCACTTCATTTGCTTATTTAGCACTTTCAGGGTGTTCTCCAGCCAGTATTCTACGATCTCAGGATTGTCCAAGTCCTGGCCGGTGAATGTGTAAACATGGTACTGCTTGAGCCTATCAACAAGGGCTCTCGAAGCAGGTAAAAAAGCTTCAGCAGGTGAAGGATGTGATTCTTGTCGGAGTGACACCACCACTTGCTTGATCATATCCGCCATAGACATCATGTAGTCCTGCTGAGTGGGGTGCTTAGGCGGAGGGTGAGGTGGGTCATTTTGCCCTACTTGTTCATGCCCTAATCTTAGCCTCAGATTATCCCCCTGAGTAGAGGAAGAATCCGGGTTGGACTTGTTTATAGCACCTCTATCAGTAGGTGTTGTCATTTTCCAATCTATTCAGACAGAAAAATTAAATTGTGTAAGCTGCAAGTCACAGATAATGTATACAAATAAACTCCTAAGTGGAATATGTAAATACAGACTCATAACGGATGTCTATTTAGTCCTAGAATCGACTAAACCTAGGCTCTGATACCACAATTGTAACACCCATTCCCAGCCTAGTAGAGAACCAGGTCGAAAAGTGTTATCGAGAATGGAATCAGAGATCGGAATCAGAATTGGGGTTACTTTAAAACTTTTCAAACTAGAGGGACTAAATTGTAAACGTTACAAATTAGGGACTAACTTGTAATTAGACTCTCCAATTATTATCCTGTGAAGTTTTGTTGTTATCGGATATCTCTTACCTATCCATTTAAGCCATAAAATTATTAGTGGCCAATTTGTAATTCTTTTAAAACTATTTCTTAAGCCTTTTAACATAATTAACTGACATCGTACCGATACACTATAGATCGTATCAGTACACTATGTTGGTTTTCATAATTTCTGGGTTCAAGGTCAACGACCCCGTATCGATACATCTATACCTGTATCGATACACTTTGACTAGGGTTGACTCGATTCGGTACGCCTAAGGCCGTATCGACGCAATTAAATTTTTAGACCTTATTGTCCAAACTCGTATTGGTACACTCCCTAGTGTATCGATACTCCATGCTTCATCAATGACCAAATATACAAGGTCGTACAGGTACAGGCTTCCCCGTATCGATATGTCTGGCCTGTAATGACAGATTTTGTCTGGTTTTTACCTAGTTTGGCTCCCCAAATGTTGTCCAATTATCACCAAATTTTATCGGCACACCCAAAATCCATTAATCTACTGTCATACCAAATTTTAGAGCATTTCGAATCCATTTACCTAGTTTTCACATTAGGCTCGTTTTAGGCTATTTTTGACAAACTTGACATTATCAAAACACACCATTTCATGCATACAACACTAGGTCATTATAGGGCTATTACACAATCATCAAAATGCTCATACAAAACATGTTCAGACCATATGCCACTTCACTAGGAGTTTATAGCAAATGGTAACATACGTATAAGATAAAGATGTGACTTGCGCCTGGACAACACGATCGTAACTTGGAATCGTTTAAGGTCCTGAAAAATGCATGAGACACACATGTTAGGCTTACATAGCCTAGTGAGGTAGCTATAACGAATATGGAAATCAATTCATATTATGTATGACATGATGATCAAGTAATTTACACAGGCATAGTTCCATGTACACAGTTACATGCTCATTCCACATATACATACTTTCATAATTTCATATCAAAGTTCATAAGCACGTAGAATTTTCCATTAGGTACCATTAGATACACGGATTCCCCTTTACACCACATATTGGAAATAGGCCGTAGCCTTGAGCCGTAGCTCCAGAAACATATCCCTTACACAATCTATCCTTATTTCCCCCACATATAGGCCTTAGCCCCGGACCGTAGTCCAATTCCCTTACTTAGTGAGCTCGAATAATCCTATGTCATGCCAATTGTCTCCAATGTCCCTTATTTCACAAAGATCACATATTTCATATTTTCTTTCAATTCATATCATATCAAACATCAAACGAGCCTTAGCTTCATATCACATATCATATTCGCATCGAATCCATGAACCACATACTTAGCATATCATAACCATATTTTCACATATCAAAATAGTACAAGGTACTTACCGAATTTACCAATCGAATCCAACATAGTAGCTCTACGTGAGACTTAGGTCAAATGCAACATAATCACAAATAATGTGAAAAAGGATGGCACCATGCCTATCCCTTGACACAACTACACTCACCTTGAGGTACAAAGGCTTCTAGGATTCTCGAATCGTGATTCCCTTGTTCCTAGCTTCGTTTAGGTCGATGGATCATTTTCCTCCTTGTTTTGAGCTAGGAAAGACAATAGGAATCATTATAACCAAATTGACAATATAACTTAGGCCTAACTCAAGATTTCGAATCAGAATTAAACTCCCATCTTACATGGGATTTAATATTCAAAAGAGAGCTTTGCCTTACCCGATGGATAGCTTCACAACGGTACCTTCAATTTGAAGAGAAGATGAGTTTAGGGTGACTGAAGAGAGAGGTGTGAGCTTAGCCTAAGGTAGAGGAACAATGGAGTTGTTAGCTTGTGGAAGACAACGCTTAAGTTTAGCTTTCGGGACATTAAAACAAATTGAAGAAAACTATTTTCTCTATTTATTAAAAAGGGATTTAATAATCTAATGGCAGCCTACCTCCCTAGTGACCAATAATGAGGTTTCCTCCTGTTGGGGGTTTGCTTAACCCAAAGCCCACTTGCCCCACAAGTAGGCTAATACCTTAATTGCTTATGAATTCTGATGAATTCACGTGGGTTTAGGCAAGCATATAGGTGATTCACCATCTTACAACATCTTCTTATCAAAACGACATCATATTTTCCCCAAATAGGGGACCTGTATCGATATGCCTCTGCCCGTATCGGTACGCTCACACCAAAATTAGAAAGTTAGTCATTGACAGTTAGGCCGTATCGATACTTATATGGGCGTATTGATACGACTAACTCATATTTGCATATTGGGCTTCGAATTTCATACAAGGGTCCATTTACACACACATAAGGCCAAAATAAAGTTCCATTACATCAAGAGGGTTACAATGGTCATTCATTACAACATTATACACATCAGATTTCAAAATTCTCCGATCACTGGGACCTATTATGACTAGGCCAGTTTTCGGGATGTGACAGATTTTCCCTCACTTGCTCCTTGTCTCCAACCTTTAATTCTCTGCATTGATCGACAAAAAGAGAATAAGCACACTAGGCTTAGTGAGGAGTGCTCAAAACACAACACCATCAATACAATTAAAACTGGTTTCCAACTCACAAGAGTTCATCATTTTAAAACATCTTTTCAAAACATCATGTCTTTCAAACCATGCACTTAACGTTTCCAAAAGCATGCATATTAAACCATATGCGACATATATCATAGATCAATAGCAAAATCCCTATTTCATTTTAAGTTTTCTCATGCATAACAACCCATATGCAAGGCTTAAAGATTAAACATGTATAAACCAACATTATATATCATAATCCATCAACATGATACATAAACAATTATATTGGCTTTCAAGTGATCATAAACCAAATCTCACTTTACAATATTACATCGGATATACGGATTCAACAAGTGTCATCTCAACACTTCATGCAATCTCAATCGAAATTCAAGGTATATTCATAATCGGGTACCATCACAACCCAATCATATGTTAGATGCAACTGAAATTTGCCGTTGTTATCTTCCCAGAGATAGCAATGAAATTATGAGCTATCATACTATTCTCGCACACATAAAAATCTGCATCCCAAGCTGATATGATACCTTCAGCAGCTGTTGCGCGTAATAAGTGCTACGCAATTGTGCAAGTATACACGTTGCAAGTTATAGTATAAAAGATATCATCTCCACAGGGATTGGAGCCACTTCAAGAATCTAATCTCTTGCACTGTAAAAAGTAAAAAAAACACAAGTAGAAGATTATAGGAGTTTTAACTAATAACTAATCTAGAAAGCAAATAAGTAAAAGGCGATGTAATTAAATGAGAGAGATAGGCCAGGTTATCGTGAGTTGATGTGTGATAGCCGATTGGATCGTCTTGGTAAAAGAGTGCACGGGCAACTTAGTTGCCGTGGCAACTTGCACAACGGGGTTGCCTTGGCAACTAATCGACGGTTACCTGGGCAACTAGTTGGGCAACTACTTGGGCGTCTGGGTAGCAACCTTCAAGGTTCGGCAGAGCGTTCTTCAATGGTTTCTTCTTATCCCTAAGTCGAAACTCTAGCTACTTGTGCATGCCTTGATAATACATCCATGCATGAATCAAGGGTGAACAACAACCAATCTTGCGTTCTTCTTAGCCGTTGGAATCCTTAACTTATTCCTAAGCCGGATTAATCTTCACCATCAATAGATTGAATAAAGATCATATTTATTCGTTTCTTGAATCTAACTCTCCCGATATTAGATAAATAGATGAAGTTACGAGATCCTCTCCCAATTCACTCACAAACAAGAATAAGAACCAAGAATGAATAAACCTTGAATAGAAAAGTGCAAACTCTTATTACCTAAACAAAATCCAATAGTTTCTCACAACCACAAAACACAATAACCATAGCCAAATAGATTTAGTTCATGGCTAGGTTCCAAAGAAACACAAGATAAAGAATCCCTAGCCTGAACCTAATTGAACAAGAAAGAAAAAGATGAAGGATGAAGCTTGTCGAAATCTCCTTGCCCTAGTTGCTTGTCGAAAATTCTTTCATCCCCCTCTCTTTGGAGTTGACGAAATCTCCTTCATATTTATAGGGCTAGGTCAAAGTCCTTCTTTGAGGAGGAAGTTCAGTTAGAATTAAATTATCTTTAAAGAATATAATTCTTTATTATAATTATATTCCTTCTAGAACTTCTCCTATCTTCTTGGAATTTAATTCTTCTTTAACCTCTTCATGGAAATCAAACTCCTTTGGGATTTAGCTTTGCTCCACATCATCTTGGGCTTGTCTAGTCATCAATTTCGACTACCATATCACCTTATTCTTTGTTGACAATTGCCCTAGCAACTGGCTCGGTGTCTCCTTCATGCATTGCCCTGGCAACTAGCTTGGCATCTCCTTCATGCATTACCCTAGCAACTAGCTTGACATCTCCTTCATGCATTGCCCTGGCAACTAGCTCTAGCCTTGCTTTGGCAAGTGATTCTACACATACACACAAAACACACCAAAACAACATCTTTTCCCACAAAAACAACCAAGTTATGCAATCAAGCTCAACGATGGAAGGAAACATGGATTAATGCATGAATGACTAATTATGTAACTAATATGAGCCTAAGTCTAACAATAATATGAGTAAAAAGGGTAAGAAAAATAGTACTTTTAAACACTTATCACAGCCCCAAACTCGAACTATTGCTTGTCCTCAAGCAATGCAAACTAATAATTACCTACCAAGACTTCAATTTTCACAAACTTAGCTTTGAACTTGATTTCAATTCTCAGAACTGGGGCATAAAGTATGATTGGCTTTTCATTTTTCGAAAAACTTAGGCGTTACTCGGAATTAAACTATAATGCTTGTGAGTGGGTGCGGAGTTGTGTGCAAGTTGATTTTTCGGATTCTATGCAAACAAGAGGTTTTCAAATTACTTCATTGGGTTCTTTTTAACATGTTTTAACTAGAGCCGGTTTCGGGCACCTCTAGTGTTTTGTTTTTAGTTTCCTTAAGTTAATTAATTTATTCGACTAGAGTCGGTTTCGGGCACCTCTAGCGATCATTTTTTAGCACATACTAAAGCCGGTTTTGGGCACCTCTAGTGATCCATTTTTTAGCACATGCTAGAGCCAATTTCGGGCACCTCTAGCATTCATCCAATTTTTATTCTAATCCCCCAATTTGTTTAATTATCATCCTAATTTCACTAGAATTCCTTAAATCAATCAGACCACAACAGTGTTTCATCAAATTTAGCATCATAGTAAAATTCTAAGTTTTTCCATGGTTATCCTAGAATAAAAATTCTATCAATTAAGTGCATTGGCAAAGTCATCATCGGATATTCATCAAATCTAGGAAATTCTTATTCCAACTAAAGGCATGGCAAGCAATTTATGTATCCTAAATGCAATACTTAATATGAATGCAACTAAACATGGCAACTACTAATAACAATCCCCCCCAAACTCGATTGAGGCATTGTCCTCAATGCATGCATTAAAGAAAAATAAAAATAATAAAAAATAAAATGCAAACGAGGACTTACTCTGAGAGTTCGTCGTCGTGGATTATTAGTTTCCTTTTGGTCGCTGTCTTGATTTTCTTGCTTGAACGCGATGGTTGTTTCCTTGTTGCCGGTGGTGGAATCGATCCACGTACGGGGTTGTCCTCATCGTCCTCTTCATCAATTTCATTGGCTTTTCGCTTAGAGGATTCCATTGGTGCGGTCTTTGTTGGTGCAATGGAGGACTTGTCCGAATCTGAAAAATCAGACAATGATTTCGTACGAGTTGATTCGGGCATATGTGCTTTACCTTTGGCTTTTGCAGTGGTTGCCGGGATGTCTTTAGCTTTGGTTGCCGTGGCATCTTCAGGGTTGGTTGCCGTGGCATCATCTGTTGCGGTTGCCGTGGTGACTGCTTCATTGGTTGTCGGAGTAAAGATCTCGGCAAGAAAGATTGGGAACGGCATGCGGCTGTCTGGGTACTTTTCTAGGATGACTTGGGTGATGGCATTGTTGTGCTCTTTCATGTACCGCATGAACCTTAGTTGTCGATCTTCAATTTGCCTTAGGTGGTTCGCCAATGGTTGCAAGAGTGCTTCAAAGTGTCCCGGGGTTGATGGCCGAGTTGCCCGGGCATTAGGTGCTTCGACATTAGGGGTTCCCGAGGCGGCAGAGTTACCGCGGCAATTGCAGGCATTGGGGATTTTACCGATGCATCTCCCATTAGCTTTCAGATTTGTGCTTGATTCCAACTGGACTTTGGTAGGGCCTTTTCATCGGTGGACTCACTTGGGACATGCGTCTCCTTGCAAAGATTAGAAATTAAGCAAGGGAAGAAAAGAGAACCCTTATCTTTTGAGCTACATACAAAAATTTCATCACAAATAATTTTTCCAATGTTAATGATGCGATTATGCAAAATAGAATGTATGAGCAAAAGACGTGGTATATCAACAATAGTATTGTGTGTGGTGGGTATTAAAGAGGTTTTAACAAACTTATTCCATAGTTTTGCCTCGGGTTTAAGCCGAAGGCGATTTACCGTGCCATTGTATTTACCGTCGTTCCAATGAGTTCCCGGTAGAGTGAGTTCTTGAAGCACCTTGTCGAGTTGCTTGGGCGTAAGTTGATCAACAAAGGCTTGATGCTCGTCCTTCTCAATGTAGAGCCCGTAAAAGGTGTTGATGTTTTTGGGGCTTATGAGTATGGCCTTGTCACGAACAAAAACATAAGGATTATCTGGGTTAGGTGAGTGAGCATAGAATTCTCTTACCCATGAGATGTTACCCGGTTCCGATTGATGGAAAAAGATTTGCCACTTTTGATGTGCAATCCTTTTGAAGATGAATGGTTCAAGGCCGAAATCTTCATGAGAGTTGGAGTATTCAAAGCCTTGTTCTTCGCAAATCTTCCGGCTTTCAAACTTGGCGTGAAATCTTTCTTGAACCACCGGTGTAGCAAACTTCTTGTATCTTGGTTCTTTGGAGGAACTTGGATTAACCAAAAATTCAATTTTGGATGCCATGGATGATCTTGGTTGTAAGTTTTGTAAAAACAAAGAAAAGAAAACAAAAGAAACTAAAGAGTTGCAAGATGAAAAGTAGGAATAGGTTTCTTGGAAGTTAAGGGTGATGGGTTATATAGAAAAGATAGGTAGTAAATATGGTGGGTGGGATTAATTTTGGAAAGAAGAAAAAGAGGGTTTCGGTTTAGAGGAAGGGTGACGGCTAGGGGGTTTATTTAGGGTGAGTTGGAGGCTTTATATAAGCCTTAGATTCAGCCCATTAATTTCCTTGTTGAAGATGTTTTCCTTCTTGAATCAAAATTTCTCTTTATCTTGAACTCTTTTCCTACAATTCAAAGACAAATTAAATAAGGATTAAAATTAAAGATAAACTAATAAAAGAAAATAAATAAATATGTGTAAAGAAATTCTTAAACTTAAAAGATAAATATGAAAGAAAGATGTAGTTTTAATCTTAAAGAAAATAAACCTATCCAAAAAAATAGTAATAAAAAATAATAAAAATAAAAATTAATTAGTTCGAAAAAAATTAAAATAAAATATCGAAAGGAGAACATGCTCATGCATCTCCTAAGGTGACCACTTCTTTGTTACGTTCCACATGGGCACCATTGTAGTGCTTTAATCTTTGTCCATTAACTTTGAATTCATGTTCGTCAGTGATGGACTTGATTATCACGGCACCATGGGAGAATGGTTTGACAACTTCGAATGGTCCCAACCATCTTGATTTCAGCTTTCCCGGGAAACATTTTAGCAAATAATTGAATAAGAGAACTAGATGCCCTGGCATGAATTGTCGCGGCAATAGTTTCTTGTCATGCCATTGATTTATTTTATCCTTGTAGATTCGTGCATTGTTGTAGGCGAGTGCACGAAATTCTTCTATCTCGTTGAGGTCCAACAAACGCTTTTGTCTGGCACTTTCCCAATCCATATTCACGGTCTTGATTGCCCAGTATGCCTTGTGTTCGATTTCCACCGGTATATGGTATGTTTTGCCATAGACAAGTCGGAAGGGGGACATGCCTAAGGGTGTTTTGAATGCAGTGCGATATGCCCAAAGTGCGTCATCTACTCTTAATGACCAATCCTTCCTAGAGGGATTTACAACTTTCTTGAGTATACCCTTCAATTCCCGGTTGGAAATTTCTGCTTGCCCATTGGCTTGTGGGTGATATATTGTGGCAATTTGTGTGATACGCCAAAGCGTTGCAACATCTTGGCAATAAGTCTGTTGTTAAAATGCTTGCCTTCATCACTGATAATTGCTCTCGGCATCCCAAACTGTGTAAATATGTTTTTCTGCAAGAATCGTTGTACGGTCTTGGAATCGTTGTTGGGAACTGCAGCTGCCTCAACCCATTTAGACACGTAGTCAACGACAAGTAGAATGTAGAGGTTACCGAATGAAGATGGGAAAGGTCCCACAAAATTGATCCCCCATACATCGAACAATTCCACCTCGATGATGTTTTGGAGCGACATCTCATGTCGTCTAGAGATATTGCCCATCCTCTGGTAATGATCACATTTCTTGTAAAACTCTTGGGCATCTTTGTACAGTGTTGACCAATACAAACCGGATTGCAAAACTTTGGCCGTGATACGAGTTCCTCTAAAACTCTTGGGCATCTTTGTACACGTTGCAAGTTATAGTATAAAAGATATCGTCTCCACAGGGATTGGTGCCACTTCAAGAATCTAGTATCTTGCACTGTAAAAAGTAAAAGAAAACACAAGTAGAAGATTATAGGAGTTTTAACTAATAACTAATCTAGAAAGCAAATAAGTAAAAGGTGATGTAATTAAATGAGAGAGATAGGCCAGGTTATCGTGAGTTGAGGTGTGTTAGCCGATTGGATCGTCTTGGTAAAAGAGTGCACGGGCAACTCAGTTGCCGTGGCAACTTGCACAACGGGGTTGCCTTGGCAACTATCGATGGTTGCCTGGGCGATTAGTTGGGCAACTACTTGGGCATCTGGGCAACAACCTTCAAGGTTCGACAGAGCGTTCTTCAATGGTTTCTTCTTATCCCTAAGTCGAAACTCTAGCTACTTGTGTATGCCTTGATAATACATCCCTGCGTGAATCAATGGCGAACAACAACCAATCTTGCGCTCCTCTTAGCCGTTGAAATCCTTAACTTATTTCTAAGCCGGATTAATCTTCACCATCAATAGATTGAATAAAGATCATATTCATTCGTTTCTTGAATCTAACTCTCCCGATATTAGATAAATAGATGAAGTTACGAGATCCTCTCCCAATTCACTCGCAAACAAGAATAAGAACCAATAATGAATAAACCTTGAATAGAAAAGTGCAAACTCTTATTACCTAAACAAAATCCAATAGTTTCTCACAACCACAAAACACAATAACCATAGCCAAATAGATTTAGTTCATGGCTAGGTTCCAAAGAAACACAAGATAAAGAATCCCTAGCATGAACCTAATTGAACAAGAAAGAAAAAGATGAAGGATGAAGCTTGTCGAAATCTCTTTGCCCTAGATGCTTGTCGAAAATTCTCTCTCTCCCCCTCTCTTTGGAGTTGACGGCATGGCCTCTAATTTATAGGGCTAGGTCAAAGTCCTTCTTTGAGGAGGAAGTTAAGTTGGAATTAAATTATCTTTAAAGAATATAATTCTTTATTATAATTATATTCCTTCTAGAACTTCTCCTATCTTCTTGGAATTTAATTCTTCTTTAACCTCTTCATGGAAATCAAACTCCTTTGGGATTTAGCTTTGCTCCACGTCATCTTGGGCTTGTCTAGTCATCAATTTCGACTACCATATCACCTTATTCTTTATCGACAATTGCCCTGGCAACTAGCTCGGCGTCTCCTTCATGCATTGCCCTGGAAATTAGCTCGGCATCTCCTTCATGCATTTCCCTGGCAACTAGCTCGGCATCTCCTTCATGCATTGCCCTAGCAACTAGCTCTAGCCTTGCTTTGGCAAGTGATTCTGCACATACACACAAAACACACCAAAGCAGCATATTTTCCCACAAAAACAACCAAGTTATGCAATCAAGCTCAACGATGGAAGGAAACATGGATTAATGCATGAATGACTAATTATGTAATTAATATGAGCCTAAGTCTAACAATAATATGAGTAAAAAGGGTAAGAAAAATAGTACTTTTGAATACTTATCAGCAGCCCTTATTGAAGGAGAGAAAATGATATTGTAACTAGAATTGTTACCACATAGTTGCCGTGTAAGTTTCTTGTCCACGACTTGTTTCTTCGATTCTTGAATAAATAGAAATTTCGCCTTAGAATTCCGCAACAACTTCTTTACAATTGCCTTCTTCTCAAATTTGCCCAAGCCACGAATATTCCAGGAAACTATCAAACATTCATTTTGTAACATCCCAAATCCTAGCCTAGATGTATTGGAACCAATTTGCATAGGTTGATAGCTTAATTGAATATAGAATTAAGATAAATTGATTAGTCAAGGGTCTAATTGAAAGACTAAATGAAATAAGTGACCAATTTAAAGTGACTACATTGAATTAAATGATAAAGATAAGTATTGCATGCTAAATTTCTCATTTCCCCTAATGCCCTTAATTAATTCTATGATAAACAACTAATCAAGGATAAGATAGTAAACTCCTAAATCCATTACAAGGTTGTCATCTTCTCCATTTTCCTTTCATTTGGCCAAATAGATGGAGAAAATAGATAGAAAGAAAGCTTGAGAAAAACATCCATTGAAGAGGGAAATTTTAGCTTGCATGTATAGGATTTTGTAAGGAAATTGAGCTAGGAAGCAAAGTAAGTATGATTCTACCTTTGTTTAATTGAATAGGCAACTATATTTGTGAAATTGGACTGTTTGATGATGTTAGATGAAATTAGCTATTGAGTATGTGATTAGATGATTAAATGGTTGTAGAATCATAAAAATTTGAAGAATGAACACTAGGTACTATGCTGGAAATTATGTGTTTATGATAGTGTAACAAAGCTAGGTTGCTGGAAAATTGAAATGTTGTGTTGAAGTGAGAATTGAATGATTATAACTTAAAATTGAGCTATGGAATTAATGAATTGATTATGATCATGATTAGGTATTGTAAAGAAGGTGTTAAACAAATTGAATAGTTAGCAAAAAATGCTGGAAATAAAGGATAAAAGTATGAACATAGTCTTGTAACATAGAAACTGTTTTGTTGAATTGAAATTGAGTAAACATGCAAAATTAGGCATTATAACCAAGTTGCTCTGTTTTGGCTGCCTTGAATAATGAATTAACATTGAATAAACATGTTTAGGATGTCATATGAAATGAATTATAGGGCCAAAACATTGGTTAAAATGAATTTAATGCATTAAAATGTGATTAGGTACAATCTGCCCAGAATTGCTCTGTTCTGGGCAGTCACTTTGAAAATTCACCAAAAATTGTATAAATCAAATTCAGGGCTGAAATTTTAATGACATGATCCTTAGTATGTATACTTTCATTAGGTGAAAACAGAACTGAAAACTGGGTCCTATGCTGGAAACTGTAAATAGGAATTGCTGGACAGTGCAAACTGTCCAGGCAATGTAAATGCCCTGTCTTTGAACAATAAACTGTATTAATTGGATAATAAATAAAATGCAAGTTTATTATGGTCTTATAGACAATTTTGTTAGATTTCCAACAGTGTATAGTAATCAAAATTCTGACGTACGGATTAAAAGATATGGCCATTTAAAGGGACAGTGTGCAAACTGCCAGACAGCAGTGTCCTGGACAGTTTGAGACTGTTTTTGCACCTAGTAGCCAACTGTTTCCAAAACAATTTTGGGACATTGTAACCTGTCCAGTTATGTCTTAAAATGAAGTAATAACAATATGAAAATGAACTAGTATGAAATGCTTAAAAGGGAGCACAAAAATAGTAGCTAAATGTTAGGTACAAATGTAGTAACATTGCTACTATGATTGTGTGATATTATGTGCTTGTTTTGATGATATGTATATGTGCTATGCTTGCTAGACCAAGGACAGCAAGTTGGGGAAGAAGAAGATAAGAGTGGACATCCCAAAGCTAGAAGCAAAGGGATTTGGATTCAAGACAATTGAATTGCTAGGAGTATTGTGAGTGTAACTATCATTAGGGTTGAGACTAGGTCCTAACCAACCTTGTTATTGTCTTAATTCAATGTTATTGCCATGTAACATGACCTAATGCATATTTGGCTAATTAAGGGAAGAATGACATGTATGATAACTTGTTTGATGCCATGATCTATGTGTTACTTAAACAAATGTAATGAAATGTTTGTCATGTTGCATTGCTTAAGCCTAAGGTAAGAAATGGCATGCTTGCTTGGAGAATAAGGTACGCACAATGCATACATATGCATGTGTTTGTGATTGTTATACATGGCTGATTGAAATGAATTGAACAATGGTGCCACTTTGTATTCATGCTATTCGAATGGCATGGTTATTGGGAGTTAAGACTCCATAAGCCTAAGGGCTTGGCCTTTAAATGGCATAACCTTGTATTGGATCATGAAATGTATAAAGCTTAAATGAAATGGATAATCAACAACCTTGGTAGCTAGTTTGATAGATAGGAGGGCATGCCTTAGAACCTTGAGCTCATATTGGCACTACGGTGCATATTGGCATGACGGTGCATATTAGCACTACGGTGCATATTGGCACGACTGTGCATATTGGCACTTCAGTGCATATTGTTAAGATTTGATTATCTAGTAAGTTACTTACCAAGGGTGTTATAAGATGACTTAATAATTAAAATGAACATTGTTTGCTTAGAAGTGTGATATGAACATTGCTTGTATTGTAAGATACTTGGATGAACTTCCTTGCTTTGAAAGATGACACATGAATGATTGTAGAACTAGTTACTTTTCATGAAAGAAATATATAGATGATGACTATGTGTTTGAATGCCTACTTGGTGATTGTGTTTTTGGATTGCTTGTCACCTAAGCAACAAATCAAATGGCATTATATGTATACATGATGGATGTTGCTATGTTGATTGTGTGATATGAGAAACTTGCTTATATTTACCTATGCAATTCGAATGAATTATGTTATGAAAAAATGATCTTGGTTCTTTGAAATATATGAAAACTTGGACTTATATGCTTTAAAATTGGCTAGACTTAGTGTTACCTCATGTTGCGCGTAATATGTGCTCCGCAATTGTGCAAGTGTACACGTCGCAAGTTATAGTATAAAAGATATCGTCTCCACAGGGATTGATGCCACTTCAAGAATCTAATCTCTTGCACTGTAAAAAGTAAAAGAAACACAAGTAGAAGATTGTATGAGTTTAAGTAACAACTAAACTAGAAAGCAAATAAGTAAAAGAAGATGTAATTAAATGAGAGAGAATAGGCCAGGTTATCATAAGTTGAGGTGTGATAGCTGATTGGATCGTAGAGGTAAAAGAGTGCAAGGGCAACTCAGTTTCCGTGGCAACTTGCACAGCGGGGTTGCCTTGGCAACTAATCGATGGTTGCCTGGGCAACTACTTGGGCGGTTGGGCAGCAACTTCAAGGTTCGGCGGAGCGTTCTTCAATGGTTTCTTCTTATCCCTAAGTCGAAACTCTAGCTACTTGTGCATGCCTTGATAATACATCCCTGCGTAAATCAAGGGTGAACAACAACCAATCTTGCACTCCTCTTAGCCGTTGAAATCCTTAACTTATTCCTAAGCCGGATTAATCTTCACCATCAATAGATTGAATGAAGACCATACTCATTCGTTTCTTGAATCTAACTCTCCCGATATTAGATAAATAGATGAAGTTACGAGATCCTCTCCCATTTTACTCGCAAACAAGAATAAGAACCAAGAATGAGTAAACCTTGAATTGAAAGTGTAAACTCTTATTACCTAAACAAAATCCAATTGTTTCTCACAACCACAAGACACAATAAACTTAGCCAAATAGATTTAGTTCATGGCTAGGTTCCAAAGAAACACAAAACAAAAAATTCCTAGCATAAACCGAATGGAACAAGAAAGAAAAAGATGAAGAATGGTTGAAGCCTATTTGTCAATATCTCCCCCTTTGATCTTGTCGAAATTTCTCTCCTCTCTCCCCCTTGGAGTTGACGGCATGGTCTTTAATTTATAGGGCTAGGTCAAAGTCTTTTTTTTGAGGAGGAAGTTAAGTTGGAATTACATTATCTTTAAAGAATATAATTCTTTATTATATTTAAATTCCTTCTAGAACTTCTCCTATCTTCTTGGGATTTAATTTCTCTTTAACCTCTTTATGGAAATCAAACTCCTTTGGGATTTAACTTTGCTCCACGTCATCTTGGGCTTATCTAGTCATCAATTTCGACTACCATATCATCTTATTCATTGTCGAAAATTGCCTTGGCAACTAGCTCGACATCTCTTTCATGCATTGCCTTGGCAACTAGCTCGGCATCTCCTTCATGCATTGCCCTGGCAACTGGTTCCAACGTTGCTTTGGCAAGTGATTCTGCACACACACACAAAATCACACCAAAGCAGTATCTTTTTCCACAAAATTGAGCAAATATGAAATCAAGCTTGTCCACCAAGGAAACGATGCAAACATGCATGAATGGCTAATAATGCGACTAATATGAGCCTAAGTCTAGCAATAATATGAATAAAAAGGGTAAGAAAATAGTACTTTTAAACACTTAACACACCCCCAAACTCGAACTATTGCTTGTCCTCAAGCAATGCAAACTAACAATTACCTGCCAAGACTTTAATCATCAAAGACATGCTTCAAACTTGAATTCAAACCTCGGAACCGTGGCACAAAGTATGATCCCTTTTAATTTTTTGGATAGCACAAAAATTACCCAGAACCAAACTATAATGCTCATGACAATGTGTGTGCGTAGTTGTGTACAAGTTGATTTTCAAGATTCTATGTGAACACTAGGCTTTTATCAATTTAATTACCGGGGCATTTGTTTTTATTTTCACTAGAGAAAATTTCGGGCACCTCTAGCAAAGTAAGCAATTTCTCATTTTATTTTAGCCAACTAGAGCCAATTTCGGGCACCTCTAGCGATTCTTTAATGTGCATTAACTACTAGAGCCAGTTTCGGGAACCTCTAGCAAGAAAGTGCAATTACTACTAGAGCCAGTTTCGGGCACCTCTAGCAAGAATTTAACTTTTAATTTTCAATTTTAAATTTACCTAAATTTTAAGCAACCTAAGTTCACTAAGTTTCTTTCAATCAACAAGCCACAACCGTGTAAAAAAAATTTAGCATCATAGTAAAATTCTAAGTTCTTTTCATGTAGTCCTAAAATTAAAGGTTCTTTCAATTAAGTGCAGTGGCAAAAATTCATCATTGGATATCCAACAAGTCTTAAGAAATTAAATCCAATTAAAGGCATGGCAAGTAACATATGCAACCTGTATGTGATTGCTAAATATGAGTGCAACTAAATATGAAACTAAATAGAAACCAACACCCCAAACTTGAGAGAAGCATTGTCCTCAATGCATGTAAAAGTGAAACGGAGTTTAAAAGAAACTAAATGAAATGAGTTAGTCGGAGAGGTCGTCACCTCGAGTGATAAGTTTTCTTCATGTCGTTTGCTTGATTCATATTCCGGTCGCTGGTTGAATGCTTGTGGCTGGTACCACGTGAATAACATTGTTTGATTTGATCCATGTTTTCCGAGGCAGGTTCACTTGCCTGGGCATCAGTAGTTTCCGAAGTCATTGTTGTTGCCTGGGCATCGCCAGTTTCTGTTGCCGTGGCAACTACTGAGGTAGTTTCCGGGGCATTCTCTGTTGTGGTTGCCGTGGCAAGTAGTTGGCAGTGAATTTTCTTAGCATGGTGGTTGTGAGTCTTGTTGTGGAAAAGAAAACAAAGAAAACCTGTAAACTAAAGATAATGAAGAAAGATAAAATAAAATATCTCCTAAAAATTCCAAAAATAAATAAAAAATAACCGAAAATAATAAAAAAATAGTTCAAGAAAAAAAAGAAAAAGAAAATATCGAAAGGAGAGCATGCTCACGCATCTCCTAAGGTGGCCACTTCTTTGTTACGTTCCACATGGGCACCGTTGTAGTGCTTCAATCTTTGTCCATTAACTTTAAATTCATGTTCGTCAGTGATGGACTTGATTATCACGGCACCATGAGAGAATGATTTGACAACTTTGAATGGTCCCGACCATCTTGATTTCAGTTTTCTCGGAAAAAGTTTCAGTCGAGAATTGAATAAGAGAACTAGTTGCCCTGTCATAAATTTCCGCGGCAATAGTTTCTTATCATGCCATTGCTTTGTTTTCTCCTTGTAGATTCGTGCATTGTTATAGGCGAGTGCACAAAATTCTTCTATCTCGTTGAGGTCCAACAAACGCTTTTGCCCGGCACTTTCCCAATCCATATTCACGGTCTTGATTGCCCAATATGCCTTATGCTCGATTTCCACCGGTAGATGGCATGTTTTGCCATAGACAAGTCGGAAGGGAGACATACCTAAGCGTGTTTTGAATGCAGTGCGATATGCCCAAAGTGCGTCATCTAGTCTTATTGACCAATCCTTTCTAGAGAGATTTACAACTTTCTCGAGTATACCCTTCAATTCCCGGTTGGAAATTTTTACTTACCCATTGGTTTGTGGGTGATATGCCGTGGCAATCTTGTGAGATACACCAAAGCGTTGTAACATCTTGGCGATGAGTTTGTTGTCGAAGTGCTTACCTTCATCACTGATAATTACTTTCGGCATCCCAAACCGTGTAAATATATTTTTCTGCAAGAATCTTTGTACGATCTTGGAACCGTTGGTGGGAATTACAGCTGCCTCAACTCATTTAGACACGTAGTCAACGGCAAGTAGAATGTAGAGGTTGCCGAATGAAGATGGAAATGTCCCATAAAATCAATCCCCCATACATCAAACAATTCCACCTCGATAATATTTTGGAGCGGCATCTCATGTCGTCTAGAGATATTGCTCGTCCTCTGGCATCGATCACATTGCTTATAAAACTCTTGGGCATCTTTGTACAGTGTTGGCCAATACAAACCGGATTGCAAAACTTTGGCCGCGGTACGTGTTCCTCCAAAATGTCCTCCATAGGGTGAACAATGGCATTGCCGGAGTACGTTCTGCTACTCTTCTTCAGGGACACATCAGCGTATAACTTGATCTGCACATTGTTTAAACAAAAGAGGCTTGTCCCAAAAGTAATGCTTAGCATCATGGCGGAACCGCTTCTTCCCTTAGTGAGTAAGGCCATAAGGTAAAATACCAGGGTATTACCGAGGCATGTGCTACTGTGGCGACTGCTTCCAAGATTGCCGAGGCGTGTGCGTCTAGAGTTGTCGAGGCATACACGTCTATAGTTGCCGAGGAGTACGTATAAGTGGTTGTCGCGGCGTGCACGTCGAGAGTTGCTGAAGCGTCGAGGGTTGCCGAGGCATGCGCATCCATGATTGCCGAGGCATCAAGGGTTACCGAGGCGTGCGCGTCCATTGTTGCCGAGGCGTGCGTATCAGTGGTTGCCGCAGAGTGCGCATCCATGGTTGTCGAGGCAACTAACAGTTGCTCATCCGGGAATACATCACATATCTCTAAATCTGCGTCCTCCTCCCTATTGCGTTATAAGCGTGATAAGTGATCGGCTACTTGATTTTCTGTTCCTTTCATATCCTTAATTTCAATGTCAAACTCTTGTAAAAGCAATATCCAACGAATCGACGAATCATACGTCCACATCCGTATGAACAATTACCTTTGTACCAATCAAATAGGATCGAAACTTGTCAAATGTGAAAACTACGGCTAGTAACTCTTTCTCCGTTGTTGTGTAATTCACTTAAGCACTATTAAGAGTTTTACTAGCGTAGTATATCACATGAAAGTTCTTACCTATGCATTGGCCTAGGACTGCTCCTACCACGAAATCACTTGCATCACACATGAGCTCAAAAGGTAGCGTCCAATCTGGTGGAACGACAATGGGTACCGAGGCAAGCTTTTCCTTTAGGGTTTCGAATGCTTGGGTGCAAGAATTATAAAAAATGAATACTTTATCTTGTTCAAGCAAATTGCACAAGGGTTTAGTAATTTTAGAAAAATTATGAATGAACCTCCTGTAAAAACCTGCATGTCCAAGAAAGCTTCAGATTCCTTTAACCGAACTTGGTGGGGGTAATCTCTCGATCACGTCCACCTTGGCTTTGTCTACTTCAATTCCCTTGGATGAAATCTTGTGGCTGAGCACTATTCCTTCATCTACCATAAAATGACACTTCTCCCAATTAAGGACTAAATCGGTTTCTTCACATCTTGCCAACACCTTCTCTAAATTACCGAGGAAGCTGTCGAAGTCATTACCAAAAACAGAAAAATCATCCATGAAGATATCAAGGAAGTCTTCTACCATGTCTGAAAAGAGTGTCATCATGCATCTTTGGGAGGTTGTCGGGGCGTTACACAATCCGAACGACATCTTTCGGAAAGCATAAGTATCGTATGGGTATGTGAAGGTTGTCTTTTCTTGATCGTCTGGTGCTATGGCAATTTGATTGCAACCTGAATAACCATCAAGAAAACAATAAAAGGGTTTACCTGCAAGACGGTCAAGCATTTGATCAATAAAGGGTAATGGTAAGCGATCTTTCCTAGTGGCTTTGTTTAGCTTTCGATAATCCATACAAACCCTTCAACCGGTCACAGTCCTGGTTGGAATGAGTTCATTGTTTTCATTACTTACCACCGTTATACCTCCTTTTTCGGTACACATTATACCGGACTTACCCATGTACTATCAAAGATAGGGTATATGATGCCGGCGTCAAGCCACTTGATGATTTCTTTCATTACAACCCCTTTCATGGCATGATTCAGTCTCATCTGGGCTTTAATCGAAGGTTTGTGATCATCTTCCAACAAAATCTTGTGCATGTACACTGCCGGGCTAATTCCCTTCAAGTCGGTAATTGTCTACCCTATTGTCTTCTTGTGTAGCATCAACATTTTGATCAGCTTCTTTTCCTGCTCAGGTTGTAACTTAGAGGAAATAATTACAGGCAATGTATTATCGGTTCCCAAGTAAGCATATTTTAGTTGCTCTGGCAACTGTTTCAACTCAAGAATCGGTGGTTTTTCAATAGAGGGCTTTTCGAGCTTACCTTCCTTACCTGAGTAATCCAGTGGTTCAAAGTATGTACCTGGTCGATTGACTAACCAATTTGCCTCTTCTTGTTGTTCCTCATCGATTGGTTCTTTATACTCCTCAGGTTCCTCTTGATTGGCAATGTAGTTGCCGAGGCAACTAAATTCCTCCTCGAAGTTAAACTCTACCGTGGCATGGAGAAGTTGGCATTCTTCCGGATCATCGACATGCCTTAGTGTTTGGAACACATTTAGTTTAACTTGTTGGTCATTCACCCTCATTGTGAGTTCTCCCTTTTCAACATCGATCAAGGTTCTCCCTGTTGCTAGGAAGGGTCTTCCGAGAATGATAGGTGCATGTTCATCTGCTTCACAATCCAAAACAATAAAGTCAGGGGGAAAATAAATTTATCAACTTTTACCAGTATGTCTTTGATTTTTCCCTCTGGATGCACATAGGATCTGTTGGCTAACTGTAGCATAACTGTTGTAGGTCTTACCTTCCCGATTCCTAGTTTCTGGAAAACCGATTTAGGCATCAAGTTTATGCTTGCTCCAAGGTCGCATAATGCTTTCCCGACATAGTGGTTTCCAATGGAACAGGGTATTGTGAAACTTCCAGGATCCTTCAACTTGGGTGGCATGCGATTGTGCAACATGGCCATGCATCCCTCTGTTGCGGCAACTGTTTCAAACTCTCCTAGCCTTGTTCTCTTGGACACAATGTCTTTCAGAAACTTGGCATAGTTCGACTTTTATTCAATCGCCTCAACCAATGGCAAGTTGATGTGGACTTACTTTAGGATATCAAGAAACTTATTGAATTGATATTCTTGCTTTTGCCGCTTCAACCTCTATGGGAATGGTGGTGGAAGTCGGATATCTTCGATCCTTTCATTGGTTTGGAACCTGATTGATGGCATTGCCGGGGCAACTAGAGTTACCGAGGCATTGTCAACTGGGGTTGTCATGGCGTGCCTATCGCTGGTTGTCAAGGCATCCTTATCGCCGGTTACCGAGGCATGCTTATCGGTTGTTGCCGCAGCAATTCCTGGTTCAGCATCTGAGGCTTTGCCGCTGAGTTCGTCTTGATCTTTTTTTGGAGTTTTGTATGATGAGCGAGCTTGGGCCTCTTTAAGTTGTTGGCCACTTCTAGTGGTGATCGCTTTACATTGCTCATGGCCAGTTCCTCTTGCGATTTCAGTATCGCTAGGTAAACCTCCTTACGATCTAGTATTCAGGTTTTGAGCAAATTGTCCGACTTGATTTTCCAATGATTTGATTGCCGCCTCTTGGTTTTGCAATCTCATCTCGGTCCTGTTAATAAAAGCATCAGTTCATTTTATGAAGTTACTATTCTCAGCCATATAAGATTCGGTTTTCAACATAAATGCATTAAGAGAATTTTCCAAAGAACTAGATGTTGTCGGTTGTTGCTGCGGCAGCTGTTGCCGTAACATATTCTGCTAGAATCCCGATGTTTGTGCATTCTGATTGTGCTGGTTTAGAGCATTGTTGGCATTATCCCATGAAAAATTCGGGTGCTTCTTCCAAGCTGGATTGTATGTATTGGACATCACATTGTTGTTCCGCTTGTAAATCTCCACATAAAAGCTGGATTCCGGATTCTGCATACATTCAGAAGAATCATGGTTACCACCACATAACTCACAAAAGGAATCCATTATCTTGACCTCCTGTGTGTTGTTTCGTTTTTGCATGTTCTGGACCATCTTGGTTAGAGTGGCCAATTGTGCCGAAATTGAGTTTGATGATCCCAGTTCATGTATTATGGCTTGGCGTCTAACTCTTCCTCTTCTAGGAGAGGGGAATTGATAATCATTCTTGGCAAGCCTATTTAGAATTTGCATTGCTTCCTCCGACGACTTATCTAGGAGTATGTCGTTTGCCGAGGCATCTAGCATCATCCTTGTTGGTGTATTCACAGCGTTGTAAAATATTGTTACTTGTGTCCACACTGGAATCCGTGTAGGGGGCATTTGTGTAGAAGTTCTCTATATCGTTCCCAAGCCTCGTACATGGATTCATCATCTGCCTGCCAAAAAGAAGTAATTTCGTTACGAAGCTTATCAGTCAAATTTGTAGGATTAAATCGAGCAAGGAAATCACGACAAAGATCAGTCCAAGATCCTATTGATATGGCAGGAATACTATTTAACCATACTTTCGCCCTATCCCTCAGTGAATAGGGGAATAATCTTAGTCGTAAAACATTGGGGGTAACTCCTTGTATTTTGAATGAATTGTAAATCTCAGGGAAAGATTTAAGATGTTGTCGTGCATCTTCAGTTGCTGAGCCGCCAAATTGACCAATTGTGTTGATCATATTAAACATCACCGGTTTCAACTCAAAGTGGTCGGCTTCAATTTCAGGTGTGACAACTCCTAGATTAAGTCCTTCAAGATCTTCTTCAAGAATGTCTCGAAAAGTTCTGTTTCGTGCATGAATCACTCTTCTTCCTGTTGGAACATCTTGATTCATATTGTCGTTGATAAGTGTTCAAAAGTACTATTTTTATTACCCTTTTTACTCATATTATTGTTAGACTTAAGCTCATATTAGTTGCATAATTAGTTATTCATGCATTAATTCATGTTTCTTTCCATTGTTGAGCTTGATTACATAACTTGGTGATTTTTGTGGAAAAAGATGCTGCTTTGGTATGATTTTGTGTGTGTATGTGCAGGATCACTTGCCAAAGCAATGCCGAGTTAGTTTCCAGGGCAATGCATGAAGGATATGCCGAGCTAGTTGCCAGGGCAATGCATGAAGGAGACGCCGAGCCAGTTGCCATGGCAATTGTCGACAAAGAGAAGATGCAATAGGGATGTCAAAATTAATGACTAGACAAGCCCAAGATGACGTGGAGCAAAGCCCAAACCCAAAGGAATTTGATTGCCATGCAGAGATTAAAGAAGAATTAAATTCCAAGAAGATAGGAGAAGTTCTAGTAGGAATACAATTATAATAAAGAATTATATTCTTTAAAGATAATTTAATTCCAACTTAAACTCATCCTCAAAGAAGGACATTGGCCTAGCCCTATAAATAGCAAGGAGATTTCGACAATCCAGATAGAGAAAAATAGAGAAATTTCGATAGAGAGCATTAGGGGAAATTTCGACTTCTTCTTCTTCTTTGCTTCCATTAGATTCATGGTTTGGGGATTATTCTTTGTATATCTTTTGAACCCAACCATGAACTAACTTGATTGGTTGGGGTTATTGTGTTTTGTTGTTGTGAGAAACAATTGGATTCTGTTTAGGTAATAAGAGTTTGCACTTTCAATTCAAGGTTTACTCATTCTTGGTTTTTATTCTTGTTTGCGAGTGAATTGGGAGATGATCTCGTAACTTCATCTGTTTATCTAATATTGGGAGAGTTAGATTCAAGAAACGAATGAGTATGGTCTTTATTCAATCTATTGATGGTGAAGATTAATCCGGCTTAGGAATAAGTTAAGGATTTCAACGGCTAAGAGGAGCGCAAGATTGGTTGTTGTTCACCCTTGATTCACACAGGGATGTATTATCAAGGCATGCACAAGTAGCTAGAGTTTCGACTTAGGGATAAGAAGAAACCATTGAAGAACGCTCTGCCGAACCTTAAAGTTGCTGCCCAGACGCCCAAGTAGTTGCCCAGGCAACCATCGATTAGTTGCCAAGGCAACCCCGCTGTGCAAGTTGCCACGGAAACTGAGTTGCCCTTGCACTCTTTTACCAAGACGATCCAATCGGCTATCACACCTCAACTCACGATAACCTGGCCTATTCTCTCTTTTTCTTTCATCTATTCTTTTAGTTTATTGCTTTTACTTTTCTCGTTAATTAGAACTCCTATTATCAATTGTGTTTTTACTTTTCACAGTGCAGTAACTTAAGCAAAGTGGCCCAAACCAATCCCTGTGGAGACGATACTCGATACTCATATCACTTTATTACTTGCGACGTGTATACTTGCACAATTGCTTAGCACTTATCACACGCAACAGTCGTCTTGATTAGCCATTGCTACTCTTAACCTTCGTGTAAGTCTTTGAAAGGTTCATTCGATTTCTGGATCAAAGGGATATTCTAGTGTAATCGGTCTCGCCCTGGTCATATACCAATGCAAAACCAAAGTTTGTTAGCCTTTTGAATCTTAACAAGAAAAATAAAAAGTGCAAGAAAATAAAAACAAAGTTGCTATTGCCAATCCCCGGAAACGTCGCCAAAAACTTGTTGCGAGTAATAAGTGCTCCACAATTGTGTAAGTGTACACGTCGCAAGTTATAGTATAAAAGATATCGCCTCCACAGGGATTTGTGCCACTTCAAGATTCTAATCTCTTGCACTGTAAAAAGTAAAAGAAACACAAGTAGAAGATTGTAGGAGTTTAACTAACAACTAAACTAGAAAGCAAATAAGTAAAAGAATATGTAATTAAATGAGAAAGAATAGGCCAGGTTATCGTGAGTTGAGGTGTGATAGCCGATTGGATTGTCGAGGTAAAAGAGTGCAAGGGCAACTCAGTTGCCGTGGCAACTTGCACAGCGGGGTTACCTTGGCAACGATGGTTGCCTGGGCGACTAGCTGGGCAGCTACTTGGGCGGCGGGGCAGCAACTTCAAGGTTCGGCAGAGCGTTCTTCAATGGTTTCTTCTTATCCCTAAGTCGAAACTCTAGCTAATTGTGCATGCCTTGATAATACATCCCTGCGTTAATCAAGGGTGAACAACAACTAATCTTGCACTCCTCTTAGCCGTTGAAATCCTTAACTTATTCCTAAGCTGGATTAATCTTCACCATCAATAGATTGAATAAAGACCATACTCATTCATTTCTTGAATCTAACTCTCCCGATATTAGATAAATAGATGAAGGTACGAGATTCTCTCCCAATTCACTCGCAAACAAGAATAAGAACCAAGAATGAGTAAACCTTGAATTGAAAGTGCAAACTCTTATTACCTAAACAAAATCCAATTGTTTCTCACAACCACAAGACACAATAACCTTAGCCAAATAGATTTAGTTCATGGATAGGTTCCAAAGAAACACAAAACAAAGAATTCCTAGCATAAACCTAATGGAACAAGAAAGAAAATGATGAAGAATGGTTGAAGCCTCTTTGTCGATATCTCCCCCTTTGATCTTGTCGAAATTTCTCTCATCTCTCCCCCTTGGAGTTGACAGCATGGTCTTTAATTTATAGGGCTAGGTCAAAGTCTTTTTTTTAGGAGGAAGTTAAGTTGGAATTAAATTATCTTTAAAGAATATACTTATTTATTATATTTAAATTCCTTCTAGAACTTCTCCTATCTTCTTGGGATTTAATTTCTCTTTAACCTCTTCATGGAAATCAAACTTCTTTGGAATTTAACTTTGCTCCACGTCATCTTGGGCTTATCTAGTCATCAATTTCAACTACCATATCATCTTATTCCTTGTCGAAAATTGCCTTGGCAACTAGCTCAGCATCTCCTTCATGCATTACCCTGGCAACTAGCTCGGCATCTCCTTCATGCGTTGCCCTGGAAACTGGTTACAACCTTGTTTTGGCAAGTGATTATGCACACACACACAAAAACACACCAAAGCAGTATCTTTTTCCACAAAATTGAGCAAAATATGAAATCAAGCTTGTCCACCAAGGAAACGATGCAAGCATGCATGAATGGCTAATAATGCGACTAATATGAGCCTAAGTCTAGCAATAATATGAATGAAAATGGTAAGAAAAGTAGTACTTTTGAACACTTAACACCTCACTAAGTACATAACTTGTACTTACCACTCTACTCTTCATTCTTCCCATAACAGATTAAAGATACTTCAAGAGGATATCTTGGGTTAGAAGCAACACTTGAAGCAAGCTTGAAAGTATGAATTCATACTCTTTGTATACTCCTAGTTTGGTGGCACTAGATCTTGTAATAGTTAGCCTTGATCATGCATTTGAGTATGTGTTTAAGACTTGTATGTGTAATGTTTTGTTGGGCCTATCATGTAACCAACTTTGATGACTTAAATTATATGTTTGAAACATGATGATATGTATATATATATATGAGTAAGAAGCTGCGCAAATTATGAAATAATGCAATGTTTGATGAAACCATGTATGATTCGAATGCTAAGCCAATGTTGTATGATCATGCATTAGTTTCTATGGTCATTGTTTGAATCGACAATGTGAGATTGAAGTTAAGGTATGTACAAGCATGCGTTAACAATGTACTAATTAAGTATGCCATGAAATTATATGACTTGATTGCAAAGAATCAAATGAAATGAGATTAGGGATTACCATGTTGTTCGAATAGTTGTATGAATATGTAATAAGATGTAAGTTAGGTGCCTTGTATGGATCATGTTAATTGGTTGAATAAGTAATTTCTTGAGATGCAAGTAAGCTAGTTAAAGTATGTTTAGTGGTCACATAGTGTTATTCGAATAAGGTACTTGAAATTGTAGTAAGAATGAAAGTTGAACCAAGTTTAATAGCAATCTATTGTGAAACATGCTACTCTTGTTGATTGTTGTTTGAATGATGTGAATTGAATGGAATAGGAATATGATAATGGTAACTTAGGATAAAAGTATGAAATGGAACAAATTTGTACCTAAATTAGTATGCTATGTATATTGGGTTTGTTTAATGTGGATTGCTTAAATGTATTGTATGTCTTGAAAGTTTTAGTTTGGGTTACTTGCGACGTAAGTTAAGTATACCGAGGTTACTTGTTCGACAAGTAACCTATCTATTGCTTTATTTTCGTTCTGGTAATGCTCCTGAACTGGGTTACGGCTAACCTGGGGATGGGTGTTACATTTATTGGTATCAGAGCTTTTTGGTCGATTCTATAAGCTCATTTGCATCATATAGGATATTGTGCCACCTAGAAGACTTGATATAAGCTTGTGTTGTTGCTTAAATGTGTAAATATGATAATTAAAACTCTTATTGTTCTGATTGAACTAGAATGTCAGAAACAAGATTGGGTCGGGATAATGAAAGTCCCGTTGGTTCCTCGAACGAAGGAGACAGTATGAGGATGGAGCAAAATCCCCCTCAACAATAAGCTCAACATAGAGCTCAAGTTGCTTCTCAACAGGAAGCTCATACTATCAATCTTGTGCAGCAAGAATGTCTTACAAGTATGAAGGAGATTTTGAATCATCTCGTAACTGCCTTAAAACAAGATCACCATATTACTTCTACTGTTGTTGTACAAAACCGAGCCCCTATTGACAAGATGGCTCAGCATCGGGCATATACCTTTACTGGCACCGATGAGGCTAATACGGATGTAGCCGAGTACTAGTTAGAAGCCACTACTCGCATTCTGACGAAATAATTACCATGTCCTGACAAGCATAAACTCGAGTGTGCCATTACTCTGTTGGCAGACGAAGCACTAAGCTGGTGGGAAACCACTACTCGGACTGCTCCTGCAGAGTCTATCACTTGGAAGTTCTTCATTGATGAGTTCAAGAAGAAGTATATCAGCGAACAATATCTGGCCGAGCGCCGAAAGCAATTCCTGTATCTTAAACAAGCTGGCCGACCTATCGAACAATATGTGAGTGACTTTTGTAAGTATTGCAAGTATGGGTCTGAATATATCAAAACCGAGGTCGACAAGTGCCGAATATTCATCAGCGGGTTAAATGATGAATTAAGCCCTATATTTACTACTCTAGGTATTACCGACTTCCAAAATTTGGTAAACCGAGCCATTGCTACTGAGGCGAAGATGAAAGCCTCAGAAAGACGCAAGAGCAGACACTCCTGGAAAGACAAACGACCAAGGAACGATGATAAGCCACACTGGCAATCAAAGAAGTCCAAACATTCTAAGGGACACTCTTCAAACTATACCCCTAATCAGAAGAGTAGTTACATCCCGAAACCTCAAACGGTTATAAAGACTTCAGCCCCTGTTTCTGTTGATAGCACGGGGAATCAGGTTAAAGCTAATCAATACCCTCTTTGCAAGTTCTATCAGAAACATCATACTGGCCAGTGTAGAGTTCAACAGAATTTATGCTTCTCATATAGAGCCTCTTATCATTATATTCGGGATTGTCCCCAAAATCCCAACAAGGCTTCGAATCGAGCTTCTGCAATTGCTAGCTCAGGTCCTCCTAACCGAAACAAAGCACACATACAAGCTCGGTCTGGGAATCAGGGGAAATAGAAGGGCCCCTATTCGAATGTTTAGACTCATCAGGAATCTTGAGCCCCTGCTCGTATGTACCACATTCGTGGTAAAGATGATGAAGATGTGATAAGTGTTCAAAAGTACTATTTTTCTTACCATTTTACTCATATTATTGTTAGACTTAGGCCCATATTAGTTGCATAATTAGCCATTCATGCATTAATCTATGTTTCCTTCCATCGTTGAGCTTGATTACATAACTTGGTAGTTTTTGTGGGAAAAGATGCTGCTTTGGTGTGTTTTGTGTGTATATGCAGGATCACTTGCCAAAGCAAGGCTAGAGCTAGTTGCCAGGGCAATACATGAAGGATATGCCGAACTAGTTGCCAGGGCAATGCATGACGGAGACGCCGAGCCAGTTGCCATGGCAATTGTCGACAATAGCAAAGGTGATATGGTAGTCGAAATTGATGACTAGACAAGCCCAAGATGACGTGGAGCAAAGTCCAAACCCAAAGGAATTTGATTTCCATGCAGAGATTAAAGAAGAATTAAATTCCAAGAAGATAGGAGAAGTTCTAGTAGGAATATAATTATAATAAAGAATTATATTCTTTAAAGATAATTTAATTCCAACTTAACTTCCTCCTCAAAGAAGGACTTTGGCCTAGCCCTATAAATAAGATGGAGATTTCGACAATCCATAGAGAGAGAGCAAGAGAGGGGAATTTTGACAAGTCCAAGGAGGGCAAGAGGAGAGAATTTTTGACAAGCATCTAGGGCAAGGAGGATTTCGACAAGCCTCATTCTTCATCCTTTTCTTTCTTGTTCGATTGGGTTCATGCTAGGGATTAATTGTCTTGTGTTTCTTTGGAACCTAGCCATGAACTAAATCTATTTGGCTATGGTTATTGTGTTTTGTGGTTGTGAGAAACTATTGGTTTTTGTTTAGGTAATAAGAGTTTGCACTTTTCTATTCAAGGTTTATTCATTCTTGGTTCTTATTCTTGTTTGCGAGTGAATTGGGAGAAGATCTCGTGATTTCATCTATTTATCTAATATCGGGAGAGTTAGATTCAAGAAACGAATGAATATGATCTTTATTCAATCTATTGATGGTGAAGATTAATTTGGCTTAGGAATAAGTTAAGGATTTCAACGGCTAAGAGGAGCGCAAGATTGGTTGTTGTTCACCCTTGATTCACGCAGGGATGTATTATCAAGGCATGCACAAGTAGCTAGAGTTTCGACTTAGGGATAAGAAGAAACCATTGAAGAATGCTCTGTCGAACCTTGAAGGTTGCTGCCCAGACGCCCAAGTAGTTGCCCAACTAGTTGCCCAGGCAACCATCGATTAGTTGCCAAGGCAACCTCACAGCAAGTTGCCACGGTAACTGAGTTGCCCGTGCACTCTTTTACCAAAACGATCCAATCGACTATCACACCTCAACTCACGATAACCTGGCCTATCTCTCTCTCAATTGATCTCATCTATTCATTTACTTTATTGTTTTCTAGATTAGTTATTAGTTAAAACTCCTATAATCCTTTACTTGTGTTTTTACTTTTTACAGTGCAAGAGACTAGATTCTTGAAGTGGCACCAATCCCTGTGGAGACGATATCTTTTATACTATAACTTGCGACGTGTATACTTGCACATTTGCGTAGCACTTATTACGCGCAACAAGTTTTTGGATATTCCTACTAGAACTTCTCCTATCTTTTTGGAATTTAATTCTTCTTTAATCTCTGCATGGAAATCAAATTCCTTTGGGTTTGGACTTTGCTCCACGTCATCTTGGGCTTGTCTAGTCATCAATTTCGACTACCATATCACATTTGCTCTTGTCGACAATTGCCATGGCAACTGGCTCGGCGTCTCCTTCATGCATTGCCCTGGCAACTAGTTTGACATATCCTTCATGTATTGCCCTGGCAACTAGCTCTAGCCTTGCTTTGGCAAGTGATCCTGCATATACACACAAAACACACCAAAGCAGCATCTTTTCCCACAAAAACTACCAAGTTATGTAATCAAGCTCAACGATGGAAGGAAACATGGATTAATGCATGAATAGCTAATTATGCAACTAATATGGGCCTAAGTCTAACAATAATATGAATAAAAATGGTAAGAAAAATAGTACTTTTGAACACTTATCACACCCCCAAACTCAAACTATTGCTTGTTCTCAAGCAATGCAAACTCATAATTACCTGCCAAGACTTCAATTTTCACCAACTTAGCTTTGAACTTGATTTCAATTCTCTGAACCGGGGCACAAAGTATGATTGGCTTTTTATTTTTCGAAAAACTTAGGAGTTACTCGGAATCAAACTATAATGCTTGTGAGTGTGTGCGGAGTTGTGTGCAAGTTGATTTTTCGGATTCTATGCAAACAATAGGTTTTCAAATTACTTCATTGGGTTCTTTTTAACATGTTTTAACTAGAGCCAGTTTCGGGCACCTCTAGTGTTTTGTTTTTAGTTTTATTCGACTAGAGCCGGTTTCGGGCACCTCTAGTTATAATTTTTTTAACACATACTAGAGCCAGTTTCGGGCACCTCTAGCGATCAATTTTTAGCACATGCTAGAGCCAATTTCGGGCACCTCTAGCATTCATCCAATTTTTATTCTAATCCCCCAATTTGTTAATTATCAACCTAAGTTTACTAGAATTCCTTAAATCAATCAAACCACAACAATGTTTCATCAAATTTAGCATCATAGTAAAATTCTAAGTTTTTCCATGGTTATCCTAGAATAAAAATTCTATCAATTAAGTGCATTGGCAAAGTCATCATCGGATATTCATCAAATCTAAGCAATTCTTGTTTCAATTAAAGGCATGGCAAGCAACTTATGTATCCTAAATGTAATACTTAAGATTAATGTAACTAAACATGGTAACTACTAATAACAATCCCCCCCAAACTCGAGTGAGGCATTGTCCTCAATGCATGCATAAAAATAACGAAAAAAATAAAATAAAATGCATACGAGGACTTACTCCGAGAGTTCGTCATCGTAGATGATTAGTTTCCTTTTTGGTCGGTGTCTTGATTCTCTTGCTTGAACGCAATGGTTGTTTTCTTGTTGCCGGGATGTCTTTAGCTTTGGTTGCCGTGGCATCTTCAGGGTTGGTTGCCGTGGCATCAGCTTGTGCATGCACGATGTAGGTTGTCGCAGCATCATCTATTGCGGTTGCTGTGGCGACTGCTTCATTGGTTGCCGGGGCAAGGATCTCGACAGTAAATTTCCTTAGCATAGTAGTTGTGAGTCTTGTTGTGAAAAAGAAAACAAAGAAAACCTGAAAACTAAAGATAATGAAAAAAAATAAAAATATCTCCTAAAAATAAAAATGAAAATAAAAAGAAAAAGAAAATATTGAAAGGAGAGCATGCTCATGCATCTCCTAAGTTGACCACTTCTTTGTTACGTTCCACATGGGCACCATTGTAGTGCTTCAATCTTTGTCCATTAACTCTGAATTCATGGTTGTCAGAGATGGACTTGATTATCACAGCACCATGGGAGAATGGTTTGACGACTTTGAATGGTCCCGACCATCTTGATTTCAGCTTTCCCGGGAAAAGTTTTAGCCGAGAATTGAATAGGAGAACTAGTTGCCCTGGCGTAAATTGTCGTGGCAATAGTTTCTTGTCGTGCCATCGCTTTGTTTTCTCATTGTAGATTCGTGCATTGTTATAGGCGAGTGCATGGTATTCTTCTATCTCATTGAGGTCCATCAAACGCTTTTGTCCGGCACTTTCCCAATCCATATTCACGGTCTTGATTGCCCAGTACGCCTTGTGCTCGATTTCCACCGGTAGATGGCATGTCTTGCCATAGACAAGTCGGAAGAGGGACATACCTAAGGGTGTTTTGAATGCAGTGCGATATGCACAAAGTGCGTCATCTAGTCTTAATGACCAATCCTTCCTTGAGGGATTTACGACTTTCTCAAGTATTCCCTTCAACTCTCGGTTGGAAATTTCTGCTTACCCGTTGGTTTATGGGTGATATGCCGTGGCGATCTTGTGTGATATGCCGAAGCGTTGCAACATCTTCGCAATTAGTCTATTGTCAAAATGCTTGCCTTTGTCACTGATAATTGCTCTTGGCATCCCAAACCGTGTAAATATGTTTTTCTGCAAGAATCGTTGCACGGTCTTGGAATCGTTGTTGGGAACTGCAGTTGCCTCCACCCATTTAGACACATAGTCGACGACAAGTAAGATGTAGAGATTGCCGAATGAAGATGGGAAAGGTCCATAAAATCGATCCCCCACACATCGAACAATTCCACCTCGATGATGTTCTAGAGTGGCATCTCATGTCGTCTAGAGATATTGCCCGTCCTCTGGCAACGATCACATTGCTTGTAAAAGTCTTGGGTATCTTTGTACAATGTTGGCCAATACAAACCGGATTGCAAAACTTTGGCCGCGGTACGAGTTCCTCCAAAATGTCCTCCATAGGGTGAAGAATGGCATTGTCGGAGTACATTCTGTTGCTCTTCTTCAGGGACACATCGGCGTATGACCTGATCTGCACATTGTTTAAACAAAAGAGGCTCGTCCCAAAAGTAATGCTTAGCATCATGGCAGAACAGCTTCTTCCCTTGGTGAGTAATGCCATAAGGTAAAATACCACAAACAAGGAAATTAACTAAATCCGCGTTCCAAGGTATTGCCGAGGCATGTGCTGCCATGGCGACTGCTCCCAAAATTACCGAGGCGTACGCGACAAAGGCTGCTGTGGCGTCGAGAGTTACCGAGGCGTGTGCATCCATGGTTGTCGAGGCGTCGAGGGTTGCCGAGGTAACTAAAAGTTGTTCATCCGGGAATACATCGCATATCTTTAGATCTGCGTCCTCCTCCTTATTACGTTCCAAACGTGATAGGTGATCGGCCACTTGATTTTCTGTTCCTTTCTTGTCCTTAATTTCAATATCAAATTCTTGTAAAAGTAATATCCAATGAATCAAACGAGGTTTAGCATCATTTTTAGCAAATAAGTATTTGATTGCCGAATGGTCCGTATGAACAATTACCTTTGTACCAATCAAATAGGATCGGAACTTGTCAAATGCGAAAACTACAGCTAGTAACTCTTTCTCTGTTGTTGTGTAATTCACTTGAGCACTATTAAGAGTTTTACTAGCGTAGTATATCACATGGAATGTCTTACCTGTGCGTTGGCCTAGGACTACTCCTACCGCGAAATCACTTGCATCACACATGAGCTCAAAAGGTAGTGTCCAATCTGGTGGAACGACAATGGGTGCCGAGGCAAGCTTTTTCTTTAGGGTTTCGAATGCTTGGGTGCAAGAATCATCAAAATCGGAGACTTTATCCTGTTCAAGCAGATTACACAAGGGTTTAGTGATTTTAGAAAAATTATGAATGAACCTCCTGTAAAAACCTGCATGTCTGAGAAAACTTCAAATTCCTTTAACCGAACTTGGTGGGGGTAATCTCTCGATCACGTCTACCTTGGCTTTGTCTACTTCAATTACCTTGGATGAAATCTTGTGGCCGAGCACTATTCCTTCGTCTACCATAAAATGGAATTTCTCCCAATTGATGACTAAATCTGTTTCTTCACATCTTGCCAACACCCTCTCTAAATTGCCGAGACAGCTGTCGAAGTCATTACCAAAAACAGAAAAATCATCCATGAAGATCTCAAGGAAGTCTTCGACCATGTCTGAAAATAGCGCCATCATGCATCTTTGGAAGGTTGCCGGGGCGTTACACAATCTGAACGGCATCCTTCGGAAGGCATAAGTACCGTATGGGCATGTGAAGGTTGTCTTTTCTCGATCTTCTGGTGCTATGGCAATTTGATTGTAACCTGAATAACCATCAAGAAAACAATAAAAGGGTTTACCTGCAAGACGGTCAAGCATTTGATCAATAAAGGGTAATGGGAAGTGATCTTTCCTAGTGGCTTTGTTTAGCTTTCGATAATCCATAAAAACCCTCCATCCGGTCATAGTCATGGTTGGAATGAGTTTATTATTTTCATTACTTACCACCGTTATACCTCCCTTTTTCGGAACACATTGTTCCGGACTTACCCATGTACTATCAGAGATAGGGTATATAATGCCGGCGTCAAGCCACTTGATGATTTCTTTCATTACAACCCCTTTCATGGCATGATTCAGTCTCCTCTGGGTCTCAATTGAAGGTTTGTGATCATCTTCCAACAGAATCTTGTGCATGCACACTGCCGGGCTAATTCCCTTCAAGTCGGCAATTGTCCACCCTATTGCCTTTTTGTGTAGCTTCAACATCTTGATCAGCTTCTTTTCCTACTCAGGCTGTAACTTAGAAGAAATAATTACAGGCAATGTATTATCGGTTCCTAAGTATGCATATTTTAGTTGCTCTGGCAATTGTTTCAACTCAAGAATCGGTGGATGTTCAATAGAGGGTTTTTCAAGCTTACCTTCCTTACCTGAGTAATCCAGTGGTTCAAAGTATGTACCTGGTCGATTGACTAGCCAAATTGCCTCTTCTTGTTGTTCCTCATCGACCGGTTCTTCATACTCCTCAGGTTCCTCTTCATCGGCAATGTAGTTGCCGAGGCAACTAAATTCCTCGTCGAAGTTAAACTCTGTCGTGGCATGAAGAAGTTGGCATTCTTCTGGATCATCGGCATGCCTTAGTGTTTGGAACACATTTAATTTTACTTGCTGGTCATTCACCCTCATTGTGAGTTCTCATTTTTCAACATCGATCAAGGTTCTCCCTGTTGCTAGGAATGGTCTCCCGAGAATGATGGGTGCATGCTCATCTGTTTCACAATCCAAAATAATAAAGTCAGCGGGAAAAATAAATTTATCAACTTTTACCAGTATGTCTTCGATTTTTCCCTTTGGATGCACATAGGATCTGTCGGCTAGTTGCAGCATAACTGTTGTAGGTCTTGCCTTCCCGATTCCTAGTTTCTGAAAAACCGATTTAGGCATCAAGTTTATGCTAGCCCCAAGGTCACATAATGCTTTCCCGACATAGTGATTTCCAATGGAATAGGGTATTGTGAAACTTTCGGGATCCTTCAACTTGGGTGGCATACGATTGTTCAACATTGCCATGCATCCCTCTGTTGCGGCAACTGTTTCAAACTCTCCTAGCCTTATTCTCTTGGACACAATGTCTTTAAGAAACTTGGCATAGTTTGGCATTTGTTTAATTGCTTCCACCAATGACAAGTTGATGTGGACTTGCTTTAGGATATCGAGAAACTTCTTGAAGTGATATTCTTGCTTTTGTCGCTTCAACCTTTGTGGGAATGGTGGTGAAAGTCGGATATCTTCGATCCTTTCATTGGTTTGGAACCTGGTTGATGGCATTGTCGGGACAACTGGAGTTGCTGAGGCGTTATCAACTGGGGTTGCCGAGGCATGCTTATTGCCGGTTGCCGCGGCAATTCCTGGTTCAGCATCTGAGGCTTTGCCCCTAGGTTCGTCTTGATCTTTTTGTGGAGTTTTGTTTGATGAGAGGGTTTGAGCCTCTCTAAGTTGTTGGCCACTTTTAGTGGTGATTGCCTTACATTGCTCATGGCCAGTTCCTCTTGCGACTTCAATATCGCTAGGTAAACCTCATTGCGGTCTAGTATTCAGATTTTGAGCAACTGTCCAACTTGATTTTCCAATGATTTGATTGCTGCCTCTTGGTTTTGCAATCTCATCTCGGTCCTGTTAATAAAAGCATCAGTTCTTTTTATGAAATTACTATTCTCATCCATATAAGATTCAGTTTTCATTATAAAAGCATTGAGAGAATTTTCCAAAGAACTAGATGTTGTTGGTTGTTGCTGTGGCAACTGTTGCCGTGGCATATTCTGCTGGAATCCTGATGCTTGTGCATTCTGATTGTTCTGGTTTAGAGCATTGTTGGGATTACTCCATGAAAATTTTGGGTGCTTCTTCCAAGCTATGTATTGGACATCACGTTGTTGCTCTGATTGTAATTCCTCACATAGAAGCTGGATTCCGGATTCTGCATACATTCAGAAGAATTATGGTTATCACCACATAACTCACAAAAAGAATCCATTACCTTGACTTCATGTGTGTTGTTTGGTTTTTGCATGTTCTGGACCATCTTGGTTAAAGTGGCCAATTGTGACGAAATTGAATCTGATGATCCTAGTTCATGTATTGTGGCTTGGCGTCTAACTCCTCCTCTTCTAGTGGATGGGAATTGATAATCCTTCTTGGCCAGCCTGTTTAAAATTTGCATTGCTTCCTCCGGCGACTTATCTAGGAGTATGTCGTTTGCCGAGGCATCTAGCATCATCCTTGTTGGTGTATTCACAGCGTTGTAAAACATTGTTACTTGAGTCCACACCGGGAATCCGTGTAGGGGGCATTTGTGTAGAAGTTCTCTATATCGATCCCAAGCCTCATACATGGATTCATCATCTGCTTGCCGAAAAGAAGTAATGTCGTTACGAAGCTTATTAGTCAAATTTATAGGATTAAATCTAGCAAGGAAATCACGACAAAGATCAGCCCAAGATGCTATTGATCCAGCAGGAATGCTATTCAACCATGCTTTCGCCCTATCCCTCAGTGAATAGGGGAATAATCTTAATCGTAAGACATCGGGGGTGACTCTGTGTATTTTGAATGAGTTGCAAATCTCGAGGAAAGATTTCAAATGTTGTCGTGCATCTTCAGTTGTTGAGCCACCAAATTGACCTATTGTGTTGATCATATTAAACATTACCGGTTTCAACTCAAAGTGGTCGGCTTCAATTTCAAGTGCGACAACTCCTGGATTAAGTCCATCAAGATCTTCTTCAAGATAGTCTCGAATATTTCTGTTTCGTGCAAGAATCACTCCTCCTCCTGCTAGAACATCTTGATTCATATTGCCGTCTTGATTAGCCATTGCTACTCTTATCCTTCGCCTAAGTCTTTGTAAGGTTCGTTCGATTTCTGGATCAAAGGGATATTCTGGTGAAGTCGCTCTCGCCCTGGTCATATACCAATGCAAAACCAAAGTTTGTTAGCCCTTTGAATTTTAAACAAGAAAAGCAAAAAGAAAGTGCAAGAAAATAAAAACAAAGTCGCTATTGCCAATCCCCGGCAACGGTGCCAAAAACTTGTTGCGCGTAATAAGTGCTACGCAAATGTGCAAGTATACACGTCGCAAGTTATAGTATAAAAGATATCGTCTCCACAGGGATTGGTGCCACTTCAAGAATCTAGTCTCTTGCACTGTAAAAAGTAAAAACACAAATAAAGGATTATAGGAGTTTAACTAATAACTAATCTAGAAAGCAATAAAGTAAATGAAAAGATGAGATCGAATGAGAGAGAGATAGGCCAGGTTATCGTGAGTTGAGGTGTGATAGCCGATTGGATCATTTTGGTAAAAGAGTGCACGGGCAACTCAGTTGCTGTGGCAACTTGCACAACGGGGTTGCCTTGGCAACTAATCGATGGTTGCCTGGGCAACTACTTGGGCGTCTGGGCAGCAACCTTCAAGGTTCGGCAGAGCGTTCTTCAATGGTTTCTTCTTATCCCTAAGTCGAAACTCTAGCTACTTATGCATGCCTTGATAATACATCCCTGCGTGAATCAAGGGTGAACAACAACCAATCTTGCATTCATCTTAGCCATTGAAATCCTTAACTTATTCCTAAGCCGGATTAATCTTCACCATCAATAGATTGAATAAAGATCATATTCAATTGTTTCTTGAATCTAACTCTCCCGATATTAGATAAATAGCTGAAATCACGAGATCCTCTCCCAATTCACTCGCAAACAAGAATAAGAACCAAGAATGAATAAACCTTGAATAGAAAAGTGCAAACTCTTATTACCTAAACAAAAACCAATAGTTTCTCACAACCACAAAACACAATAACCATAGCCAAATAGATTTAGTTCATGGCTAGGTTCCAAAGAAACACAAGATAATTAATCCCTAGCATGAACCCAATCGAACAAGAAAGAAAATGATGAAGAATGAGGCTTGTCGAAATCCTCCTTGCCCTAGATGCTTGTCGAAAATTCTCTCCTCTTGCCCTCCTTGGACATGTCGAAATTCCCCTCTCTTTTCTCTCTCTAGATTGTCGAAATCTCCTTCATATTTATAGGGCTAGGCCAAAGTCCTTTTTTGAGGAGGAGTTTAAGTTGGAATTAAATTATCTTTAAAGAATATAATTCTTTATTATAATTGTATTCCTACTAGAACTTCTCCTATCTTCTTGGAATTTAATTCTTCTTTAATCTCTGCATGGCAATCAAATTCCTTTGGGTTTGGGCTTTGCTCCATGTCATCTTGGGCTTGTTTAGTCATCAATTTCGACTACCATATCACCTTTACTCTTGTCGACAATTGCCATGGCAACTGGCTCGGCGTCTCCTTCATGTATTGCCCTGGCAACTAGTTCGGCATATCCTTCATGTATTGCCCTGGCAACTAGCTCTAGCCTTGCTTTGGCAAGTGATCCTGCACATACACACAAAACACACCAAAGCAGCATCTTTTCCCACAAAAACTACCACGTTATGTAATCAAGCTCATCGATGGAAGGAAACATGGATTAATGCATGAATGGCTAATTATGCAACTAATATGGGCCTAAGTCTAACAATAATATGAGTAAAAAGGGTAAGAAAAAATACTACTTTTGAACACTTATCAAGAAGCTCCCGATATTATCGGAGGTACCGTTGAGTTAAATTCCATCCTGCATATGCTTTAATTGATTCGGGGTCTACCAATTCATTTGTTTGTTCTGTCTTGATCAACAAGCTAAAATTGAAACCCGAATTATTGAATCAAACCTTGTAGTTTTGAATCCATTAGGGGGAAAACACCTATTAACTTACGCCACAAGCAAGCTCCATTGACCATTCGAAACATACCCTTTCCCATTGATCTTTACGACTTACCTTTATAGCGATGTCTTTTTTATCATTGCTTTTTCGAAGTGTTTTTGAAAGGCGTTCGAGATATTTTTGATATAAAACATTTATTCCGTGAGATTTTAAAAGAAACCGCAATAAAAAAATGGAGTCGCCACCGGCCACTTAGGTAGGCCGGACACCATAAAACCAGAGATTCAAAAAATATTAGGTTCGGGAGTCGGTTACGGATGGGGAAGGATTAGCACCCCCACACCGCCCAAAATTGGTACTTTAATAATTACCCCCACACCCTCATTCGTTTCATTTCATCAGTTTTGTAATAACCCTTGTTCTTCATTTTCTCTCAACCGATCCTATGAAACCCAGAATCCGGCGGCCGGCCGCCGTGTTCTTCGCCGCCGCTAACCGGCGCCGACGAGCCTCAAAAACCTACCAAAATAACCCCCTTTCCATCCTCGACACGAATCCGAGGTTGGATTCAGAAGATACACCTCTATTCGCCCTAGATCTAGGAAATACGAACAAAAAAAACACTTTCAACCAAAAACAAAACTACAAAGGGGGCCTTCCCCTTCCTCTAGTTCACCATATCCGGCTTGGGGAAGCCGAAAGGCTTATCACTGAGGAGGGGAGACCCACAAACGGTGACGGTAACGACCTCTAACCCTCTCTCTTTTTTTTACTACATATCTTTTGTATGCATGCAATAAAAGTAACAAGAAATGTACCACTGGACTTGCGTTGCCTCTTTTTTGTATTTCTGAAAAAACTTCTTACAATACACTTTCTGTTTTTTTTGTTACAATCTTCTCTGTTACCACTCTTTTTTTTTTGTTACCACCCCTCCTCCCTTTGTTGTTACAAAATACTTCTTTCGTATATATGGTTGTCTTTGTTTTGGTGCAAGTTGCATATTACTTGCTTTTTCAGATCTGGACTGACAAACGTCTTGCTTGTTGTGTTTGGCATGTTCTGAGCACGGTGGTTGAAGATCGGCATGGTGGCGGTATGGGTGTTCTGCCAGCGGCCAGACGCGTTCTCGGCCGTTAGATCAGATCTGATCTAACGGTCGAGATGGCTTGAGGGACGAACGGCCTGGATGAAGCCTCAATTTGGTGAAACAGCTCCAGATCTTGCTACGTGGAGCTCCGCAGTCGAGGAGTCAGAGCGCGTGGGGCTCACGCACGCGTGGGATATCAAAGCGTCCGCGCGTGGCACTTGAACGGTCCATACGTGTGGAACACGCGGCTGGCAGATATTTTGGCTCTTTGGTTGGATCGTGGCCGTTGGATCAGATCTTGATCCAACGGCCCACAGCCACCTGCACACACAGTTGTAATTAGATAAGGTTTGGGCCAACCGGGCCTTGTAACTATTTGTAACTGGACTGTAGTTTACTTATTTGGTTTAATATATATAATTTTTTTTTGGATTTCATTTCATATCAGCCCAATAATATTAATAATAATATGATTATAGCAGCAATACACATTCATAATACAAACGTATACTTATACAAGTATAACATACTGGCATACGTATATATAATCATACACATAATTAACATAACATCTATATAAATTAAACAAATACGCTCGTACTCTAGATACATACGCGACACACATACACCATTAATACGTATACATACATAGCTTATAATATACATGCACACCACACCTTATATATATTAGTAATACTCATGCAAACAATAAACATATAATATAATAAGTATACATGCGACACTAATATGTATTTACAGATAAAAATGAGTGATTACAGTTGCCCCTCTTTGCTTGTTCTCATGGAATGGGAAACAAAGCAAAGATCCATAAGCACTCATTTTTATCAGACTTCCCTGTTTGTAGCTTTGGAAAAACGTGTTCTTTTGGACATCTCCGCTCTTCCTTAGCTGAATCTTCGGGCTCGTAAGTTCTTCCTATATAGAGCTTCGTCACCTTCCGATCTTGGAGCTACAGGCTCTTCCTATATAGAACCCTTCACTCTGAAGCCTCGAGTTATGAGTCCTTCCTATATAGAACCTTTCACTTCGAGACTGTAAAGCTTGGAGTCCTTCCTATATAGAACTCTTCGTCTTCAACGCTGGTTTCTCCTATATAAAACCTTTTGCGCCACTGATGGATTTTTCCGACTGGGAGTTCCTCCTATATAGAACTGCTAGTCTTCAAACACTGGAGCCGTCAGTCCTTCCTATATAGAACTTTTGCGTCTGAAATCTCAGAGCTACAGGTTCTTCCTATATAGAACTTTTCACTCTAAGACAGTGAAACTCGGAGCCTTTCCTATATAAGACTATTCACTTTCGACACAACAGGTTTCCTATATAACCCTGTGTCGTAGGTGAATTCCTTCGACTGAGAGTTCTTTTTGAGATTCTGGATTTAGGGTTCTCCCTCTATGGAACCTTTCACTGGGGCTTGAAAATGTAGGTTCCTTTTTTTTTATGAAGCTGTTGCCATTTTTGGACCTACGCTACTAAGACTGCCGCATCATGCCCGAAGGTCTTATTTATGGCCTGAAGGACTTATCATCATGCTCGAAAGACTTATTGATGGCCCGAAGGACTTAACATCGTGCCCGAAGGACTTACCGATGACCCGAAGGATTTAACATCTGGGTCTCACGCCGCTATGGCTGCCATTCTTTAGGGACTCACGCCGTTATGCTGCCGCATCATGCCCGAAGAACTTACTGATGGCCCGGAGGACTTATTACCGTGCTCGAAAGACTTATTGGTGGCCCGAAGGACTTAACATCGTGCCCGAAGGACTTACCGATAACCCGAAGGATTCAATATCTGGATATCACGCCGCTATGGTTGTTGTTCTTTTGGGGACTCACGTCGATATGCTGCCGCATCATGCCCGAAGGACTTACTGATAGCCCGAAGGACTTATTACCATGCTCGAAAGACTTATTGGTGGCCCGAAGGACTTAACATCGTGCCCGAAGGACTTATCGATGACCCGAAGGATTTAACATCTGGATCTCACGCCGCTATGGCTGTGGTTCTTTTTGGGGACTCACGCCGATATGCTGCCGCATCATGCCCGAAGGACTTACTAATGGCCCGAAGGACTTATTACCACGCTCGAAAGACTTATTGGTGGCCCGAAGGACTTAACATCGTGCCCGAAGGACTTATCGATGACCCGAAGGATTTAACATCTGGGTCTCACGCCGCTATGGCTGTGGTTCTTTTTGGGGACTCACGTTGATATGCTGCCGCATCATGCCCGAAGGACTTATTACCACGCTCGAAAGACTTATTGGTGGCCCGAAGAACTTAACATCGTGCCTGAAGGACTTATCGATGACCCGAAGGATTTAACATCTGGGTCTCACGCCGCTATGGCTGTGGTTCTTTTTGGGGCTCACGCCGATATGCTACCGCATCATGCCTGAAGGACTTACTGATGGCCCGAAGGACTTATTACCACGCTCGAAAGACTTATTGGTAGCCCGAAAGACTTAACATCGTGCCCGAAGGACTTACCGATGACCCGAAGGATTTAACATCTGGATCTAACGCCACTATGGCTATTGTTCTTTGGGGACTCAAGCCGATATGCTGTCGCATCATGCCCGAAAGACTTACTGATGGCCCGAAGGACTTATTACCACGCTCGAAAGACTTATTGGTGGCCCGAAGGACTTAACATCGTGCCCGAAGGACTTATCGATGACCCAAAGGATTTAACATCTGGATCTAACGCCGCTATGGCTGTTGTTCTTTTGGGGACTCACGCCAATATGCTGCCGCATCATGCCCGAAGGACTTACTGATGGCCCGAAGGACTTATTACCACGCTCGAAAGACTTATTGGTGGCCCGAAGGACTTAACATCGTGCCCGAAAGACTTACCGATGACCCGAAGGATTTAACATCTGGATCTAACGCCACTATGGCTATTGTTCTTTGGGGACTCACGCCGATATGCTGCCGCATCATGCCCGAAGGACTTACTGATGGCCCGAAGGACTTATTACCACGCTCGAAAGACGTATTGGTGGCCCGAAGGACTTAACATCGTGCCCGAAGGACTTATCGATGACCCGAAGGATTTAACATCTGGATATCACGCCGCCATGGTTGTGGTTCTTTCGGGACTTTGGTAAATTCTTCGATAATTCTTCAAATACCTATTTAGGAACACGCAAAATTGACATGCCCCTATCTATATGATGCACGTAATGTTATGCTTTCTTTCTCCTCTTTTTTTTGTTTCTTTTTCTCCTTTTTTTTGTTTTTTGTTTATCTTATGTCCTGTAAAGTCATTCTTCGGATTTCTCTATTTCCTTTCCTTTTGCTATGTGCTTCATTTCTGTCAAATTCTGTTCAATGAGCACCCGCTCTTGTTCTTTTGCACGGGCACCCGTCTTTCTTCTTCGGGGTCTCTGCCTGCTTCACCAACAAACACTATATCATGCGTGTGCAGAGATTCTTACTATTATTTTTGTTCTGCATTGCCATTTCGATCATGCTCGGCTACTTTCCAGTTCTTTTGACCCAACATTCTGAGTATTTGTTAATTTCGTCATCGGGGTGAGCTGAATGCTTCTTAACCTCAATCTTCTTGTTGCCTCTTGACGAGCATCATTCATCGATCTCTGTGCTTTAATTATTTGGAGACTCAATGTTTACTTTTTTACCGTTCCCACACTTTGTAAGCTCATTCTTGTCATGTTTCGTCCTTCATTTTCTTGAACCAAACAAGTCATCATGGCTGGAATCCGCTTCTTGCTCTTGAGCTGTCTGACACCTATACTTCTGTTATCATCTTCATTCTATGTATTGTGAGGTCGTTTCTGGTTAGGGGCTCTAATAGTATTCGCAACCTTGAGTTCTGGATCTTACCCCTGAAGTAATACATGGAAATCTTTGTTGCTTTAACTTGTCAATTTGCTGATTGGTGTTCCACTGAAGGGTATCATTTAGATTAACATACAAGATTTTGAAAACACAGCATAGGAGCCCTGGATATCATGTGCAAGAGTGGCTTAGATTCAACCACTTGGTAATTCAAAGATGTGAAGTCTTCCCTGGTGACTCGGTTCATCCTCATGATTACCGCGTTGCTGCAGAGTACTACTCTTTCTCAATTCTCATTATCTACTCCGCCCCCAAAAGGGTTGCTTGTATAACCACTTGAGCGCAGAAATATTACTCTAGGAATAGAGTTCTGGGTGGTGCGAGTCTTAATTTTTCCTATGATATCGCCTATTTTCTTTCTTTTCTTTTTCTTCTTTTTTTCATCTTTTCATCATTTTTTCCTTTTTTGTTTTGTTGTTTTTTTTATCATTATTTGAGGAAATCAATTCGTCACAGTCCTTTGTCTTGAGGACAACGATGGAGCAAACAACACTGCCCCAAGTTACTCGGCATAGTCACGATTTGAAAATATTACCATCACTCATGAAGCTAAGGTTTCTTGAATTGGATGATATATTTCCACCCTATCGCTTCAGCGGAGTGCCCCAAAATTTCCATACTCTTATCCGAACAAGCCTATTACCAGGTTTCGAACATAGGAGTACTTTTTATTATTATTTTCTTCTTCATTATTTTCATTTCTTTTTTCTTTCTTTTCCTTTTCTCTTCCTTTTTTGTTTTGTTTCTTCTTTACTACCAAGAAGATTATGCCTAGAGTTTCAATTTCAAGCAACTCTACATGGTTGACATTTAGAGCTTTTTCGTCCTTGAACATCATCGAAAGAGTAATAATCTCGCTTTGCTGACCAGAGTCCGGCGGGGAAGATCACACATCATCGTTGTCACGACATCTAATCTAATGTCACATCTTGCAATTATATCCAGTGTCCTACAACGGCGAGAAAATATCTATGTGCTTTCAAAAACATTATATGTTAAGCGAAATGTGTTCTTTATTGAAATACAAATCAACAAACATGCCCCATCACAAAAGATCTTTACCACATGGGGGCCACATGTAGTAGAGTTGATTCCTTGTATTACTTCAGGAAGGTATTTTAATGTAGAGACATCTCTGGCTTCTTCAGCACTATGTAGACTTGCCTATCATTCTTGGTCTTCCACTACTTGATCAGCTCTTGTGTCAGGGTTCCATCATTGACCAGCTTCTTGATTTCCTCCAATAAAGGTCTACATTTTCTGGTGGGATGCCCCGGTGCCCCCATATGGAATTCGCATATGCTACTCGAGTCAAAACTATGGGCATACAGATCAGGTGCACTCTTCATCGGCCTAGGAACAAGATAGTGACCCTCTACCAGATGAGGCCAAATGTCTGAGATAGATATTCCAAACACTTCCAAATTTGCGCTCGTCCGAGGAATTTTCCTTAATGACCCCGATTTGTCAGCCTGTCTCCTTCTTTTACGGCCACGCGAACCCTGGAGATGACACTTATTTACCTCTCCATCCTTATCTACCTTATCTTCGCTTCGGTCCTTAGACTTAGACCCCAATCTTCCTTCTTTGACTGCATATTCTATCATTTCTCCAATCGTCATGAAATCTTCGAATCTGTTTCTCGATTTTTCCAACATCATATCGAAGAAGAAAGAGGGAAGTGTTGCATGGAACAAGGGAGTCAACTCTTCTTCTGCTATAGGAGGCTGGACTTGGGTCGCCAAACATCGCCACCTTAATGCATATTCCCTGAAGCTTTCACTCGGCCTCATTCTCCCATTCTGAAGAAACTGGCGACAGGGTGCTAAATCTAAAGCATATTCATATTGACTCAAGAAAGCATTAGCGAGGTCACCTCATGACCTAACTTGGTCTTTGTTCAAACGGTTATACCACACTATTGTTGGTCCCGTCAGGCTATCATGGAAATGGTGGATCAACAATTCTTCGTTCTTCATGTATCCATCCATTTTTCTACAGAACATGGTTAAGTGAATCTTCGGGCAGCTGGTTCCGTCATACTGCGTAAATTCGGGAACCTTGAAATCCGGAGGAATGACCAAATCAGGGACTAGGCAGAGTTCCTTCGTATTGAAGACATTTATCTTCTCTTTCTTCTTAAGCTCTTTCTCGATTTTTTCTTCTAACTGGTCAAGCCTCGACTCTTCAATTCGTTCCATTTTCCGGTTAATTCACACACACACTGGACTTGCGTTGCCTCTTTTTTGTTTCCGTTGGAGATATATTTAGGCCCTTTCAACCGAGTTCAATTCAGGGGGATCCATTCGCTTATGCCTGCACGAAGGAACGATATCCTTACGAAAGCATAAGGTACTCGAGCCCCGAAGGTACTTGCTAGGCCTATACGGGAGAACGATATCTCCACGAAAGTATTAGCGTTTTCCCCCCACTTAAAAAAAATGGGTTTATATGCCAAATTTTAAATGCGTTAAAATAAACGCGCAATTATAACCGAATGTTACTTTAATAGTCACTTTAATTCGGAAATTCTAATATTAGTAAAGCGGTAATTATTTCAAAAAGCTCGACTCTCTTTTTGTTTTCGAAAAACAAAAAATGAGTCCCCAGCGGAGTCGCCATCTGTAGCGATGTCTTTTTTATCATCGCTAAAAAACGCGGATTGGTTTTCGAAGTGTTTTTGAAAGGCGTTCGAGATTTTTTTGATTTAAAACATTTATTCCGTGAGATTTTAAAAGAAACCGCAATTAAAAAAATGGAGTCGCCACCGGCCACTTAGGTAGGCCGGACACCATAAAACCAGAGATTCAAAAAATATTAGGTTCGGGAGTCGGTTACGGATGGGGAAGGATTAGCACCCCCACACCGCCCAAAATTGGTACTTTAATAATTACCGCTTTATTAATATTGGATTTTTCGGATTAAAGTGACAATTATTTTAAAATTCGGTCATAATTGTGAATAAATTTTAAGGGCCCCGTTATCCGAGAATAAACGCCCAACCACTATCACTACGCCTGATACTGGCCCCGTTTATGCTCGGATAAAAGGGCACCGCATTAACAATTTATATCTCGATATGCAATCTTAGTGGCAAAAATATAAAGCATGGCAGATAATTTAAAGACAGTAAATATTCACATAACAGAATACTAATCTAACATAAATAAAATATGTAATTAAAACACACATATACGTAACAAGCTTAACAGTAAATAAAAAACAAATTTAACATGTCACAATAACAAGACAAGAAAAGATACGTGTGTAGACGAACATGTATTTCAAGAAGACATACATATTAGAAATAAAATATATTTCAACATATATGGGACAACATATCGTACAAAAAAGGTAAATACACTAACATGTAACCCTAAAAAACAAGAAAACATACACACATATAAAATTACAAAATATGCCATGTACGAATAAACTAAAACATAACATGCTTAATATGAATAATCGGACAAAAAAAAGGATACATAATTATCATAAACTTAATACACATATACATGTAAACATAAAATACGAGGCATATACGAGGGATATAAAATGAGACAAAAAATACATTAACATATACGATTATAATACGAACATGAGTATTTACAAAGAAATAGGACTGAAATGAAAGAAAAATAAAAGACAGTGGCAAAAATTAAAGAACAATAATATGTAATTTAGGGACGAAAATGCGAAACAAACAGAACCTAAAAGGATCCAAACTGTAATTAGACCAAGGGGCAGACTCAAAATGAAAAGTTCAAAAACGCGGGATGGTTAAAGGCGTAATTTTACCATTTGAAGTCTGATTCAGTGTAATTTAGGGACTAGATTGCAAGATTTTAAAATACAAGAGGGACCAGAGTTCTAAATATACCATGCGGCAAGACAAAAATGAAAATATTGGAAACGCGGGGGATTTAGTGTGTAATTTACCCATTTAACGAAATAACAACAATTATATAAACCCTCTTTTTAGGCTGAAACCAAATTTTTGGCCATTCGTTTCATTTCCTCAGTTTTGTAATAACCCCATATTCTTCATTTTCTCTCAACCGATCCTATGAAACCCAGAATCCGGCGGCCGGCCGCCGTGTTCTCCGCCGCCAGCCGCCGCTAACCGGCGCCGACGAGCCTTAAAAACCTACCAAAATAACCCCCTTTTCATCCTCGACACGAATCCGAGGTTGGATTCAGAAGATACACCTCTATTCGCCCTAGATCTAGGAAATACGAACAAAAAAAACACTTTCAACCAAAAACAAAACTACAAAGGGGGCCTTCCCCTTCCTCCAGTTCACCATATCCGGCTTGGGGAAGCCGAAAGGCTTATCACTGAGGAGGGGAGACCCACAAACGGTGACGGTAACGACCTATAACCCCCTCTCTCTTTTTTTACTACGTATCTTTTGTATGCATGCAATAAAAGTAACAAGAAATGTACCACTGGACTTGCGTTGCCTCTTTTTTGTATTTCTGAAAAAACTTCTTACAATACACTTTCTATTTTTTTTTTTACAATCTTCTCTGTTACCACTCTCTTGTTTTTTTTTGTTACCACCCCTCCTCCCTTTTTTGTTACAAAATACTTGTTTCGTATATATGGTTGTCTTTGTTTTGGTGCAAGTTGCATATTACTTGCTTTTTCAGATCTGGACTGACAAACGTCTTGCTTGTTGTGTTTGGCATGTTCTGAGCACGGTGGTTGAAGATCGGCATGGTGGCGGTGTGGGTGTTCTGCCAGCGGCCAGACGCGTTCTCGGCCGTTAGATCAGATCTGATCTAACGGTCGAGATGGCTTGAGGGACGAACGGCCTGGATGAAGCCTCGATTTGGTGAAACAGCTCCAGATCTTGCCACGTGGAGCTCCGCAGTCAAGGAGTCAGAGCGCGTGGGGCTTACGCACGCGTGGGATATCAAAGCGTCCGCACGCGCGTTTGGCACTCGAACGGTCCATACGTATGGAACACGCGGCTGGCAGATATTTTGGCTCTTTGGTTGGATCGTGGCCGTTGGATCAGATCTTGATCCAACGGCCCATAGCCACCTGCACACACAGTTGTAATTAGATAAGGTTTGGGCCAACCGGGCCTTGTAACTATTTGTAACTGGACTTGGACTGTAGTTTACTTATTTGGTTTAATATATATAATTTTTTTTGGATTTCATTTCATATCAGCCCAATAATATTAATAATAATATGATTATAGCAGCAATACACATTCATAATACAAACGTATACTTATACAAGTATAACATACTGGCATACGTATATATAATCATACACATAATTAACATAACATCTATATATATTAAACAAATACGCTCATACTCTAGATACATACGCGACACACATACACCATTAATGCGTATACATACATAGCTTATAATATACATGCACACCACACCTTATATATATTAGTAATACTCATGCAAACAATAAACATATAATATAATAAGTATACATGCGACACTAATATGTATTTACAGATAAAAATGAGTGATTACAAACTTTTTGTGAATTTGACTTGATATTGGGGTTAGATTGGATAAGTAAAGACGAGGCCTGGGTAGATTGCCAAAATCAGAGACTGTATCTCTAGGGTTTAGGGAAAGAATCTATTCTCTTAATAGACAAGAAACCAACTTCAATCTTTGCTAAGATGATTCTTCAAGATGAAATTGAATTCGGTTTGCCTAGCATGCCTGTTGTTTTTGAATTCATTGATGTTTTTCCCGAGGAACTCCCTGGTGTCCCTCCGACCAGAGAAGTAGAGTTCGGGATAGAAATTTAGCATGGAACAGCTCTGGTGTCCATTACACCCTACAGAATGGCACCTGTCGAGTTGAAAGAATTAAAGAATCAACTTCAAGAGTTGCAAGATAAAGGTTTCATACGGCCTAGCACTTCTCTTTGGGGTGCTCCAGTCATGTTTGTGAAAAAGAAAGACGAGACTATACGGCTTTGTATTCACTATCGTCAGTTAAACAAGCTCACTATCAAGAATTAGTATCCCCTGCCTAGAATTGGAGATATTTTTTATCAACTTAGGGATGATGTTGTATTCTCTAAGATCGACCTTCGATCGGGGTACTATCAAATGAAAGTAAAAGAACGAGACGTACCCAAGACAGCCTTTCGTACTCGATATGGCCACTTTGAATTCCTCGTAATGCCATTAGGGTTAACGAATACTCTGGCTGCTTTCATGGATCTCATGAATAGGGTATTTAAGCCCTATCTTGACAAGTTTGTAGTCGTATTCATCGATGACATCTTGGTATACTCTCGGAATAAGGAGGAACATGCCGAACACCTCTGAATTGTCTTGAAAACACTCCGAGAACATCTATTGTATGCCAAGTTCTCCAAATGTGAATTCTGGTTACCAGAAGTTTCTTTCCTCGGCCATGTTATCTCGGCTGAAGGAATTAAAGTCGATTCACGCAAGATTCAGTCTATTCTAAATTAGAGACCTCCGAAGAATGTAAACGAGGTCTGAAGCTTTCTCGGTTTAGCCGGGTATTACATAAGATTTGTTAAAGGCTTTTCCTCTATTGCCGCAACTCTTACTAAGCTTACTCGTAAAGATACGCCTTTTGTTTGGTCGGAGAGCCAACAACGAAGCTTCGATCAACTTAAGCAAGCTCTGACTCATACCCCGGTACTCATCCAACTAGAATCGGGCAAGGAATTCATTGTTTACAGTGATGCTTCTCATCTAGGACTCGGTTGTGTCTTGATGCAAGATAGGAAAGTAATTGCTTACGCTTCAAGGTAATTGAAGCCACTCGAGTCTAATTATCCAACACACGATCTAGAATTAGCAGCTATCGTGTTTGCTCTCAAGATATGGAGAAACTATCTATACGGAGAGAAATGCAATCTATTTACTGATCACAAAAGTCTCAAATACCTCCTAACTCAGAAGGACTTGAATCTGAGGCAAAGGAGATGGCTCGAATTACTTAAGAACTACGACTTGGTTATCGACTACCATCCGAGGAAAGCAAACGTAATTGCTGACGCCCTTAGTCGCAGACCATACTCAGTTAACTCCTAAATCTAGAATTTTGATTAAATTCATTTGAATCATGCCTTCTCTTGTTTTGCAAACAATGAATTTAGAGTTTCCTTAAGCTACAAGTTACTATTCAAACATTCCTTGAAATACAAGTAAACCATTCGAATAAGAATTGTGTCTAAAATACTTGTAACCATTGAAATTGAGTATTTCTTAGCTTGTAAGAAAGAATTCGAACGATGCCTTATGATACAAGAAACAATTCGAATAGTGCCTTGCATTGCAAGAAATCTATTGAAAACCATTCTAATGACCTTGTTAATTCTTTCATAACTACTACGGCTATCAATGCTCATTTTCGACTATCCATGGGCCAGAATTTTTTGTCTGAACTTCAAGTTCAATCCAATCTAATTTCAAGGATCAAAGAACTCCAACAAGTTGATCCAGATCTTCAAAAGATCATGTCTAAGCTTACTTCTGAGTCTAGCTCTGACTTCTCTCTCAAGTTAAATGGACTCGTCTATTTCAAAGATAGAGTGTGTGTTCTTGACAATGAGGAATTAAGACAAGAAATGTTAAAAGAAGCTCATCAAAGTTCTTTCTCGATCCATCATGGATCGGTTAAGATGTATAAGGACCTAAAGCCACTATACTAGTGGCCATGCATAAAATCTGCCATCACGGACTTCGCATCCAAGTGCTTAACTTGTCAAAGAGTCAAAGCCGACCATCAAGTCCCTACTAGACTGCTTCAACCTATTGAACTTCCCCAACGAAAGTGGGATCGAATTACTATAGACTTCGTCACCAGTCTTCCTTCTACTCCAAGAAAGAATGATGTTGTATGGGTGATTGTTGATAGATTCACTAAATCTACTCACTTCATCCCTGTTCGTATGAACATGAGCTTGGAAACCCTTGCCGAGATGTACATTCGTGAAGTGATTCGATTACACGGTGTACCTTGGAAGAAAGTTCTCAGATTTGGAAGAAAAATGAAGATCAATCCCCGATACATCGGACCATTTGAAGTTATTGAAAGAATTGGTTCAATGGACTATCGACTAGCTCTTCCTAGAGAGTTCGATAGAATACACCATGTTTTCCATGTTTCAATGCTCAAAAGGTACCGATCTGATCCTTCACTCATTCTTGAGCCCGAAAAAATAGAATTGAACCCCGATTTGTCCTACGAAGAAAAACCTATTCAGATTCTTGACCGAGAAGTAAGAAAGCTTTGGAACAAGATCGTTCCCCTTGTTAAGATCTTATGGAGAAATCATAAGGCGGAAGAAGCTACCTGGGAATCTGAAGAAGTCATGAGGAAGCAATATCCTCACCTATTCGATTCAGGTAAATTCGAGGACGAATTTCTTTTAAGGGGGAAAGAATTGTAATATCCCAAATCCTAGCCTATAAGTATTGGAACCAATTTGCCTAGGTTGATAGCTTAATTGAATCTAGAATTAAGCTCAATTGACTAGTCAAGGGTCTAATTGAAAGACTAAATGAAATAAGTGACCACATTGAATTAAATGAGAAAGATAAGTATTGCATGCTAAATTTCTCATTTCCCCTAATGCCCTTGATTAATTCTATGATAAACAACTAATCAAGGATAAGATAGTAAATTCCTAAATCCATTACAAGGTTGTCATCTTCTCCATTTTCCTTTTATTTGGCCGAATAGAAGGAGAAAATAGAGAGAAATAAAGCTTGAGAAAATCAGCCATTGAAGAGGGAAAATTTAGCTTGCATGTATAGGATTTTGTAAGGAAATTGAGCTAGGAAGCAAAGTAAGTATGATTCTACCTTTGTTCAATTGAATAGGCAACTATATTTGTGAAATTGGATTGTTTGATGATGTTAGATGAAATTAGCTATTGAATATTTGATTAGATGATTAAATGGTTGTAGAATCATGAAAATTTGAAGAATGAACACTAGGTACTATGCTGGAAATTATGTGTTTATGATAGTGTAACAAAGCTAGGTTGCTGGAAAATTGAAATGTGGTGTTGAAGTGAGAATTGAATGATTAGAACTTAAAACTAAGCTATAGAATTAATGAATTTATTATGATCATGATTAGATATTGTAAAGAAGGTGTTAAACAAACTGAATTGTTAGCAAACAATGCTGGAAATGAAGGATAAAAGTATGAACATAGTCTTGTAACATAGAAAATGTTTTGTTGAATTGAAATTGAGTAAACATGCAAAATTAGGCATTATAACCAAGTTGCTCTGTTTTGGCTGCCTTGAATAATGAATTAACATTGACTAAACATGTTTAGGATGTCATATGAACTGAATTATATGGCCAAAACATTGGTTAAAATGAATTTAAGGCATTAAAATGTGATTAGGTACAATCTGCCCAGAATTTCTCTGTTATGGGCAGTCACTTTGAAAATTCACCAAATATTGTATAGATCAAATTCAGGGCTGAAATTTTAATGACATCATCCTTACTATGTCTACTTTCATTAGGTGAAAACATAACTGAAAAATGGGTCCTATGCTGGAAACTGTAAATAGGAATTGCTGGACAGTGCAAACTGTCCAGGCAGTGTAAATGCCATGTCTTTGAACAATAAACTATATTAATTGGCTAAGAACTAAAATGCAAGTTTATTATGGTCTTATAGACAATTTTGTCAGCTTTCCAACGGTGTATAGTAATCGAAATTCCGCAAGTTAAGTATACCGAGGTTACTTGTTCGACAAGTAACCTATCTATTGCTTTGTTTTCATTCTGGTAACGCTCCTGAACCGGGTTACGGCTAACCCGGGGATGGGGTGTTACACATTCATCAAAACCAAAATCAGTCACATGTTGCTACAACAATTAGCATGTGGATTCTTTTTCAATTTCCCTGAATCAATTTAATATTGTCTTTTTATCTGCATTAAAAGATAATCCCAAATTTTCACAAGTTTCCATGGATGCCCTAGCCTCCGATAACCCAACATCGGCTAGAGCTTTATCATTTGGATCAGTAGCATGTGAGACTCCCGATCCTTGCTTGGTAACCTTCTTCCTAGCTTGTTTAGATTGATGAGACAATTTCGCGTGACCTAGAGCCAACCATTTTTGTGTTTTGTCAAACTTTGATCGGAAGGAAAGAGAGCTTTGGCTCACAGAGTGTTTGATTATTTTGGGTCTAATTGAGGAGTCAAACACGGGTTCAATGGATACACTATGACCCAACGACTCATTAGATACAGAGGCTGCTTCGATTGGAATCTCAACCAGATTATCCCCACTACAGGCCCTATCAAAATAATTGGGCTTCGCTGGGTCCAAAAGGTCTGAGCCCTTCTCCACCTTGATCTCCAAAGAAGGCCTATTGCCATCAAAGTTAATTTTGCCACGTCGGGTTTCAGACTGCATTGAGCCACCATTATCCAAAATCTGCCATAATTTCTCATTAGTTCCAACGTTCTTGGCAGCAAGCCCTCTGGCCACTTCATGGGGCGTTGAAAAATGCTTGTTGCTATGTTTCTCAAAAAGCTCCGCTCTAACCCCCCGAATTTGCGTCTAGAAGTTAGTCGGATAGATTAGACGGTTTTGGTGAACCAGATTAGACGGTTTAGACTAGTTTCGGGAATAAATTCAAATTAAATGGTTTTGGTCGAAATAAAATGTAGGAAAATAGTCTAAAATATTTGAATAATATATTAAGGATTTTGGTAAAATCAATTTAATAAAATAAATTGGGGGTTAAACGACATTTTGAGTTGGTGACTAAAATGTAAAATTTTCAAAATTATTTTGGTGACTAAATTGAAAAAGGGTTAAAACTTAGAATCTTTAAAGAGTTATTATACCAATATTTTTAATCTGATTTCTCCCTTAGTTAAGGTTATTTTAAATGATTTATAAATGGTTTATTAAATAAAAATAAAAAGTATTTAATTAAATGGATTTTAAAGACTAAATTATATTCTTAGGCAACTACCTTTTTATCTCAACTTTTCTCTCCATTTTCCTCAGAATCCAAACTATCTTTTTTGCTCAAAAATGATTGGGAATCAAATCATTTGATTTCCATTTTTGATTACTTAATTGATTCTTGGATTTCTACACTTGATTTCTTGAAGATTTCAATCAAACTATGTCGATTAAGGGGAAAGCAAACCATTAGAGGTGATTTTCGTTTCTCTCCTCTAATCAAAGGTTCTTTACTGAAATTCCCAAGTTCTTGACTCTTTTGATTTGATTTTTAATGATGATTTGATTATTCAATGGTGAAATATTGTTTAATTGAGTTTTAATAAGGAAATTTATTGATCTTGTTTATGGATTGAACTGGCTGTGGTCTTGATTGATTTAGATTATATCTAAAGTGTGTTTAAATGATATGAAAAGATATTTACAAAAGAAATCCCGAAATTAATTGAATTGCTAATTTTCTAGGTTGAGAATAGTGAGATTTTGGGGTGTTTATGTGGTTAGAAGGTTGATGGAGTTATTTGATGGTTTTGATGATGCTTTTAGATGTTAAATGATGTTGATTTGATGATCAAATCGTTGGGTGGTGGCTGAGTTATGTTTAGATTGAATTTGGCAATGTTTTCGGTTGTTTTGGGAGGCGATTGTTGGTTTTTAGTTAGGCGAAGTGAAGATTTGTTGTTGTTGGGATTATAGATGAATAGCGATGCATTAATCCTCCATTGTTATGTGAATAAAATAGGGAGATTGATCTTTCATCGTTGCGTGAGGTTTCGATAGCTTCGGATGCTTGATTTCGGATCAACGAGTAGAGCTTGGTGTTGTCGGTGAGTGGAAACATGATTTTCAGCTTTATAAAGGTTTGAAAGTGATTTTGGAAGTTTATATTTAGTTTGACACACTGATCTAAGCTCGTAAGTAAGTATTGGAAGATTTCTCTCTCTTTTTCGTTCTATTTAAATACATTCTCATGCTCTTAAAATAGATTTGATTACCTACTGTTATATGCATGTTTTAGAATTGAAAGAGGCTGCAAATGATCCCATGTTGATAATTTATGAGTTTAGAAAATGGTTTGTAACATGGTTCAGAAAATGTTATATACACGGTTTATTACATTCGAAATGGGATATTGGAAATTGGTTTGTTGATGCATACGTAAAACAATGAGGTAATATGGTTTGAAACTATATATTGGCAAGTGACAATGATTAAATGTTATCGGATATAGTTGACTAGCCATAGGGTTTAAAGTGCACTATAATAAGTCGCCTCATGTGGGTTATAGGTAGCTCCCCCATGGGAACCGCAGTGGTTGAGGTAGAAATGAGATAGATTATCCCGTTGGTGGATATTATACATCGTAACCATTGAGGTGGTAATTGTTCTGATGCTCCGGTTCGAGGATGTATTTAGAAAGTGGTAAAGACGCCACTTGGGAAATCAATGTATCCGATGTAATTTTGCAAATAAAAATGATTTTTGTTTTAGGTCATTTCAAATGCCAATATATGAGAATTGATGTATCATGATTTGTATATAGAATTTGTATAATATGGTTTATACAGGAGATGCTCTTTAAATTTTGCCAATAGATGAACAAACATGTGAAGACTTAAATTGAGGTTTTCTTTTGAAAATGCTAGAAATCATTGATGCATGTTTAGAAATAGTTTATCCAACTTGTTTTAGAATGAGAATGAAGCATGAGATATTATTTAGCATGATTCTAGAATATATGGTTTTGAACAAATGGTTTAAAAAGCATTGTCGAGTGTTTTCTTGAGCCTCCCCCACTAAGCTTTTATGCTTACGCTCTCCTTTCTCATCAATGCAGATAAGTAAGGTTTCCGAGGCAACAAGCGAGCAATAAAGGAATCCCAAAAGTTGAGATTTCACAAGTATGGTTAAGTAGTAATAATGACAACGAGGGGCTCATTGTTGTTTGAGAGTATGTTTGTTAAATTCCATGTTTTGGAGCAAGTTTATATTGTTGGTTTGAACTTGTAAATGGCCTATAATGTCTTGGTATTGCTTTGGTTTATGTTTGGAGTGTTGAATGAGTTGTTTTATAGGAGGCATGAATATAGATTTACATTCCATGAACAATGTCATGATTGAAGCATGTTTTGGTATTCTCTTGATGTGGATTAATCCCTAGTATGTTTGTAAGTATGTTGGAAGCATGTTAGATAGTTTTTGCCTTGTTGAAAGATTGTTAGAACAACAAAAATTGAACATTACAGGCCAGTCATTTCGATACGCGGCTTAGTGTACCGGTACAATATGCCTTAAATTGTCCAGGTGTTTTGGTACTCGAGCAACTGTACCTGTACGGGCTTAGTGTTTTTAGTTGGTTGTCTCGATATGCGGGGTAGCGTTTCGGTACGCAAATTAGTTACTGAAACTGGAACTTTAAAATAGCACAAGCGTACTTATACACCTACATGTGTATCGATACGCCTGACAGTTAAATTAGGTATATTGGAATCTATGGTTTATATTTCTTGTGTTTTAGTCCTTGTTTGATAAGCACGAAATTGTAAGAGTTTGAAATGTTATTTAAAGCTGTAATTTGACCAGTGAACATGTAATATGACTAACTAAGGATCGGTAACTCTAATCTTGACTAAGTCCTTGTAGTTTTTTTGTTTTGCAAATTAGTCCCTATATTGTGTGTATGTTTAATTGAATGCCAAATTAATAATTGTTGTAACGAGTTTTCATCCGCTGCCAATAAGTTCACCATAGGTTCTTTAATTGCATATAGACAAGATAAAAAAAATGGTCGTTTATCGAGGTGATCTTTCACGGGTTTTCTTCGGTAAACCTAATATAACTCTCTCGGTTCGGAGTAACAGTTAGACCGGGTCAAGGGGTTACATTTGCCGAGAAACTTTCCGGTTGATCCTGGTCTATCCAGCACCGGTCCTTGTCGAATTCAGCCGTGGTGACTTTCAAATGATATTTTTCACCCTGCACGTAGCTTTAGAGGGAATATCTGATGGGCAGCTAACCCCAACAAGGATTCTAGCCATATCAAGCTGGCTTCTTCCAGCCGTATCCTCGTCCAACCTAATTGCATTGCCCCATCGACTGCCAATGGTTTTGAAAACTGATTCTTGCCATGCCATGATAAAAATGCCTTCAAGGCATACCATACTCGAAGCTTTTTCATGTTCATAAAATTATCTATAGTGTCAATACCGGAGAAGCACGAGTTCAACGGTGATTCTTTCATATCCCAGAAATTGGGCATTTGCTCTTCTTCTTCGAATCTGATAATGGCATAATAACCGGACCAACAACATACTTTAACCTTGAACCCATCTGATTGAAGTGCTTGCTGTACAAAATTCGTGTCATATATCGCGTTAATCTGTCAAACGTAGCACATTTTTAGCCACTCTAACTCCGCTTCCGAGACTGAAATTGGGATAGTTTCACCGTTGCTGCTTTCAGTATGATCTGAATCAACTTCCCTAGTATTTGGAGTTGATGTTTGCGGTTGATCAACCGTTTCAGTCTTTTCATGAAAATTGTTTACAAGTGCTTTTTTGTACGAAACCCCTTCTCTACGCTTGTTTAGATTCCTACTTCGTTTGATTAGCCTTCGGGGGTGAGTCCACATGATTCTTCAGTGATTCAGTGTTTTTTCTCCAGGAAGACTTTGACTGAGAAGCCATCTATTCAACTATCATTTTCGTCTTTGACAGCTCGCAAAGCTTCTGCTATTTTGGAGAATCGCACAAAAGCAAATGTGCTCTTCGATCTGGACCTTCCTGGACTGTTGTAGGCTATGTAAACATCCAAGAACTTACCATAAACCTCAAACGCTTCTCTGAGAGCTCACAAAATTGATAAAGACAGAAACACCTAACCTAGAAACCCTATTAGAGTCCTTATGCTTCCTGAGACCCTGACTGCGTATGTCTTGACTGGTCTTCTGCGCAGGGCGAAATCCCATCGCCATGTTCATCCTCCGATCTGCTGCATTCTGCTGCTGAAGACGGTGATCCTTCGCCTGCTGCTCATAGCGCTGACCCTTCACCTGCTGCATGTTTTCGCAAGTTGCAACAATTTTATTCATTACATATGTTTTGATTTAGATTATTTATGTGGGTTTTGTTCAAATTTATTTTGATTCATATCAAAATTAAAATTTATTTCAATATAAAAATAAATTGTAATGTTTAATTCAGATTATTATTATCGAACACATTTTTATACTATGATTGTATCTATAACTATACTTGAAATTCCTTAAAAATTAAATACACGATAAAATAAATATGCTTGTGAACAAAATAGATAAATATATAATAAATGGTGAATTATGCCAAAATATGGGTTTCTTGAAGCCTAATGGTACAGTTTGTAAGAGGCTAGTCCACACATATCATACAATCTTCAATCCAACTCAAATAAACCCGATTCAACTCAATTAAAAATTAAGGGTGCGTTTGATTCTAGAGAATAGAATTTATTTTTATTTTCTTGAAAAATAGAAAACGTGTTTAATTACAAAAATAGAAAATGATTTTTAGAAAATGAAAATAAAAATAAGCGAAAATTTGAAAACATAAAAAAATTATTTTTATTGAAAATATTTTAAGATAATAGAAAATATGAAAACAAGAAATTTTTAATTTTAACCTCATTTTAACTTAGGTTTGAATCCTTCTAATGCCATTTTTTTAAACTTTAGTTTATTTACTCATATTTTATTTATTTATTATTATAATATTTTCTAACTATATTTTATTTTAATTATTTAATAATTATTTTTCGTTTCTATTTTAAAATCCTGTAAACCAAATACATTTTTACTATTTTTATTTTTGAAAATAAATTTCATCTCTATTAACCAAGCATATTTTCCAATTTTTATAAAACTAAAATTAAAAATTATTTTCTAAAACAAAAAAACAAAAGTATTTTATAAAACCAAAGGGACCTTAAGTTCAATATTTCAAGTTTCTTCTTCAAGTCAGATTTATGTTTGAGTATTCGAAATATAAATCTTAGTTTTTTTATTTTTTAGAAGTTCTTTTAAATGAATTTGCCACAAGAGTATAGTGATTTTTTGAGAAGTTTTGTGATTTATGTTTGAGCATAAAATTCATTAAATTTGATTTTTTTATACATATAATTTTATGATTTTTTTCGATTTAACCCTTCTCACGTCACTCATTAATTAGATGGAAGGGTCACACCATTTTTTGTTGTCGTCAGATAGAAAGGCCAAAATAGTTGACACAGTTAAACTTTAAGGATCATATTTAACCAAAAAAATTAATGGTTAAAATGAAAATCAAATCATGGTTTAGGTGTTATATTATCTATCAAGCCCATAAATAAAATAAAATCACAATTTAATTTATTATTGCAAGAAAGCTTAATAGTCAAATAAGTTCTCAAGCTATACACCTTTTTTTAGATAAGTGTCGAAAGTATTTTTCAGGTTAAATAGATGTCTAACATTTTCAAAATTACTATTTAAGTACCTTGCCATTAACAACGGTTAAAAATTCCGTTAGGTAGATAGATGCCTTGCCGATGATAAGCATGTTTAATTTTATTTTCTTTTATTTTTTAAAAAAAGTTGAAAATTATCTTAAAACTCTCGAAATTTTTCAAAATAGTCCACAAACTCCTAAATTCCTAAGTCCCAATTATCGTTCCAACCGCTGCTGCCGCCAACGAGCCCGTCATTTTCGTTACCGAACCTTCATGATTATTTTCCCCATCTTCCTGTCACCGATAGTCGACAGACAATGTGCCTATCGTTGAATAAAGTCGAACTCGTGAAAGGAAAAGAAAACGACGGTCGATACGCCGACGAATGACATTCAAGTCTTACGACAAGAGAAGGTCTCATTTTGTCGCCGACAGCATGATGAACGTCGATGATAATGACCGGATTTGGAAATCTAAGAATTTTGAGGTTATTATGTGAATTTTGAGAAATATAGTAATTTTAATATTAAGTTAAAAAGAAATAAAAATATAAAAAATCAGTATCACGTGTCATATTTTAATTGGTTAAAAAAATTACTTTAAACGACCGTTAATGGCTAAACACCTAAAATAATAACGATAAAAATAAAAAATATATACTTAATTCAAAAAATACTTTAAGCACTTATATATCTGGAACAAAAGTCATAGTTTGACATGTAACATTTAAGCCTTATAAGAAACATTAGATACGCCAAACTGAAGAAGGCAAGAAGCAATGTGTCCAAAAGGGTTTGCCATAAGTATTTTAGTGGTGGTTTTAATATACCCACCAGCGTATATTTTTTCCAATTTTAAAACATTAATTGTTTTAATATATTATTTATGTATTTCATAAATATTACAAAATAATTTTTTCAGGACTGAACCGTCATTGTCATTTTAATTACTTGATAATATATATTTTCTTTAAATATAGTTAATAAAAATATTAAAAATTGAAATAAATAAGCATCATAATGAAATGAATTAAAACAATATTTATGAGAAGTCAGATTTTTATTTTATTTTGACTACTCAAACACAACTATTTAATTTCACACGGCATCGACTAAGTTTTACCATTTACATGCCTACGCGGCTACGTCCATTAATAATCATAATAGCTATGTCCCTTGTTTGGGGTTTTAGGTATTATCTTATCTCATTTATTTATCATTCTTATTAATAATGAGTTATTACCCAAATAGTTGTTCCATTTTTTCTAATAATATGACCTTCATCATTTTATTTTCAACAATATGGTACATTACTATTTAAAATTAAAAGTCGAGTAGATTGGTATCCGACTTCAAACAGTGATTTTCATAATAATAATAAAATAATAAAGTCGAAAATATTACAGTCTGACTTCAAACAGTATTTTTACACATGGCGTGCATGAATCAATTGAGGACGACTGTAACCTCATTTTTTTAATATTTTCTGGTAAAATACTGTTCAAAAACGAGGTGAAAGCAGTCGGACTTTTGGTTGATACAGTAAATTACAATATTATTGGAAATAAAGTGGGGAGTGTCATATTGTGGGGGGGGGGGAAATTAGACAACAATATTCGTGTAATTTCACCTATTAATAATGTTTTCATTTGAATTTATTTTTCTAGTTTTTGTATTTGATATTTATATTTCACTATAATGTGTTATTTTTATTTAATAATTAAAAAATTAAGTGAAATAAAAACCTAGATTATTTCTCTGAAAGATTTTAATTTTCTCTCCCTAGCCACTAAAAGTTTTTTTCTTTTTTTATTTAACCGGTTGCCGTAACTAGTCTTAGTACTAATTGTCGATCACCGGTGTTCATTATTTTTCTTGCTTTTTCATATTTTATTTTCTCAAATTTAATAAAAATCTCTACTCTTGTGGTACATGTTTCCTCTGCCTTTGTGGTCCGATTTTACTGGCTATTGTGGTTCGTTTCATCTGATGTTTGACACGATTCCAACATACCCTACCAGTCATTTGGTGCTCGTATAGAGATCCTCACGGCGCTAGCTTTCTGATTTGATTCTGTCAGCGATCATAGAAAAATTTGATCACCACTCATTTGATGCTTTGTTAGCTTATGTAATTAGACTTGTGTAGCGAAGCATCTGCGTGATAGTTTAGTTCGCTCACCACTCTTTTTTCATCCTGTAAAGCATCTCGTTAGCTATATACAAGGAGATTCATTATGATTTTTGAATTTTGATGGTATGCTAACCTCCATGGAAGGGTTTGTTTTTCTTTGCACATTTGTATGAAATTTTTAGTGGACCAGTATTTTTTTATCTTTCTTTGATATATTGTATTTGTAATATCTTTCATGGTGTTTAATAAAATTCAGACGTTATTAATAAAAAAATACAATTATATCGAATGTACACTCGTATCTTATGTATAATAATATGAAGTCGTAAACAATGGTGGTGTGTCTTTGGAGAAGAGAAGGAAGAAAAATGAATAGTTTGATGGTTGTGTGTATACTATAATTCATTTTCTTAGAGGATAATGCTATATGAATGAGATATTCTTCACATGTCTTGAAAGTCTATTAGGAGTTTCATTAGGTGGATTAATTATAGTTTGTCAGTCTTTTGATTTAAGACGACGACAAAATTTAATTGTGTATTGTCTCGTACAAATATAGAAGACATGATATGACCCTAAATCTTTCACGAGACATATTATAGAATGCAGACATATATACTTTGTACGTGTCGTGGTGAGATTTTTATTAAATGAGATGATGTGTATTTTATTCGAATCTCACTATATTATTTATATTTATTTTAAATTAAACCTTAAAATTTACTAAGGCATATTCTAATTTATTTTGATTTCCTATTGGTATGAATTTTTTTAAGGAAATTATAGGTAGACTAAGATTTAAACCGAACATTTTTGGGGTTTTCTTGTTTAAAAACAAGCAAGCAAGCAAGAGCCTTAGCTCTCTAGTAGTCTAGTTTATTTATTTCATTTTTCATATGAGTTGTGTCAAATTTATTTATGATATTGTTAATACAAATGCCATTTTTATACGTTTTATTAAATAATTTGGTCGTACGAGATGGTATATTCACGAGTTTGGAATAGCACGATAGAGTAGCTACACGTTTCATAATTTGAAATTTGACCTATTCTATTCGACTAATTTTATAAATTTATACTATTATGATAGGAGAAAAAGTTTGATACACAGTCCGTGTAAATAAACATTTACACATGCTTTTTAAATTTAAAGGTTAAGGGTTTAGTTTAGAGTTAAAAAATTAGGGTTTAAGTTGTAGGGTTTGAAATTTAAAATTAGTGTTTAGAATTTAGGGTTTAGAAATTTAGAATTTGTATTTTATAAGGTGAAAACACAGCTTGTATAAAATTAATTTTACACAACCTGTGTATCAAAGTTTTATCCTTATAATAATTTTAAACATTTACATTATACAAATCAAATAAATCTTTATTTAATAAAAAAATCAAATTTAAATTAAATAAAAACCGAAAATGAATCATATCTTCTATGGATACAATGGAAATATCAAATCAGCTAAAAAATTTACGTGCCTTTGGTTGAATCATTGGATGATAATAAAATATTATTTCTATTTATAAAACATATAAATATTAGTAATAATATAAATAAATTTATTTTAAATGTTAATAATTACAAAAAAAAATCTGAACGTCCAAGATATCAACGGCTGCAAGCGCATCATCCAATCTCTCAATCGTCCTTTTTAACATACTGTCATACTCTCCATTATACACACTGTAAACCCCAAAAAATAGCAAAACCAGAAACGAAAAGAAAAAGGAAACCCTCAAAACACAGAGACGAAAAGTGTACGACGAGGAGCTCCAAACGAAGTGCAGAAACAGGCAGCAGACATGGATTCTTCAAGCTCAAGCTTCCCATTGTCAAAGAGAAGGAAAACCGTTGATTCTAAAGAATCGCAACAACTGGAGTTAACTTCACCGGACATTAAGCTCGGAAACCCTCGTCTCTTCCTTTCGAATTCGCGGAACAAGCCTATCACCGTCTCTGCTTTATCAAACTCCGGTGGAGTACTATTAACCGGCGAAATGTGCTCAAGTCTCAGCTCCGGCGACGACTCCTCGGCTAGCAATGAGTCGTGTGATATTGTCAAGTATAGCTCGAGATTCGTAGATCTAAAGGTTAGTTCCATACTTTTTTTTCCTTTGGTTGCTGAGAAATGAAACGGCAGATGCGAAAGAGGTTATATTCATCAAAAGTACATCACCATTTGGTTGAGCCATGATGATGAATCTATTTGGTAAATATATTAATTGATTACATGAAAACCGTTGATAAATGTTCTTCTGCAGGCCAAGATTTTTGAAACCGAAATCTCAACGTGCATCAACGTCAACAAATTCAGGTTAATTTTCTCTGATTCCTTCACCTTCACTATCTTTTCAAATTTACACTCATATATTTCAAAATAGAAAACGAAAAACACGAATAGTTTCCCTCAACTCTCCGTTTTTTAAATTTTAACTTCCATTCTCGTTTTTTCAGTGCAGAAACAATCCCAACCATCGAGCTCATTGGAGACTCAGAGTCAGAGGAAACCGCATCGCCACATAGAAAAACACCACCGTCACAAGCGGAGCTAGACGAGTTCTTCGCCGCAGCTGAAAAATACGAGCAAGTTCGATTTACAGAAAAGCAAGTGTTTGCTTCTCTCCCCCTTCCTATTATTTTTAGTGCGTAGGATAAGTCGTGTCACCAAAATGGTGCATTTTAGCAATGCAGAATCAGGAAAATCCCAATTCTCTAACTAACTAACAAACTTTATATTTCGTAATATTCCCTCCGGATATTTTTTATAATTTTAAAAAATTTAAAATTACAGGTACAATTATGATATTGTCAAGGATGTACCTCTGGACGGTCGATACCAGTGGATTCAGTTAAAGCCCTGAAAGTGAGAGAGGGAGAGGTTAAGGTTACATGAGGTAGCACGGAGATATGGCACCTGACAGTTGACATTAGTGTAAACGGTGGCGAATATTTACTTGTTTCGTACAGCTTTTTTCCCCTTGGAAGTTAGGTTAATTTTTATTTTTGAGCAAATTAGTTTCTGATTTCTCAATTTATTTTGGTTGGGGTTTTGTTATATATTGATATGGATTTTGTTAGCATTTATTTGTTTCAATTCTTTTCACGGTTGAGATTTGAGAGTGGAGAGGAACAACTGTGTGGGAGGATAAGTTACTGATAACCGTTAACAAAAAGCTTACAAATTAACCCACAGAGCTGTGTGTGTGTGCGCGCGTGGTGAGAGAGATGGCCGAGCCACCAAGCGGTTGAAAGAAACAAGAGAATGGCACCGGCAGATCAAGTGTACGGTCGCAGAAAAACGAAATACATGTTCCACTTCACATTTTCCACTAATGCTCTGTTGAAAAAATTATATATATCGGTAGTATAATATTAATGTTAAATTATGTCACTTGGTAAATAAGCATGCTAATAATAAGTCGTGTCACTTGGTGAATAGACTTATTAATTGTTGGTTTAAAGTTGCATTTATTCAATTATATCTATTAACTTTTCAATAAATTTTTCTATTAAAATGATTAACATTTTCATCAAACGGTTTAATTTTTCCATCCCTATATAAAGGAGAGATTTCCAAACATTTCACAACTTTGAGAAATCAACATTATTCACAAATCCATACACGTATGGAATAACTTTTCAATAAAACTTCTAATTTTGCTAATCTGGTCCCTGTTGGGAAACGCCGGTACACCTCATGACGCAGCGAAAAAATTGTCTGGCGTAATCCACCAGTGATCTATGTACAAGGGACGTATTCGGAGTGATAAAGGATGAAAACATTACCTCGAGTAATCTAGAATTCTGCAGTGAGTATAGGAGAATCCAAATCAAATCCGAGTCGTTATAGCAGAGTTCCGACCTCTACGTAGTCCACCCGAATGAAACGAACAATTTTTCTCTTCTCTAACTGTTAGAGAGGATTTTTGAAAAAGACGCTTATTTTGGCTGCTAGACCTTATGCCTTTATATAGCATTTAAAAACATAATTCGAATTAAATTCGAATTCTTTAAATATAAAATATATTTAACCGAATATAAGTAAATATGTAGAATCTGGTTCTACTTTAATTAGATTTCTTTTAGATATATATATATATATATAATAGTATTTGATAATTACAATAACTTATCAAATATTAACATATATATAAAAATGAGATTATCCATAATTACAATAATTATAATAATTTCAGTTTCTCACTAATTACGTGTACAACAAGTTTATACACATGCTATCTAGTCGATATTTGTTCGTTTCAATCACAGGGTGTGACCCTTGTAGGTTCATGTAACGTTAGCAGTAATATCTAGAACAATTCTAATATTACAAGAAATGAGTGGCATCTAGCAATACATTATTACTACCTAAGTTACATAAAATCGTGGTTCGATTTAACCTTTTTCCGTGATTAACTTCTTTTATGTATTTCATCTTTTTGTCCTCATATCTAGATCAGACACAAGTCATGGATTAGTCACACTTGTATAGTCCATCTAATGTTTCTTGATATCTTGAGTAGACTATTATAAACGAATAACTATGATATCCCATATCAATTTATTCAAGCATGGCCATGCATTTTCTAATCTCACTCAATCAAGTGGCCTATGGTATTACTCCTATTATGTAGGAGGGACAAATCCTATCTTGATCAACCATATTTTGCTACATGGATTGTGACATATCCAATATTAGTCTTTATAGTGTAATCAGTTACGACACACGTTTGACCGTATCAAAATATGTCACTCACGATGTTGAAATAATGATGATCTCAAGTTTGAGGATCATACATGTAGTTATCATTATAAGCCATGTTGTGACTGTCACATAATAATCCAAGAAACATGCTCATAGCGGATCAGTCCAGTATGTCGTTCCCTAACTGTTGGAGTATGCCCAAAGACCAATTATGAGATGGTTGTAAAAGACATACTTATTTTATCTTGTTTATTAATAAGAAGTCATTATTATTATTTCAGTATTATTCTGTGTATCTATAAATAAACTGAATTATAATAAAGTCCTTAGAATAATATAGTTATTCTTGAATGTCCTTAGTCGAGAATTATTGTGAGCTTGGACAACAATAATGTATTAAGACTAATATGTAGTTGATTGATGACAAAGTGTTATCATTGACATGGAGATGTCAAAATCAATGTATAAGTATGTGTTAGGGAACGCAATACTGGACTGACCCGCTACGAGCATGTTTCTTGGATTATTATGTGACAGTCACAACATTGCTCATGGTGATAACTACATGTATGATCCTCAGACTTGAGATCATCATTATTTCAACATCGTGAGTGACATATTTTGATACAGTCAAACGTGTGCATAACTGACTACACTATAAAGGCTAATATTGGATATGTCACAATCTATATAGCGAAATATGGTTGATCAAGATAGGATTTGCCACTCCTTCATAATATGAGTAATATCATAGGCCACTTGATTGAGTGAGACTATAAAATACATGACCATGCTCGAATGAATTGATATGGGATATCATAGTTATTCGTTTATAATAGTCTAATCAAGATATCAAGAAATATTAGATGGACGATACAAGTGTGACTAATCCATGACTTGTGTCCGATCTAGATATAAGGACAAAAGGATGAAATACATAAAAGAAGTTAATCACGGAAAAAGGTTAAATCGAACTACGATTTCATGTAACTTAGGTAGTAATGATGTATTGCTAGATGCCACTCATTTCTTGTAATATTAGAATTGTTCTAGATATTACTGCTAACGTTACATGAACCTACAAGGGTCACACCCTATGATTGAAACGAACAAATATCGACTAGATAGCATGTGTACAAACTTCTTGTACACGTAATTAGTGAGAAACCGAAATTATTATAATTATTATAATTATGGATAATCTCATTTTTATATATATGTTAATATTTGATAAGTTATTGTAATTATCAAATACTATTAAAATATATATATCACCAAAAGAAACCAAATTAAAGTAGAACTAGATTCTACATATTTAATTATATTCGGTTAAATATATTTTATATTTAAAGAATCTAAATTTAATTAGAATTATGTTTTTAAATGCTACATAAAGGCATAAGGTCTAGCAACCAAAATAGGTGTCTTTTTCGAAAATCCTCTCTAATAGTTAGAGAAGAGAAAAATTGTTCGTTTCATTCGGGTGGACTATGTAGAGGTCGAAACGCTACTTTGATGACTCAGATTTGATTTAGACTCTCATATACTCGTTATGGAATTCCAGATTACTTGAGGTAATATTTTCATCCTTTATCACCCCGAATTTATCCCTTGTACATGGACCACTAGTGGATTATGCCGGATAATTTTTTCGATACACCATGAGGTGTACCGGCGTTTCCCAATAGTGGTATCAGAGCCACTTGTACGATACGAATTCGGACTTAAATACTTGGATGATGCTTTTGTATGAGATGTATGTTATTAGATTATGGTTTATTCGATTTTTGACAAATATATGATATTTTCATGTTTTAGATTGATTCACGCCTAATCTGAATAAATTAAGTTGATTGTTCCGAGTGATTAAAGAGTTAGTCACAGTTTTGTTTGGGTTTCAGATGTTAAGCGTTAACATACGTGGGTGATAATTATATTTTAGACTAATAGTTAGTCTATAGATCACGTGCGGGGAAAGTAACAAAGAGTTGTTCAAGTAAAAACCTCGTGGATTTTAAGATCTTGAAAAACATGATAATGTTGATAAAAGTTATCAAATCGTGAGGTTTTTACACAACAATTAAGATGATGATTTTTAAAAATTTCCCCATCACTGACCGATCAACGGCACACCCACCGGCGGCTACGAGGCCGCTGGACCCCCGTAAGGGGGCTCTTCCCCTTTAAACCCCAGCAAGGGGCTTCACCCCTTGACCCCTGCGTAGGGACAATCTCATAAAGCCTCAATAATAAACTGCATCGTTGTTATTTATGATATACACGGTGTTAGAAATGCATGGTTATAGCCCAATAGCCTATTTACTTTGGTTTTATATAAATACGGCCTGCGCGTCGTGCCTTTCTTTCTTCTATTGTAACTCTCTTCCCATCTTACTCATCTTGTATGTAAAACGAGTTTCTGAAAAATTATAATATTTGCGGAGAAAAGCGTGGACCAAAGGAGCAGAATGATGGGCCAATCAAAGGTGAATTAGATGCTTGAGAAGCAAGTTCTATCTTTAGTATTTTGGTTCTCCCATTGGCTTGGGATGGGCCACCTTAGTTTTAAGGGCTATAACCATTGCATTTATGTTTACTGCTTTATATGTATGTGATACAATGTATGTTTTTTTGGCATGATGGTAACTGATTAGATCATAATAGAATGGTGAAATTAATATAAAAAACCCTCCATATTTAATTAAAATTAGTCATCCAATATTATCCCTCGTTAAAACCTCGATCGATATTATGTAGGTTTTGCCAAAGCAAAATACTTAGATCTATCTTGGTTAAATGCGAAGAATAAGCAAGTGATATTCACTGGTAGTAATATTGGTTAAACTAGGTTGTTCTAATAAGATTAGAAACCTAAAGACTAATGATTGTTCAAGAACTTTGGTGATTGAAAACAATACGAAAGTGCATGTCTAGGATTGGTTCTTTGAAAGACTTGGTATTTAAGCGTGCCCAGTACACCACCTCTCTTTTCATAAGTTATCTACATGGTGCACTGTTCATTATTATTCTTTCTATTAGACCATATGAACTTTTATTTTGGACAAATAGTTGTTCATCAAATATAAGAATTACATGAGATGTAATTAGCAAGTGTTGCTTACCTAAATAATTGAATTCTTGGAGTAAATCCAAAACTGACTTAGAATGAAATGAAATATGGATTTTTACCCATTAGAAATACTTTTAGCAAGTTTTTCGATTTTCAGGGTTTTTTAATAGTGAGAATGTTATTACTTTATAAACTTGATAAATAGGTACTTATAAAACATATTTTATCGTTGTAGATTTATGGCAAACACATTATCATTGCGATCCGTCCTTGAGAATGACAAATTAAATGGCTTGAAATTCCTTGACTGGTTCCACAATTTAAAGATTGTCCTCAAACAATAACGGAAACTATCAGTCATCGAAGAACTTGTCCCTAAAAAGCCAGCAAATGATGCCTCTAAAGATGAATTGGAAGCCTTTGAAAAATACTCAAGTGACATGGTAGATGTCGGTTGTTTAATGCTTGCGACCATGACCCTTGAGCTTTAGAAGCAACATGAGGACATGGTTCCCTATAAGATAGTTAAAAATCTCAAGGAATTATATGAGGGGCAAGCTCGTCAAGAGAGGTATGAGACCTCTAAGGCTTTGTTTCGATGCAAGATGGTTGAGGGAACTCTAGTGGGAACTCATGTTCTCAAAATGATCGAGTATATTCAGACCCTGGAAAAGTTGGGCTTCCCTCTAAGTGTTGAATTGGCTACTGATGTTATCCTACAATCGTTGTTGGATAGTTTAATCAGTTGTTCTTAATTTCAATATGAATGAAATTAACAAATCATTGCCTCAGTTGCTTGGTCTGTTAAGAACAGTAGAAAACAACATGAAAAAGGTTGGCTGCAAACCTATTTTGATGGTTCGAAAGGATAACAGAAAAGGAAAGCCCAACACCAAGGCAAAACCAAAGCCCAACAAAGGAAAGGTTGCATTGAAACCCAAAGGAGAAGTTGCAAAAAAAGAAAAGTGTTTCCATTGAAACAATGTTGGACATTGGAAGAGAAACTACCCTGTCTATCTTGAGAACATCAAGAAGGCAAGAGAAAATGGACAGTCTAGATTAGGTATTTATGTTATTGATATTAATATATCAACATCTACTTCTTGGGTATTAGATACCGGTTGTTGTTCTCACATTTGTACTTCTGTACAATGACTAAAAAAGAATAGAAAATTGGCAAAATGAGATGTGGACCTACGAGTGGGAAATGGAGTAAGAGTTGCTGCATTAGCTATAGGAACATATACTTTGTCATTACCTAGTGGACTTGTTTTAGATTTAGAAGATTGTTATTTCGTACCTAGTTTGACTAAAAACATTATTTCAATTTCTTGTTTGGACAAGATTGGTTTTGAGATTATTATTAAGAATAATAGTAGCTTTTTTCCCTCAATAATGTTTTTTATGGTACGGCTCAATTAATCAATGGCTTCTATATCTTAGATCAAGATAATTCTATATATAATGTAAATATGAAATGATCAAAAACAAATGACTCTAATCAAACTTATCTCTGACATTGTCACTTGGGTCATATAAGTGAGAAACGCATATCAAAACTTCATAAAGATGGATTTTTTGATTCTTTTGTTTTCCAACAATTTGATATATGTGAACCTTGTTTAATGGGAAAATTGACTAAATCACCGTTTGACGGTAAAAACGAGCAAGCAAGTGATTTAATAGGCCTAATACATAGTGATGTATGTGGACCAATGAATACGCAAGCAAGAGGATAGTTTTAATATTTCATTACTTTCACTGATGACTTCAGTAGATATGAGTATGTTTACCTAATGCATCATAAATCTGAAGCCCTTGAAAAGTTTAAGGAATTTAAGAATGAAGTACAAAACCAACTAGGAAAGAGTATCAAAGCTCTTCGATCAGATCGAAGAGGAGAATACTTAAGTCTAGAGTTTGATGAACTTCTTAAAGGATGTGGGATTGTCTCACAACTTACACCTCCAGGTACTCCGCAACACAATGGAGTCTCTGAAAGGAGAAATCGAACGTTGTTAGACATGGTTTGGTCAATGATGAGTCATGTTGATCTTCCAACTTCTTTTTGGGGACATGCGTTAGAAACAACTGCTTTCACACTAAATCGGTTCAAATGACACCATATGAGATATGGACTGAGAAGCATCCTAGTATGTCTTTTATGAAAATTTGGGGATGTGAAGTTTATGTTAAACATTAAATGTCTACAAAACTCGAACCCAAATCTCATAAGTGTAATTTTGTGGGATATCCTAAAGAAACTAAAGGATAATATTTCTTCAATCCACCCAAGAGCAAAGTGTTTGTTGCTCGAACAAGAGTCTTCCTCGAAAGAGAATTTATTTTTAGAAAAGGAAGTGAGAGAAATATTGAACTTGAGGAAATTCAACATCAACCACAAATCATTGAACCAGAGATTGAACAACAACAAGTTCCACAACTAGTTGAGGAACATCCAATCGTACTTGAAACACAACCACTACGAAGGTCTATGAGAGAACGCAATGCACCTAAGAGATATGGATTTCTTGTCATATTGCATGGAGATGTTCTTCTCATGGACCAAGATGAGCCTAGGACTTATCAGGAAGTAGTAGAGAGCCCAGACTTTGAGAAATGGCTAGAAGCTAGGAAATCCGAGATGGATTCCATGTCAGAAAACTAAGTATAGAATTTGGTTGACCCACCCGAAGGAATTAAGCCCATAGGGTGCAAATGGGTTTTCAAAAAGAAAACCGACATGGATGGAAATATACAAACATACAAAGGGCGATTAGTCGCTAAGGGATTTCGTCAAATTCATGGTATAAACTATGGTGAAACTTTTTCCCCTGTTGCTATGTTTAAATCCATCCTGATATTGATTGCAGTAGTTGCATATTATGATTATGAAATCTGGCAAATGGATGTCAAAACCGCTTTCTTTAATGGAAAATTGGATGAGGATGTGTACATGACACAACCTGAGGGTTTTGTCAATCCAAAAGATGCCCAAAAGGTATGCAAGCTACAAAGATCCATTTATGGACTGAAGCAAGCTTCTCGAAGTTGGAATCTTTGTTTTAATGAGGCAATCAAAGAATTTGGTTTTATTAAAAATTAAGATGAACTATGTATTTTCAAGAAAACTGGTGGGAGCACAATCATATTCTTGGTATTGTATGTGGATGACATACTAATAATAGGAAATGGCATACCTATCTTACAGTCTGTAAAGACTTGGTTAGGAAAATGTTTTTCTATGAAAGACTTGGGTGAAGCAACCTACATATTAGGAGTCAAGAACTATAGAGATAGATCAAGACGACTCTTAGGACTAAGTCAAAATACATACATAGATAAAGTACTAAAAAAACTCAGTATGGAAGAATCTAAAAGAGGATTCTTACCTATGAGACATAACATTTCGCTCTCGAAGGAAATGTGTCCTTCAACGCCTCAAGAGAGAGAACGAATGAGTAAGATACCATATGCTTCGGTCATTGGATCTATCATGTATGCCATGCTATGTACACGTCCAGATGTATCATATGCACTAAGTATGACAAGTCGATACCAAGTAGATCCTGGTGAAGGTCATTGGGTTGCAATAAAAAATATCCTTAAGTACTTAAGAAGAACTACGGATACATTCCTTATGTATGAAGGTGAGGAAGAGCTAAGTATAAAAGGTTATACTGACGCAAGCTTTCAAACTGCTAAGGATGATTCTTGATTGCAAACTAATAAGACTAATTTGTTTGGCTGCTATGCCCAAGAGGGTGTCGAGGGCTTGCTCGGCAGAGGGCGTGCTTGCCCACTCGGTGTGCGCGAGGCTCGGCTAGTGTGCACTAGGCTCGGCCTGCTCGGCCATCTGGTGTGCGCTGGGTTTGTCTTACTCAGTCACCTGGTGTGCGTGGGGCTCAACTTTCTCAGCCACCTGGTGTGCGCGGTGCTCAGACCCTAGGGTGCAGTCCGTGATAATTACAATAACATTGTATAACCTAATCATAATTAGCTCTAATGAGATTTTCGTAGTAAAGAAAATAAATGAAAACTTAAGGATGTTTTGGCTCTAATCAGTTATTCTTGATGCATCTATGCCTTTAGTTAGGGGGAGTATGCACATGTTTTAGTCTATATATCTTGCTTATACATCATTCACATGCATGTAGGCTCGTCCAAAGTTGAATTTTCGGACTTATTTTTGTCCAAAATGTATTTTCTGGCAAAGGAGTATCAATATGGGTAATATCGTATCGATACGGGTTGCTATTTGGGCTTCGATACAGTTGGCACTATATCGATACGGTGGATTGATACGCCTAGTTAGCGTATCGATACGGTATATGTAGACTCTTTAAATCTGGCCTTTAAAATCATATCCACTTTAATTAAATTCAAATCCCCTTTTTCTCTCAAAACCCTAACCAAAAACCCCTATAAAAACCCCTCTAATCTCATTGATTTATCACACGAAACTTAAAATTCCTTGAGGGTTTTTCATCAAAACATCAAGGCTCCAGCTTTGCTAGCAATTTTGTGCATTGTTCATCCTTCATTCCTCCAATTTCCGATATCAAGGTATAAAACCCCTTTCTTTCTTTTTAAATTTTTTGTTTAATTTCCTATATTATTTTCAATTGATTTTTGTATAGAAAGTATATATATAGTATGGGTTTTGAAGGGTTTGCAAAAATTCTTTAAAATCTGAAATTTTTATTTGGAATATAAAATTATATCGTATATTTTTCAAATCTGTTTTTCAAATTTATTTTTTGAAAAATTATTTTTTTATACTTTTATATATTTTTAAAACCTAAAATATAGTGTTTTTCACAATACCTTGAATTATTGGAATATTTATTGGATCGAATATGATGATAATTGCATACATTGTTTTCGAATGTTTTTGATGTTTTTCAGGCTTATAATGTGGTTGAAAAAGATACCAAGAAAAGTGGTAGCATCGAGTTCATCAAATCCCAATACTGAACCCAAAAGTTTTTTAAAACCAAACATTGGCTTTATAATTCAAAATAGTTTTCAAACACCTTCGGCTATGGCCCATTATAAACAATATCAAGGTTTTACAATTAAGGATGAATGAGTTGTTTCAATCCCCTTTCTAAACTCAGAACGCTTTAAATTTAGATACTTTGGGTTGTTAAAACAATGGAAATTCTTACCTTTTTTAAACCTCATTTCGTCTTTATATCGAAACTTTGTTTTAATCTTCTTTTCAAATGCCCGGTGTATTCTTGATGAAGAAAAAGAACATGTGATTGCTATTGAATCTTACCTTATGAACAGAAAATTTTGTATTGATCAAGAGGTTTTATGCAACGTTTCATTGGGATAGATAATGAACATTCTTTGGGCCACACACAACTAGGCTCCGTAACCGTTCTTGATAAACCAATCGATGAACACTCTCTCATTCGTGCTAAATTTTAGTTCATCAACAACGAGTGGGTTCGAGTAGTTAATCCTCATCCTCTTCAAGTTCCTCAACCTCCTCTGGTGGCTCCACAAGGTCCTTTTGCTCAACCATCCAATGATGCTATGGTGGTCTTTCTCACCGAGCAATTCACTTCGATGTGCACTCACATGGATGGTGGTTTTACCGCTATTGATACTTATTTCACCGCTTTGGAAGAATGAGTTGGGGTTATTGAGAACCGAGTCACCTCGGTTGATCAACATGTCGTAACCATTGAGCAACAACAAACCTCAATGAATGTCTCTCTCACTTCGTTTTATGGCGTTTGGCTCAATTCTCGCGTTCCTCCGCCCCAAAACGATGATGAGGATGAAGAGGACATGGATGAATATGATGGCAACGATGATGAGGACGAGTTGTAGTACATCTCATCTCATTTAAGCTTTCTTTTCTTATGCACCTATGTTTTATGTTTAAGAACCTTATGCTTTGCTTTATGTTTTAGGTTATGTATTTGGATATTAAGTTTGAATTTCCTTTGATTTTATGCTTGCTTTGGATTATATTTGAACTTTAATGCTATGATGTTGCTTTATTTATGCTTTGAATTATGCTTTAATTTCCTTTATCTTATTTATATCCCTTAATTATGCATTGATTTTGATCTAACAAAAAGGGAGAGAAGAAAGTGTAACAAGTGCCAAAATTTTTAAATCTTTATACCTTTTGAAAAACCTATCTTAAATTAAGGGGGAGAAACTTTTCAAAAGTTTTCAAACACTTAAAAATTTTACTTTGGTTTTGTTATATCAAAAAGGGGGAGATTGTAAAACCTATATTGATTTTGATATAACAAATTATATAATGGCTTATTTGCATATACAAATAAAATTTTAAGTATTTGAAATACTCACTTAATTGACAAGCATTTGAACCAAAAAAACCTTCAAGTCAAAAATATTTCAAGTGTTAAAATTTTCTAAGTATTTTCAAGCCAAAATTTAACTCTATGCCCAGGCGTATCGATACGCTTAAGTTGTATCGATACGGTTTTCCTTTACTAGAATTTCAATCGATAAAAGTGTACTGATATGGTTAACACCGTATCGATACGAAATTCATCTGGGCAAGTTTTCAAGCCATACCCTACCGATATAGTTGGTCACCGTATCGATACGATTTGATGATGTTTGATAAATCTTTGCATTTATTGTTTCCGACCGTTGCTTGTTAGTTATTAGAATCACAAAATTTTAAATGACCGTAACCGTATCGATACGCTCTCATAGCGTACCGATACACTTTTTGTTAAAATCCAACCAAGAATTCCAGTGAGAAAAATCCGTATCGATACGGTATATGAGTATCGATACGCCCCTTGATTTATACTTAAACTGTGCTGATACGCCTTCCCGTGTACCGATATGCCCCTGGTTTTTTAGTCACAACGGCTCTTTCTTCTTTGAGATAGGTACCGATACAGTCACTAGGGTACCGATACGCTGGGTAGTTGAAGAGTATTTATTGCACCAAAAATGCAACCCAACAGCTAGATTAATGGTCTCAACCACCCAAACGGCTAGAATTCAATGCAATGGTATAAAAGCAAGCCTCCAAAGCACCAACAACAACCATTGAACCCTCAAGCAACATCCAAGCAATTAATCCAAACTCTTGTGCCTTAGATTCAAATTCTTTACACCCAACTCATTTGTGTTCTCTATTGTAAATCTTTATTTGGAGTTTGGGAAGTGTTTTGATTGAAAATGGGGCAATATCCATCTTGTGAGAGATATTTTTAAATTTCCAATTTCTTCTTTGTATTGAGAGATTTCTTGGGTCAATTTTTAGGTAGAAAGATTGACCGATTGTAAAGGTTACCTCCTAAGCCTAGAAAAGGGGAAGAAAATCTAGTGGATTATGTTGAAAATCCTTAGTGGGAGCTAAGGTAGTGGATGTAGAGCTTGTTAGAAGCTTGAACCACTATAATTGCCTTTGTCCTTCATTTTTCAATTTCCAATTTGCTCCCTCAAGTTTTAAATAGCCAATTCACTCCCTCTTAGCCAAATCACTATCTTTTGATCCACTCAACAATTGGTATCAGAGCCTAACTCTTTGAAGGCTTAACATACACAAGAGGAGATCCTTGAAGAGTGTTGATCATCCATCCATTCATTGCCATGGCATCTACCTCCGGGAAAAATCTATACGAGTCACAATCGATCACAAAGCCACCTTACTTCAATGGGGATAACTATCCCTATTGGAAGAATCGGATGCGACTCTTCATCAAATCCACCGACTATGTCTTTTGGGATGTTGTAGAAGATGAACTGGCAATTCGATGAAAAGAGACGATGAAGGAAGACTTGTTTCAAAGACAAAGGTGGAGATGACCGATGAAGATCGGAGAAGACTCCAAATCAACGATAAGGCTATATACATCTTGTTTTGTGCACTCAGTCTCGACATGTATGCCAAGATGTCTTCGTCCACAAGTGCAAAGGAGGTGTGGGACAAGTTAGAGACCACTTACGAGGTCACCAACGACGTGAAGGAGACCAAGATTGGGATCCTCAATCTAAGCTACGAGAACTTCAAGATGGAGCCGGATAAAAGCGTCTCCAAGATATTCGACCGGTTCTCAATTATTGTAAATGGTCTCAAGGGCTTCGGTGAGATCATCCCTGAAGACAAGCTTGTCTGGAAGCTACTCTACTCTCTTCCCGAATCATGGGATAGGAAGAGAACCGCAATCATTGGGGCAAAGAACTTGAAGACATTAAAGCTCGATGTAATATCCCCAAACCCGAGCCTAGTAGCATGTTACTAAAAGTGGTAACTTAATTTAAATTAGGGAATTGTGATATCCCTAAATCGGGACTAGAAATTGTTACCATTAATTAGACTTATTAGCTAGTCAAACTATGCCCTAATAGAATGAAAGTTTAAGGAGCTAACTGTGAGAATTAAAAAGAATGATACTCAAATTAAAAATGACCAAAATGAATATATATTGAAAGCTCACTATTGCATGGTAAAACTAAATTAGATTATGGACATTACACATGTCCTCCAAACCCTACCATGACCGGCCACTATGGGTTATACACCATCTTCTTCATTTGTTCATCAAACCTAAAACACTATTGAGAGAAAGGAGAGAAAATGCAAGCTTAATCCATATGGGGATTGTAATAAAGCTTTGAAATTGTGTTCAATTTTAAGGTAATGTTTAGTTTTCATGAATTCCTCTTTGATTTTGTGATTATAACAACTTGTTTGGCTTGAGAAATGTTAGATTGATTGCTGGAAATTGGGAATTTATTTAGAGTCTTGTATGTGTTCTTATATTGAACTGATTGGTGTGTATGTCTAGTGAGAACATATTAGAATCGAATGGCCTTTGAAATTGATGTTGTCATTAACGAAATTGATGGTGAATTGTTATGTTAGTTGCTGGAAAAACTTAGATGATAATTAGAATGGATGATTGATATGTGAATTGAAATTCTTGTTGCTGGAAATTATAGTGAGACAATGTCTTAATGAACCAATTCGAAAATATTGCTCAATTGCCCTATTTTTATATATTTGACACATAATTGGACTGACTTAGACATTTTGGGTGAGTATATATGTTGAACAATCATGTTAGAATCATTGTCTAAGTGATTAATGAAGCTAGAATCAAGCTTAAGGAAATCTATCTAGAAAACTCTATTTTGGGCAGTAAGTTTAAACATTTGTAGAAAATCACATAGAACAAATTAGGGAATAAATCTCATATGTACAGAATCATGAGTATGTCTAGTTTCATATACAACAAACGGAATCGAATTCCGAGTTATAAAACAGCTTGTAGAGATTAATCTCTAAGGACAGTGCAAACTGTCCAATAGCATAATTTGGTCTGTCTTTAAATAAAAAATTGTATTAATTCACAATGAATAAAAATTCAAGGCATATATGGTTAGAAGGATAATTAAGTTAGCTTTCTAACGGTGAAAACGGTTCAAAATTCTAATGTACGAAATAAAAGATATGAACATTTAAGCAAGTAGTGCACATGCTGTCATGCAGCAACAATCTTGATGTTTTGAATTGAATGCTTGAATGTATGGAGTCATATAATGACTTAAATGGTTGATGAATTCTACCTAGTACACTATGTTATATGTAATGATAAATCAAGTGGGAATTGAGGAAAAAGGGGATCACATAGATCAACAAGCTAGTAGAGAGAAAGGGATTTCGATTCGGGAACGTCAATAGCTCAAAAAATTCATGTGCGTGTAGTTTAAAGTTTGGAGAGGGCGGTAACCTCTCCAAGTCCATTTTTGATTTGAATTAGTTATTGATTCTTAGTGTAAATTGTGTAATGCGCTTGCTATTGAGCATTAGCAAGGTAAGTGCATTTTTGAGAAGTTTTGAGTGGTTACTTGATTGAGAATCATGCTTGAATTATAATTGATAGCCATGATATGCTTCTTGTTTAATTGAATTCTATTGAAATGAAGCATGTTTGTTATAAATTAGAGTAACTCAATTTATTGTTTAATGACATATTGATTGGCATTCCCTCATTGACTATTGGAATATTGAATACTTGACTATTGATATTGGAATTGGCATTGAACCCTATTCGAAAAAGGGCTATTGGCACTAGATGTGCATATTGATTCAAACTATATATTGAAATGGTTAAAATGATACTATTGTAATTCTTGGTCTCGAATCGGTCATAGATATAGTTGGCATGCCATAGAGTCCATAAAGCTCAGTGTCAGGGTGAACTACGGTTCGGGACACTCGTCCTTATTTGGTGACAGTGGGAGGGAAGAATTGTTATTGGTCATTGGCGACAGTACGAGGGATTAATGACCGGTACTTGTACCATATTGATTATTGTTTTGGTGACAGTTTGGTTGGGGACTCGAGTATCTAGACTGAGTAATCGATTCTCAAGGCTATACTTAAAATGAAAGACATACACCACATCTATAGAATCTATGAAAGAAAATAAAAAAGTAAATTGTATTGGTAAATGCTATATAATTGACCGTTGATGTTATCCGAAAGGCATATTGTACTCCTTATTATGCAATTGATGATTGATACATGCTTATAGTATAAACCTCACATTTTTTATGATTAAATTGCACATATGGTTATTGTCTTATTGATTGTTCGAATGGTTTCTTATTGATGGGGGAACCATACCATCTATTAGATGGTTTATAGTTGAGACTTGATTGTTTGATTGCTTGCATTCTTTAAACTCACTCACTAAGCTTTGCTTATCAAGTCTCCTTGCTACGATACAGGTTAATATCGGATCTTAGCTCGAAGTCAAGGCTCACTCAAGTCACATTTTGCTTGAAAAGTATGTATTCAATTTGTTATAGCACTCCTAGGATGGTGGCACCTAAGGCTTGTAAATATATGATTATCTAGCATGGTTTGTATAACTTAACTTAAATTAAGACCCTTAAGGTGTAATGTTTGCATTTGGGGCATCTATGCGCATAGATGACTATTATGCTTGATAATTAGGATTGAACCTTGACTCTTTCATGTGCTTGCTATTGTCACGCCCGTAGAACCTCGTAGTCTCGAACGTGCGGCCTTAGACGCTCTCGAATGATGCAACGCTTAAGTCATCCTGGCGATCAAAGCTTAACAAGCTAAGATCCTTGCGAAAAACAAAGAACAACTGAAAGGAAATGGCTAAGAAAAGCTAGGCAATGAGAATTGAGTGAATGCTCTATGTATTCCTCAAAATTGAAGTGTGTTCAAATGAGGTGGGGGTAAGCATATATTTATACTTGAAGCCCCCTACATCCAACGGTTAAGATAAGAGTACATCAATGGTCCAGATTAAAGCAGCACAAACATATCCCTTGATCCTAGCTATTTGGGTAAAACTTGCCAAAGATAAAGGGCTACAACAGATATGGTAAGTTTAGAAGGAAAAGGCTTGTTGGCTTGAGATACTTGCCATATCTGATGGCTCTTCAACCCCAAGTGATAGGCCATCTCGGTTTGGTGCTGGCAAGCCCAAAATGGTGCGCAGGGCCTCCTCGCCACCCTGGTGTGCGTTGGGCTCGGACCCTAGGGTCTGGGCCGTGACACTATGCTTCCATCCAACATAGTGTAAGATGACTAAACTTAGATAGGTACAATGGCAATTCTCCTAAAAATGCATAAAGCCTATTGGTCACATTAGGTTCTAGTTTCAAATGTTCATATAACATCGAAAGTATGCATAATTGATCATGTCCTTTCAAACATGGGTTGATAACTACTTAAGTGTAAGCTAATGACTTAATATGAGCATGTAAATTCAAATGTATCATCCCTCTTCCCCATTCGATTGACTTACTTTCTTAGCAAGTAAGTTTTGAATATTATTACTTGATAATTAAGTAAACTTGAATCTCATTGAACTTGCTTGTCCTAATCGAATTGATCATGTTGGTACCTATATGTATTGTGTAGTAACATGCCTAATCCTACTAAGGGGGTTTGAGTACGTTACACTCGATGAGTTGGTAGGATCTCTTCTTACTCATGAAATCATGAAGCAAGAAAGAGAATAAGAGAAGAGAAAAGTGTAGAGAAGCTTGAGGTGGAGAAGAAGAAGCAAATGATTGCTCTCAAAGCCTATCTACCACAAGAGGAGAGCAACTCAAGTGAAGAAGATGAATTTGAAGAATTGGCTATGATAACCAAAAGATTCTCTCGGCTCATGAAGTCTATACGAGGAAAGAAGTTCCAAAGAATAAGAGACTTCAAGAACAAAAGCAAAGAAGAAAAGAATGATCAACTCAAATATTATGAGTGCAAGAAATTGGGGCCACATTAGATCGGATTCCCTCAACTCAAGAAGAAGGGGTTCGATAAGAAGAAAAAGATGAAGGCCCATATTCCTACTTGGAGCGATAAGGAATCATCATCCGATGGAGAAGAGAACGAAGTAGCAAATCTTTGCCTCATGGCCATTGATGACGATCCTAAGGTAAACCTCAACTCATGTAACTTTGATTTTACATTTGATGAGCTTCAAGATGCTTATGATGAGTTACAAGAGGTTTATGATGAATTGGTAGAAAATATAAAGAATCGATTTTGAAAAACAAAAAATTGATTTCCGATTTAAAAACTTAAAACGATTCTTTATCCAAAACTAATTCGAATTTTGAAAAGAATATTTCGGTTTTAAAAGATGATTTAAAATATTTTCAAAATTAAAATGTTGATTTAAACAATCTTCTTTCTAAATTTCACGATGAACACCACAAAGTGGTAAATGAGCTCAAAGTTTCTTTAAAAGTTTATTCTTCTAGTTTTGAAAAGTGTGAATCTTCCAAAACCAACTATGTAAAAAGAAACATTTTTAACTACAAACAAAGAAGCTCTCGTAAGCATCCTAGAGGTAAAAGAATTAGGAGTGTATGGGTTCCTAAGGAACTTGTAACTTCTAACAATATTCATGTTATTTCTTCTTGGATTCCTAAGGGAACCAGGTACTTGGGAGCTAACTCACATGGACCCAAAATGGTTTGGGTACCAAAAATTAAGAACTAATCTTTGTTTGTAGGGGGAGCATTGCTACAAGACCAAAGTTTCAAGTCAAAACACTTGGTACCTTGATAGTGAATGCTCAAGAAACATGACTGGCGACAAGAATAGATTCATGGAGCTAAAGCCAAAGAGTGGTAGAGTGGTGACTTTTGGTGACAACTCCAAGGGCCACATTAAGAGTATTGGCTCTATTGGTAATCTCTCCTCTATTCTTATTGAATATGTCTTGTTTGTCAATGATCTTAAGCATAATTTATTGAGCATTAGTCAATTGTGTGACAAGGGTTTTAATGTTCATTTTGATGTTAATGGGTGTAAAATTGTGAACACTAAAACAAATGAAATAATGCTCATTGGTCATCGCTTAGGTAACATTTACATGGTGCATCTAGATGACATACATTCATCTCATGCATGCTTGGTTGCTAATGATGAAAATGATACATGGTTGTGGCATAGGAAACTAGGGCATACTAGCATAAGTGTTTTAGAGAAATTAATTTCCTAAAATCTAGTTAGAGGTTTCCTAAGCTAAAATTCATATTACATAAAATTTTTGATGCTTGTGCTAAGGGTAAACAAAAACGAACCTCATTTAAATCCATTAATGATGTTTCAACTAGTTGGGTATTACAATTGATCCATATGGATCTTTTTGGGCCTATTAGGACAACTAGCTTGGGTGGAAAATCATATGCATATGTGTTTGTTGATGATTTTTCTAGATACACTTGGGTTCTCTTTTTAAGCACTAAAGACGAGGCTTTAGAAAAATTCATCACGTTTTCAAAAATCACTCAAAATGATCTTGGTTAAAATATTTGTCATATTAGAAGTGACCATGGAACCGAATTTCAAAATCTAGGTTTTAATGATTTTTGTAACTCAAATGGTATTAGCCACAATTTTTTCGCACCTTGCACTCCTCAACAAAATGGGGTAGTTGAGAGGAAAAACTCATTCTTTAAAAGAAATGGCTAGAACCATACTTTGCGAAAATAACTTACCTAAGTATTTTTGGGCAGAAGCCACAAACACGACATGTTATATTATAAATCGAGTAATGATTAGGCATATTTTAAAGAAAACTCCTTATGAGATTTTAAAATCAAAGAAGCCTAACATTAGTTATTTTCATCCTTTTGGATGTAAGTGTTTTGTTTTAAACAATAGAAAAGACAACTTGGGTAAATTTGATTCAAAAAGTGATGAAACAATTTTTCTTGGTTATTCTTTAAATTCAAAAGCCTATCGAGTCTTTAACAAAAGAACCTTAGTTGTAGAAGATTCAATATATGTGGTTTTCGATGATAACCTCATTCTGAGGAATGACTCTTGTGATGATGATGATGTAGGGATCATTGAAGCCATTGATGGTGGGCAATCATCCAGGGTGGGAGAGGTTTCAACCAAGGAAGAAGCACAAGATCCTCCCATTGAAGCTCTAAAGGACATGACCATTGAGGAAAAGGAAGTGAGCTACCCAAGGGAACTCAACTATGTCAAAGGTTGTGAAATCTTAGGTGATCCATCCAAGGGGGTAACCACTCGATCCTCTCTTAGATTAATGAACCATGTAGCATTCATTTCATGCATTGAGCCTAAAAATATCAAAGAAGCATTAAAAGATGATTTTTGGATATTGGTTATGCAAGAAGAATTAAATCAATTTGAGAGGAATAAAGTTTGGACATTAGTTGATAGGCCTAGTAATCAATCTATTATAGGAACTAAATGGGTCTTTAGAAACAAACTAGATGAGAGTGGTAACATAGTGAGAAACAAGGCTAGACTTGTTGCTCAAGGTTACACTCAAGAAGAAAGAATAGATTTCGATGAAACTTATGCACCCATAGCTAGGATGGAAGCTATTAGGATGCTTCTTGCATTTGCATGCTTTCATGATTTCAAGCTCTTTCAAATGGATGTTAAAATTGCATTTTTAAATGGTTTTATTAATGAAGAAGTGTATGTTGAACAACCACTGGGTTTTGAAGATCTAAATTTTCCAAACCATGTTTTTAAATTAACTAAAGCCTTATATGGTTTAAAACAAGCTCCTAGAGCTTGGTATGAAAGGCTTTCAAACTTTTTAATTGAAAAAGATTTTAAAAAATGCAAGGTGGATACTACACTTTTCATTAAAAGATATGGCGATGACATCTTAGTAGTTCAAATTTACGTTGATGATATTATCTTTGGTTCTACTAATGAGTTTTATTGCCAATAATTTTCTAAGCTAATGCAAGGTGAGTTTGAAATGAGCATGATGGGGGAGCTCTCATTTTTCTTGGGGCTTCAAATCAAGCAAAGGAATGATGACACCTTCATCAATCAAGCCAAGCACATCAAGGATATGCTTAAGAAGTTTGGCTTGGAGAACACAAAGCCTCAAGCCACTCCAATGAGCTCAACTATTAAGCTTGAGAAAGATGAAGGAGGTAAGTGTGTCAATTCTAAGTTTTATCGTTCAATGATTAGTTCTTTACTTTAGCTTACCGCAAGTAGACCCGATATCATGTTTAGTGTTTGCTTGTGTACTAGGTTTCAAGCTAGCCCTAGAAAATCGCACCTAGTAGCCATTAAGAGAATCTTTAGATACCTTAGAGATACACCTAGTTTAGGTCTTTAGTATCCTAGAGACTCATCCTTCAACCTTCATGCTTATTCGGATGCGGATTATGTGGGATGTAAGATAGATAGGAAAAGTACCTCCGAAATATGCCAATTCCTAGGCAGTATGCTCGTATCTTGGTTCTCTAAGAAACAAAATAGCGTAGCCTTATCTACCACCGAAGCGGAGTACATATCCTTAGGGAGTTGTTGTGCTCAAGACCTTTGGATGAAGCAACAACTCTTAGACTATGGTGTTGAAGTAGATACCATACCCCTTAAGTGTGACAATACTAGTGCCATTTGTCTCACTAAGAATCCCATCCAACACTCTAGAACCAACCACATAGAAATAAGGCATCATTTCATTAGAGATCATGTCTTGAAAAATGATGTAGTTCTAGAGTATGTCGATACCTTGAACCAATTAGCAGATATATTTACCAAACAATTAGATAAAGAAAGTTTTTAGACCCTTAGGAGAGAGTTAGGTTTAACAAGCCTTCCTTGACCATTTAGAGTCCCAAAAGACAAAAAATTTTGCTTGAATTGATTTGATTGCCATGTTTATGTAATTTTTGCCACTTGATACATCTATGCCTTTAGTTAGGGGGTATGCACCTGTTTTAATCCATATATCTTGCTCATATATCATTCACATGCATGTAGGCTCGTCCAAAGTTGAATTTTTGGACTTATTTTTGTCCAAAATATATTTTCTAGCAAATGAGTATCGATACGGGTAATAACGTATCGATACGGATTGCTATTTGGGCTTCGATACAATTGGCACTGTATCGATACGGTCACGCGTATAAATACGGTTTGAAAATCGTACTGATACGGTGGATCGATACGCCTAGTCAGTGTATCGATACGGTATACGTAGACTCTTTAAATCGGGCCTTTAAGAGCATATCCACTTTAATTAAATTCAAATCCCCTTTTTCTCTCAAAACCCTAACCGAAAACCCCTATAGAAGACCCTCTAATCTCATTGATTTATCACACCAAACTTAAAATTCTTTGAGGGTTTTTCATCAAAACATCAAGGCTCCAGCTTTGCTAGCAATTTTGTGCATTGTTCATCCTTCATTCCTCCAATTTCCGATATCAAGGTATAAAACCCTTTTCTTTTCTTTTTAATTTTTTCGTTTAATTTCCTATATTGTTTTCAATTGATTTTTGTATAGAAATTATATATATAGTATGGGCTTTGAAGGGTTTGCAAAAATTCTTTAAAATATGAAATTTTTGTTTCGAATATAAAATTATATCGTATATTTTTTAAATATGTTTTCAAATTTATTTTTTGAAAAATTATTCTGTATACTTTTATATATTTTTAAAACCTAAAATATACTGTTTTTCATAATACCTTGAATTATTGGAATGTTTATTGTATCGAATATGATGATAATTGCAAAAATTCTTGAAAATCTAAAATTTTTGTTTCGAGTTCTAGTACATCTCATCTCATTTAGGCTTTCTTTTCTTTTGCACCTATGTTTTATGTTTAAGAAACCTATGCTTTGCTTTATGTGTTAGGTTATGTGTTTGGATATTAAGTTCGAATTTCCTTTAATTTTATGCATGCTTTGGATTATATTTGAACTTTAATTCTATTATGTTGCTTTATTTATGCTTTGAATTATGCTTTAATTTCCTTTATCTTGTTTAAATCCCTTAATTATGCATTGATTTTGATCTAACAAAAATGGGAGAAGAAAGTGTAACAAGTGCCAAAATTTTTAAATCTTTATACCTTTTGAAAAAAACTATCTTAAATTAAGGGGGAGAAACTTTTCAAAAGTTTTCAAACACTTAAAAAATTTACTTTGGTTTTGTTATGTCAAAAAGGGGATATTGTAAAACCTATATTGATTTTGATATAACAAATTGTATAAGGGCTTATTTGCATATACAAATAAATTTTTAAGTATCTGAAAGACTCACTTAATTGACAAGCAGTTGAACCAAAAGAACCTTCACGTCAAAAATATTTCAAGTGTTAAATTTTTCTAAGTATTTTCAATCCAAAATTTAACTCTACTCCTAGGCGTATCGATACGCTTAAGTCGTATTGATACGGTTTTCCTTCACTGGAATTTCAATCGATAAAAGTGTACTGATACGGTTAACACCGTATCGATATGATATTCATCTGGGCAAGTTTTCAAGCCATATTGTACTGATACAGTTGGTCACTGTATCGATACGATTTGATGATGTTTGATAAATTTTTGCATTTATTGTTTTCGACTGTTGCTTGTCAGTTATTGGAATCACAAAATTTTAAATGACCGTTAACCGTATCGATACGCTCTCATAGCGTACCAATACACCTTTTGTTAAAATCCAACCAAGGATTCCAGTGAGCAAAATCCGTATCGATACAGTATATGAGTATCGATACGCCCCTTGATTTATACTTGAACCGTGCCGATACGCCTTCCCGCTTATCGATACGCCCCTGGTTTTTTAGTCACAATGGCTCTTTCTTCTTTGAGACATGTACCGATACGGTCACGAGGGTACCAATACGCTGGGCAATTAAAGAACATTTATTGTGCCAAAAATGTTGTCTAACGGCTAGATTAATTATCTCAACCACCCAAATGGATAGAATTCAATGCAAGGGTATAAAAGCCAGTCTCCAAAGCACCAACAACAACCATTGAACCCTCAAGCAATATCCAATCAATTAATCCAAACTCTTGTGCCTTATAGTCAAATTCTTTGCACCCAACTCATTTGTGTTCTCTATTGTAAATCTTTATTTGGAGTTTGGGAAGTGTTTTGATTGTAATTGGGCAATATCCATCTTGTGAGAGATATTTTTAGATTTCCAAATTCTTCTTTGTATTGAGAGATTTCTTGGGTCAATCTTTGGGTAGAAAGATTGACCGATTGTAAAGGTTACCTCCTAAGCCTAGAAAAGGGTAAGAAAATCTAGTGGATTTTGTTGAAAATCCTTAGTGGGAGCTAAAGTAGTGGATGTAGAGCTTGTTAGAAGCTTGAACCACTATAATTGCCTTTGTCCTTCATTTTTCAATTTCCAATTTGCTCCTTAAAGTTTTAAATAGCCAATTCACCCCCTCTTGGCCAAATCACTACCTTTTGATCCACTCAACATATATTAATATCAATAACATAAATACTTGATACAAATTGCCCATTCTCTCTTGCCTTCTTAATATCCTCAAGATAGACATGGCAGTTTCTCTTTCAATGTCCAACATTGTTGCAATGGAAACATTTTCCTTCTTTTGCAACTCCTCCTTTGGGTTTCAATGCAACATTTCCTTTGTTGGGCTTTGGCTTTGCCTTGGTGTTAGGCTTTCCTTTTTAGTATCTTTTCGGACCATCAGAATAGGTTTGCAGATAACCTTTTTCATGTTGTTCTCTACTGTTCTTAACAGACCAAGCAATTGGGGCAACGATTTGTTAATTTCATTCATATTGAAATTAAGAACAAACTGATTAAAACTATCCGGAAACGATTGCAGGATAACATCAAAAGCCAATTCAACATTTAGAGGGAAGCCCAATTTTTCAAGGGTCTCAATATACCCTATCATTTTGAGAACATGAGTTCCCACTAGAGTTCCCTCAACCATCTTGCATCGAAACAAAGCTTTAGAAGTCTCATACCTCTCTTGACGAGCTTGCCCCTCATAAAATTCCTTGAGATTTTTAACCATCTCATAGGGAACCATGTCCTCATGTTGCTTCTAAAGCTCAAGGGTCATGGTCGCAAGCATCAAGCAACCGACATCTACCATGTCACTTGAGTATTTTTCAAAAGCTTCCAATTCATCTTTAGAGGCATCATCTACTGGCTTTTTAGGGACAGGTTCTTCGATGACTGTTAGTTTTCGTTCTTGTTTGAGGATAATCTTCAAATTACGGAACTAGTCAAGGAAGTTCAAGCCATTTAATTTTTCCTTCTCAAGGACGGGTCGCAATGATAATGTGTTTGAATTTTCCATAATAAATCTACAATGATAAAATATATTTTATAAGTACCTTTTTATCATGTTTATAAAGTAATAACATTCCCACTATTAAAAACCCTCAAAATCAAAAAACTTGCTAAAAGTATTTCTAGTGGGTAAGGATCCATATTTCATTTCATTCTAAGTCAGCTTTGGCTTTACTCTTAGAATTTAATTATTTAGGTAAGCAACAATTGCTAATTACATCTCATGTAATTCCTATATTTGATGAACAACTATTTGTCCAAAACAAAAGTTCATATGGTCTAATAGAAAGAAAAATAATGAACAGTGCACCATATAGGTAACTTATGAAAAGAGAGGTGGTGTACTGGGCACGCTTAAATACCAAGTCTTTCAAAGAACCAATCCTAGATATGCACGTTCGTATTGTTTTTCAATCACCAAAGTTCTTGAACAATCATTAGTCTTTAGGTTTCTAATCTTATTAGAACAACCTAGGTTAACTACCAGTGAATATCACTTGCTTATTTTTCGCGTTTAACCAAGATAGATCTAAGTATTTTGCTTTGGCAAAACCTACATAGTGCCGATCGAGGTTTTAATGAGGGCTAATATTGGATGACTATTTTTAATTAAATATGGAGGGTTTTGTTATATTAATCTCACTATTCTATTATGGTCTAATCAGTTACCATTATGCTAAAAAATATACATTGTATCACATACATGTAAAACAGTAAATATAAATGCAATGGTTATAGCCCTTAAAACTAAGGTCGCCCATCCAAAGTCAATGGGAAAACCAAAATTACTAAAGATAGAACTTTCTTCTCAAGCACCTAATCCACCTTTGATTGGCCCATTAGTCTGCTCCTTTGGTCCATGCTTTCTCCGCAAATATTACAATTTTTTCATAAACTTGTTTTACGTACGGAGGAGTAAGATGAGAAGAGAATTACAATAGAAGAAAGAAAGACACGACACATATGCGTATTTATAAAAAAACCAAAGTAAACAGGCTATTGGGCTATAACTATGCATTTCAAACATTGTGCATATCACACATAACAACGACGTGGTTTATTATAAAAGTCTTATGAGATTGTCCTTACGCAGTGGTAAAGGGGCGGAGCCCCTTGCGGGGTCTAGGGGCCCCGAGGTTTTAAATATCATATATTCGTCAAAAATCAAATAAACCCTAATCTAATAACATGCATCTCATACAAAAGCATCATCCAAGTATTTAAGTCTGAATTTGTATCGTATAAGTGACTCTGATACCATTGTAGGGAAACGTCGATACACCCCATGGCGCATTGGAAAAATTATCCGGCGTAATCCACCAGTGATCCATGTACAAGGGACGAATTTGGGGTGATAAAGGATGAAAAACATTACCTCAACCAATATGGAATTCTGCAGCGAGTATAGGAGAATCCAAATCGAATCTGAGTCATCACAGCAGCGTTTCGACCTCTACGCAGTCCACCTGAATAAAACGAACAATTTTTCTCTCCTCTAACTGTCATAAATAATTTTCGAAAAGGCATATTTTGGCTGCTAGACCTTATGCCTTTATATAGCATTCAAAAACCTAATTCTAATTAAATTCGGATTCTTTAAATATACAATATGTTTAACCGAATATAATTAAATATGTAGAATCTGATTCTATTTTAATTAAGTTTCTTTTAGATATATATATATATATAGTATTTGATCATTACAATAACTTATCAAATATTAACATATGTATAAAACTGAAATTATCCATTATATAACAATTTCGGTTTCTCACTAATTACGTGTATAACAAGTTTGTACACATGCTATCTAGTCGATATTTGTTCGTTTCAATCATAGGGTGTAACCCTTGTAGGTTCATGTAAAGTTAGCAGTAATATCCAGAATAATTCTAATATTACAAGCAATGAGTGGCATCTAGCAATACATCATTGCTACCTAAGTTACATGAAATCGTGGTTCAATTTAACCTTTTTTCGTGATTAACTTCTTTTATGTATTTCATCCTTTTGTCCTCATATCTAGATCGGAAACAAGTCATAGATTAGTCACACTTGTATAGTCCATCTAATGTTTCTTGATATCTTGAGTAGACTATTATAAACGAATAATTATGATATCTCATATCAATTCATTCGAGCATGGGCATGCATTTTCTAGTCTCACTCAATCAAGTGACCTATGATATTACTCCTATTATGTAGGAGGGACAAATCCTATCTTGATCAACCATATTTCGCTATACGGATTGTGACATATCCAATACCAGTATTTATAGTGTAGTCAGTTACGATACACGTTTGACCATATCAAAATATGTCACTCACGATGTTGAAATAATTATGATCTCAAGTCTGAGGATCATACATGTAGTTATCACCATGAGCAATGTTGTGACTGTCACATAATAATCCAAGAAACATGCTCATAGCTGGTCAGTCCAGTATGTCGTTCCCTAACACATACTTATGTATTGATTTTGACATCTTTATGTCAATGACGACACTTTATCATCAATTAACTACATATTAGTCTTAATACATTATTGTTGTCCAAGACCACAATAATTCTCGACTAAGGACATTCAAGAATAACTATATTATTCTAAGGACTTTATTATAATTCAGTTTATTTATAGATACACAAAATAAGACTGAAATAATAATAATGGCTTCTTATTAATAAATAAGATAAAATAAGTATGTCTTTTACAACTATCTCATAATTGGTCTTTGGGCATACTCCAACAGAGCCAACAGCCCGAGCCCTGATTACCAAGCACTACTTTTGGCCACACATGAGAGAGGATGTGGAAGCCTATGCGAGAGCTTACCTTGTGCGCCAACAAGACAAGATCAAAATCGTGACCGGGCAACAACCGCCCACACCCAACACAGTTGCTACCAAATATGAGGGGCCCAATCTAACAGCACCCAAGTTTGGTAAAAGCACCATGACTTAGCCCGAGCTTGTTTACACAAGGCGGGAAAGCGAACCAAGAAGTGGGTGGACAGAAAACGTAGGGGCATGAACTTCCAAGTTGGAGACTTAGTCCTTGCCAAGCTAACCAGGATCTTGCGCAACCTAACCGTGCACAAAGGAATTGTGCGAAGATACGAGGGTCCGTTCAAAGTTGTGAAACGAGTAGGCACCATGGCCTATCGATTGAAGTTGTCATTAACAATCCAAGCTCATCCAATATTCCAAGTTAGTTTACTCAAGCGATACTGCAAGATGAGTCAGATCCAGATCAAGGCAAGCCACACCGAGCACCAGTCGAAGTGAAGATCTTTTATAAGAATAAAGTTTGAGACATCCAAGCAAAAATAGTCATCCGACGACCACGGCACCGGTCAAGGCACGAGTATTTTGACCAGTGAAAAGGACTTCCTGACAATGACGGGAGTTGGAAACCAGCCGAGGGCCAATGGCAGTCCAAAGACCAAATGAGGCAATACCATCTTAGCCGAACAACAAGGGCATCGCCGAAACCAGTAGGGGAGAATGTCAGGACCGGACCCTAGGGTCTGAGCATCGCGCACACCAGCCGAGCCCCGCGCAACCGGGGAGGGCGAGCACGCCCTCTGCCAAGCAAGCCCTCGACACCCTCTTGGGCCTAGCAACCAAACAAATTAGCCTATCACTTGGGGTTTGGGAGTCATACTCCTTTAAGGACTCTAATAAGAAGTCCTAGCTCGAGTCGAACTTTACCATTGAATGTAGGGGCTATAAATGAAGGCTTAACCCCACCTCATTAGGCACTGCATCATTTTTCTTGAGATTTTAGCTTTGTGTTTCTTAGGCTTCGGTTTTTAAATAATAAGACGAGCATTCGCTTAGATTTCCCACATTCTATTTTCTTGTCGTTTCCCTTGCTTTATTATTTCGTTTCCGCATGGATCCAAGCACTCTCGCTTAAATCAGTTAGGCTTACTTAGACGCTACACTATCCCAAAGGCGTCTAAAGCCGTACGTTCCGGTTTGAGCGAATCTAGGGACGTGACATAATACTTAAATCTGAATACTAATATTTTTACTTTAATTGCCCTACACCCTTAAGAAATTTTTTTTCAACTTTATTCTTCTATATATATTTTTTATAAACTAAATTATTTTTAAATTTATCTCACATCTTCAAATATTTATGTTTTGCATATAACCCTAAATATTAGCGTCGGCACTCGGGTGGTTTTGATTTTGGCATCTCTACTTCAATTTCCATCCTAGGTTGATTGTGTTCCGTTTTATATTTTCGGAAACAAACGTCGTCGTTCGACGTACTGAAATCCGGTACACGATAAAAGAGCATATTCTAAAATGCGCTGGGATGCGTAAAGAAACATGACAAATGGCATCATTACAGCACTGCCACCCTCTCCTCCTCCACCAATATTATCGACTAAATCTTAAAAATACCCACAAAAATTCAACCACCAAAAATCTAGTTTAGCTTCCCAGAAGATTGGGGATTTCATAAATCGTTGGAATCGGAAAAGGAAATCCCTAGGAATTTGAATCGGAAAAAAAATAATGATGAGCAGCGGTGGAAGTGTGTATTGGGGAAGAAAAGAGGCAGCAGAGAGTAAAGGAGTGAAAGGAATAGTTGTGGTTTTTGCTTGGGTTTCGATTCACGAGAAACACCTTAAAAGTTACCTGGATTTTTATTCGTCTCTCGGCTGGAATTCCCTCGTTGCCCGTGCTGATTTTCTCAACGTGTAAGTTTCTCTAATTATTTGATGGATATATTATTTCTTGTTTGGTTGCTTAGAAAGTAAATTATAGTGGAGTAAGCTTGGTTTAGTTACTTTAGTTGTCTAAATTTCGTCATTTAGGTGAAGAATTTTAGCGTTCCTTCTGGTGGTTCTTCAGTCCAGGTTTCTCATAAAATGAGTGTTTCTAGATAAGCATGTGCTTCTATTGGATTTTGATGGTCAAAGTTTAATTAATTAGAGTTCTTTACATTATTTTCTTGCTAATGATTGTGATAATTGGATTGATGGGTGCTATGGCCTTCCAAATGTGTGGGAAAAATAAAATAATTTAGTATAGCTGTGTCGGATTCTAATACATTCTCATGTCCTATCTGATTCCATGTAGAATAGTTGGGGGTGATGGAATAGGTTTGTTTTAGTATAGTAATTCTTGCAATCATAGTTAATTTTCAATGATGAGGATGGAATGTGTGGAATAATTAGGACATCGACAATACATTGTTTGGTTTGACTTGTGTGACTGAGGACTGGTAGTTGCGGTCTGTATAAGTTATTTGTAGGGTTCGTTCGAGTAGATTTTGAGTTCTTTGGATCTATGTTACTCGGACTCAAGTATGAGTGTCACATATGGGTATGCGTTCAATATGGGTATGGTTAGATTTTCTAAATTCCTCCATGTAGTTGGAGGTCATTTCCCCGTATCTATATGCCGGACACGAGTGTAAGACTCGAGTACCTCAACAAAAATGAAAAGCCAAAGCAACAAAGCTTTGCTTGGCACTTGTCAAATTTTAGGATCTTTGATTTAGCAATTAGCTTTCCTTTGCAGCACATTTAGCAAAATTCTATCCCTGTTTTCTTTTCATGTTACATTCTCTGTGCAGATATTATCCTGAGAGGGCTATGTCCTTGGCATTTATTCTTCTAAATGAGCTTCTTGAGGTCAGTTTCATTAAGGTTTATTATCGCTTAATGATGTCTTAATTTTTTTCTTCTACAAACATTAACTTACCCTTGGTTTTTGGTTTGCAGGAACTAAAGATTAGAACTTGTCCGGTGGTCTTTGTCTCTTTCTCAGGAAGTTCTAAAGCTTGTATGTACAAGGTTTTTCAGGTATTAAAAACTTTCTATATAATTCCAATCCCCGCGAGCAACTTTTTAAGCTTTAATTTCCACGATGCAGTTATAATAACTTAGTTATGTTTAATGTAGATTATTCAAGAAACAGGTGAATGTCGAATTAATCCGGTATCCTTTCTTTCTCTATTAGTTTCTCGTAGTGATTTGCTTATAAACCCTTTATAAAATCTCTAATATTCATAAACCTAACTGAAGTTTTGTTGTTAATGTTCCTCATTTTATAAAGGAAAGGCAGTTGATTCAAAATTGTGTTTGTGGACAAATCTATGATTCTGGTCCGGTAGATTTTGCAAATGATCTGAATGCCAAATTTGCTTTACATCCCTCCATACGTAAAATACCCGGACCGTCAAAACTTGTTTCTTGGATTGCTAAAGGCATTGCTTCTAGTCTCGATGGTCTTCATCTAACCGGGTTTGAGTCTCAACGTGCTGAGTACTGGCAAACCCTTTACTCCTCTGTTGTAAGTTTATTATTCATTGTTAGCTTGTTAAGTTGTTTTTGTTCTGCTTCCATCAGCTAATTTCCCCCACTCCTCTTTTGTAGGACTTAGATGCTCCGTATCTGATTTTATGCTCGGAGAAAGATGACCATGCACCATATCCAGTTATACGCAATTTCGCTCAATGCTTACAGGATCGTGGGGCGGATATTGATATTGTGAAGTGGAATGGCTCTCCTCATCTAGGTCGGTCCGTATCCTTCTACGCTTTGTTATTACTACAAAGTATTTTAACTTGTTATGATTGTATCAATTTATCATGTATAAATATTACGATTATTTGCACCTACTTATTATGTTTTTAACTGTAAATTTACCACGTTTAGGGGTTTGTTGTATTTATCTAGTCAATTCAGCTGAAGAGAAGATAGCTAAAACACGATGTCTACTCATATGAACCCATTATCAAGGGCATTGAGAAACTTATATTCTCGATTAATAAGTGATGGCATAATAAGCTGATTTATATATAAATAACTCATTTTATGTTATCTTTCTATATTAATGAAATGCCCGAGTGCTTGCTCGAAAGTGACTGTACTTTTAAATGTTCAGTACTTCAGTCACGTGTGTTCATTTCACAACTGAGCTAATGTCATTCTTTGCCATATTTCAGAGCACTACAAGCATTATCCTATTCAATACAGGGCTGCTGTGGCTGGTTTCCTTGAGAAGGCGACTTTGGTCTATTCCCGTAGGATCCGTAAACTCGGAGAAATGAATGGCATGCATGATGAGATCTCCGAGTTAATCTATGGCCTGCAGAAAGCAGCAGGTAATTCGAACCAAAGCTTTAGGAGAGTTGCCCTTGGACCTAGTGACCACTTTTTCTTGCCAAGTTCAGCCAAATATCACAATAGTAAAGAGTCTGGGTCTTTAGAAGATGAACAAAGTGATCGACCGATCTCTCTACCTGTACAGCCGAGCATCAATGCTCATAGTGTCCTTGGCCAAATTCTCTTTGACGCTTGTGTTCCTAAGAATATCGAAGGTTGGGATGTTAGGTTTTCGGGTTCAGGTAAGGGACAGCCATTTTCATCTGCTCGGAGACATTCACCTTTCCTTGGTATCAGGTGCAGTCGTCGTTCGAGATTATAATGTTTCCAATGAATCATTACCATAGAATGTTCGTTTGGAAATGCTGTCAAGACAGTACAAGCAAAACAGATCCATTACTTACGACGAATGACTTGGTTTCTCCTCTCGAGTACTGGAAACAAGGACGTTTTTGCAGAAAATTATCTACTTGTGATAGAATTGTCTGGCAATAAGTTTACAGGTAGTGTATGAACCATATTTATTTTATTGTATATGAGAATGTATGTATAGGACTGAGTTTGGGGATTCTAAGATGTGAATAACTAAGTAGTAAGATATGTACAAAGATGATATCTTATTATTATTATTTTTTTTGGTTAGATATTTTGGTGTTTGATAATTATACGAGTTTTGATTATATTCGGAGTTGATAGACCCTTTAATGAGAGAAAATCTCTTTCAAATTCAATATTTATGGGATTTGAACCCGAGACCTTGAATTTCTTAGGATCAAACTAGTAAAATCAAATAAACTTTTGTGAACAGTTTGAACATATTCACTGACTCGACAGAAATGTTGAACCAAAATTGGAGCATCCAACATTAAATATTACGACTACTAATACTTAATTGATTTAATAAAAAATGGAAGCAGTCGAGATTAGAGGTGTAATTGGACCGAGCTTGAACGTATAAGAATATGTTTATGTTCGTTTGTTTATTTTTTAAGGTGTTTATAATTGATTTGTGTTTGTTTAAAATTTTAATATTTTGTTTGTGTTCCTTTATTTATTTTTTGAAGGTGTTCGTGTTTGTTTAAGTGTTCGCGAACGTGAACGTGTTCATTTAAGTGTTCGCGAACGCATTCGTTTATACATCTGCAAATATATTTATTTGTATGTTCAGAAATAACAAGAAATAAATAAATAAATAAATAAATAAAAATAAAATAAAACTTATATTTCAAAATTTATATAACATTCTTACCGCAATAAAGGAGTATTTAGATATATCTACAATCATTTTATTTTATAAACGAACTGAATACCACATATTCGTATTTATTCGTCTATTAAACGATTTTAAAATTTTTGTTCATATTTATTTAATTTAATAAAAAAATATAAACGAAAATTATACAGAAGGGTTCGTCAAATATTGTGATCATTTACGCCTCTAGTCCAGATTGAGCTTCAAATTATCTTATATATTTTCTTGGACAAATAAGCTTCTTATCTGTTCCATTAACGTTGGGTTTTGAGAAATAAAAAAGACGTTGGGTTTTGCGCATGAACCTAAAGTTACTGCTGGAATCCGACCATTGAATCATTACAAACATCAAATCAAGTATATGGAGGAAACTTTTCATTTTCTCTGTCCGTCTCTCAGGTTTCCGACTTTGTGAAGTTTACGAATAAAATACGGTAAAATTAATTGGATATTGTATTTAATTTTTTTAAAATTTATAGTATTAGGTGGATTATTTTCGAATTTATAGTATTTTTTAAGTAACTTTTAAGGTTTGATTATTTTTATCCGACCTTATCAAAAATTCAAAAAAATGAGGACACATTGTTTTCTATCCGACCTCATAAAAAATTGTAGAGGACGAATTACTTTTTACCCAACCTCAACAAAAAAATAAAAAAAAGTTGAGGTCGGTATGATTACAATCCGACCTCATGGGCAAGGATGCAGGCAGTGCAAGCGGGCCAGACGAGGCAGATGTGCAGTGTTAAGCCTTTTAAAGGTTGAAAAAAAGATTCGGTGGGTAGTGATAAGTCTTTTAAGGCCGAAAAATAGATTGTATGGGTATGTGAACTGGCTTCAAATTGTAGGGGTATTGAATTTAAATTTTGAATGGTTATTAAATAGATTGTAGGGGTAAATAACGAAAAATTTGTATTATTTTGTGTTTTGTGTTTTTGTGTTAAACAAGTGAAGTTAAAGGTAAAAATTGAAGAAAGTCTGAAAAAAAATTGAGTGAAGAAGGAGAAGAATAAATTTTGAAGAAATTTATAGTAAGTTGATTTTTACATTTTGTTTTGAATATGTAGATTGTTTGTTTATTTTTATTTTGTTTGTTTATGTAAAAAAAATTGTAACAATATAATATAACATTATGATAATTTTGATTTCTGTAATTTAATTCAAAAATATATATGGTTTTGAACGTGCAGAGACAATGAGCAACGTGTTTATGGCTGTATTCCATTACAATGGAGAAATTGTGAAAACTGATACCGGTGTCGTATTTGACTCGGAAAACACTACAAAGATGAGGTTTTCAAATAATATTTCCATTCGAGAGCTGAAGCATGACATAGAAAGAAAAATATGAGCTGAGATTGTTCGTTTGCAGTACCGGTAGAAGACATGTGATGATCCAGTCATATATTATGTAATAGCTCTAAAAGATGATGATGATGATGATGGAATCATAATTGCATAGCATAATTCATTATGTATTCGAAGTGTTGAGTTACATGCTAAGTTGTGTGAGAGATATAACGATTCGGGCCTATCTATAAATGTATTTAGAAGTTCTCAAATGGGTTTTAGTTGTGCGGTTAAGGACCAACCATATAAGTTTAGAGACAGTTTTGTTACCATGTTGGAAAAATGAGACATCAGATGCATTTCATCTATATGCCAGACTTTCGACGTTCCCAACGGTTGAGCCGACAATTGATCTGAGTGTTGGCATTGATATTGAAAATCTTCAAGGTAGATGGGGAGAAACGCTTGTTGATTCTAGTGGAGATGAAGATGAAGAAACCGCAGATCCTGATTTGAGTGGTGATGACCTTGGTAATGAACCTATTTTTGATGGAGGTAAATTTGCTTCGGCCAGGAATGACATTACATGGTACGAACCTCCTACTCGCATGAACTTAATAGATTATGATGTGATGAGGGTACCTGAATTTCCGATCATGCCACAATTAAGTTTGGGTTCCTCTGATGAATTATCGGTTGGGATGCAATTTAAAGACAAGGAAGAAGCTACATTGGCAATTAAAGAGTATTCCATCAGAAAGCATGTAGACTTCATTGTTAAAGAATCCAGTCCGAGAACTATGTTTGTCAAATGTGTTAAATATAGAGAATATTGTAATTGGAAGATTCAAGTGTCTAAACTTTAGAGGAAAACTGCTTGGGAGATTACAAAGTACAATGGTCGACACACTTGTTTACGAAATTCAATCAACCAAGACCACCGTAAGTTAGACTCCGATGTAATATGTCGCCACGTGAAAATGTCGGTTGAAGCAAATCCTATGGTTACTATTTCAACGATCTGTGAAATAACAATTTGAATAGCAAATAGAATATGGCAATGGTTGGTATGCAAGAGATAAGGCATTGAAAAAGGTGTACGGTAATTATGAGAAGTCATACAATGAGCTATCGGCACTATTACAAGCAATGATATAATTTATTCTGGGGACCATAGTCAGGCATAAAACCAAGAATGCATGCATCCGAGAAGGTCAGCTTCTTCAAGGGAATAAAATATTCCACCAACTATTTTGGGTATTCAAGCCATGCATCGAATGCTTTCTATTTTGTAAACGGATGGTCCAAGTCGATGTCACATGGTTGTACGGAAGATACAAACATGTTTTGTTGATTGATGTTACACAAGATGGAAATCGAAATATATTTCTGATTGCCTTCGCAATTGTTGATACAGAGTCGGGAGACTCTTAGAATTTCTTTTTAAGTAATTTATGTGAACATGTTCGAGAAGATGGGGTTTGCTTGATTTCAGATAGAGCAGCAAGCATCTTAGCAACAATTGATCGGGAAAACAGTCGATGGACACCTCTGCACGCATATCCTGTGTACTGTGTATGCTATTTTGGCAAGAACACAATTGAAAGGTGGAAAAAACCCTACTTTCGCAGCGCGATTTTAGGCATGGGTAAGTAATTTTTATTTTCTCAGACTCAATTATTTATGTGTTATGATTTTTGTCAATGCTAACAACATATATTATGAAACAGGATACGAACTACTGCGGCCAAATTTTGAGAGGAAGTTGGCAAATTTGATGGAGTACGGCGAAGATGTTTGGGCATGGGCAAACAATATCGAGAGAGAAAGATGGACTCCATCGTATGATGAAGGTCGACGATACGGGCAAATGACAACCAACCTTGTAGAGTGCATAAATGGTGTATTAAGAGGAATACGTCATCTCCCAATAGCAAGCTTGGTGAGAGAGACATACTATAGGTTGGGTAAGGTTTGGTCCAATAAAGGGTCAAAATCCAAGCTATGATAAATAAGGGACAAGTTTGATCTCCTGATCTTGTGACAAAAATGCAAAATAACGTGGAACCAGCAAGATCGATGATTGTTCACGGGTTCGACCTAAACGGACAAATTTTTGATGTTGTTGATTCCATACGCAACAATGAAAGAGGCCACCGCCAAACATTTCGAGTTAATTTTAGGCAAATATGGTGTGACTGTGGTGAGTTTCAAGCAGGGCAATATCCATGTAGGCATGCAACTGTAATATGCATGTCTAAATGGGTTGACTCGTTCAGCTTTGCGGATGAATGCTTTAACTTGCACAAGATAATAAATATTTACAGATGTGAGTTCTCACCGATTGCGAATTCATAATATTGGCCACCACTAGAGCATGACGAATGGTTACCGAATCCAGCACTCCGTAGAAAACCAAAAGGCTGACATCCAACTACTCACATCTATACCAATATGTATCTTCATTACAGGGAGGCGGGAGAACCAAAGAAATGTACAAAAAGTATGGGTATAAGACATTCCAAAAACAAATGTCCAAATACCGAATTACATGGCAATACCTCAGTGATTTCATTCGCTATTCGTGGTAGAACTAGTTTCATTTTCTTCATATTTGTATTAGAATGAACCTTTTCTATTTGATTATGAGTATGTTATTTGATGCATATGGTTTACTTATTAGTTAGTGCATGTTTGGTGTTTATTTTGGTAATGAATTATATTCAAATTTGTTGAGATGTTTATTTTGATATAACAATAATATTCAAAATTAGCTTAAATTCGAGCGTGCAACAATCCTAACAAAATTTAAATAACTAATAATAATAGACATCCCCAAATTATTTGAATTACATAAAAGAAGAGTTACATGAAATCATTTTCTATATAATTTTTATCCATATCGGGATATGGTCGAATGGTAACGCCGCGGTGGTCGTCGATCTCGTTGCGATCTTTGGGGTGCATCATCATCATCATCATCCCCCTCCTCTTCAGCATCATCTTCATCGTCATCAATCACCGGAGGCATAGGAGGTAACGTCGCGGTGGTCGTCGATCTCGTTGCAGTCTTTGGGGTGCATCATCATCATCTATACCAGTATGTATCTTCATTACAGAGAGGTAGGAGAACCAAAGAGATGTACAAGATGTAAGGGTATAGGACATTCCAAAAACAAATGTTCAAATCGACCGAATTACAATGGCAATACCTCAGTGATTTCATTCACTATTCGTGGTAGAACTAGTTTCATTTCTTTATATTTGTATTCGAATGAACATTTTCTATTTGATTACGAGTATGTTATTTGATGCATATGGTTTACTTATTAGTTAGTGCATGTTTAATGTTTATGTTGGTAATGAATTATATTCAAATTTGTTGAGATGTTTATTTTGATATAACAATAATATTCAAATTAGCTTAAATTCGAGCGTGTAACAATCTTAACAAAATTCAAATAACTAATAATAATAGGCATCTCCAAATTATTTGAATTACATAAAAGAAAAGATATAAAATCATTTTCTATGCAATTTTTGTCCATGTCGGGATGTGGTCGAATGGTAACGCCGCGGTGGTCGTCGATCCCGTTGTGGTCCTTGGGGTGCATCATCATCATCATCTTCCTCCTACTTCTCCTCTTCAGCATCATCTTCATCATCATCAATCATCGGAGGTATAGGAGGCGGCGTTGTAAACACATAGTCACTACTATGTGATCCCCTGATAGTCCATGTTTCCACCAAAGTTTAGGTATATGGGTGACTGAATGATAAAAATTCGGTACGTATACTTCAAAATCATTCGCAACCGAGCTCCCGCCCACAATTGGATGGTAAATGGGTGGTTGCAGATGATAAAATCTGTCATCTACTGGATTTGCAAATGAGCTCCAACCCACAGCTGGATGGTAAATGGGTGGCTGCGAATGATAAAATCTTTTATCCACTAGATTTACAAACGAGCTCTCGCCCACAGCTGGATGGTAAATGAGTAGCTGTAGATGATAAAATCTGTCATCCACTGGATTTGCTACTGAGCTCCCGACCACTGTTGGATGTTCATATGTGGTTGGAGAAGTATCAGCATACATATCTGGTGTACCAGATTCATTGTGGGATTTATCCACTTGACTCCGACCCGCTGCACTATTAGATGATTGACCACGACCACCATATTTTTTTAAAAAAATACTCGGCATTGTTTCTTTTCTTCCGCAGTAGTTAAGTATGGTCTTCCATTATTGCGATAGAAGTAGAGGTGGCAAGCGGGTCGTTCGATTCGGTTTCGGTTCGGTTCATTTCGGGTTTGTCTGTATTCAGTTTAAATTTGGGTCAAATCGGTTCGGGTCTGGTTCAGATTTTAGTTCGGTTCTATGATGATTCAGGTCAATTTGGGTATTGGATCAGTGATTCGGGTCAATATTAGATCGGTTGTTTTTGGGTCGTACCAATATCGGATCAGATGTTTTCAAGTCGAGTCGATATCGGGTCATTTTGATCGGGTCGGGTCGGGTCGATCTTTAAATTTTTGGGCCAATTCGTTTTGAGTTGGACTTGGGTGTGAATCTAATCGTGTATATTATATAAAGAATTAATCATATATTCTTGTAAAAACATGTCTTTTTATTTGTTAATATTATCATTTAAGTTTAGTTCCAATCATTCAATGTTTCAAAATCAATTATCATTGGTATTAATCATTTAACCTGAACCTAACGAATCTCGATCCAATCCTATAACTATATTTTTTTAATTTCATATTCGATGCTGGTTTTTAGTACGATAGAATTTTTTATATTTTTAAAATACACGTAAAAAAGAAAGAGATAATTTTATAGGCATGGAATCAAACCTTAGACCATAATTGCACATATGATGCGCATTTTGAAATATTACCTAAAAATTTGACTCAAGTATATGTGTATATATATTATCAAATTTGACTAGAATATGTATATTAGGATTTTACTTTTCCCTCGTACTTCCCCCTTTCTTTGCAATTGACTAGAATATGTATATTAGGATTTTATTTTTCCCTCATACTTTTTTATTAAATGTAGTGATTAATTAGTACTATTATAATACAAAAAATAATAAAACATATATTATTTTGGGTTAAAATCGGGTTCATGTTCGATTTAGATCGGTTTTGAGCAAATTAATTTCGGGTTACTTTCGATTCAGGTGAAAATCGGTTCGGGTGAAAATTGGTTCGGGTCAAATCGATTACGGGTCAATATCGGTTCTTCTAGAATTCGGATCGGTTCATTTCGGGTTTCGGGTCACATTTGGGTCATCTTGTTCGGATCCATATCAGGTCTCGATTCGGGTAAATTGGTTTAGTTTTCGGTTCTCGGGTCAAGTTTGCCAGGTCTAGATAGAAGAACATGTAATCTGAATTATCCGACTCTAAATCACCGGCTTGAACTGGAGAGCGAGGTGGCAACAGTTCACGTTTGTTGTTCCACATATCAACATACTTGACATGCTTTATTTCCCATACATGATGCCTCTTGTCGCGAAAGTCCACATAGTGTAGGGTGTTATGATTCAGTGGATTTCTCGGAATGGGCTGGTGGAAGCCAAACTGCCTTGGGACCATATCTCCGAATTGGTACTCCACAAAAGCAAAGTGGATCATCGGTGTAACCGCACACTAGAGATAAGAATCACACATCAATGATTTTGGTACATTTACACGTCCACCGGTGTATGGCCTCCAAATAAACTGCAAAAATTATAGAAATTTAACATAAACAATAAATTAATTACATAAAAAATAACATGTGAAAGTAACTTAATTCTGATACCTCATTTTTGCAAGATAAATCAATAGAAGCTCTAAACACTCTCAAATTATTGTGTGCTAACCCTGTGTGAGTTTTTTTCGCATTCCATCTGCATACATATCCAAATAACAGTTGTTTGATTATTTTTTAGATAATAAAAATATTTTAAAATTGAGTGAACTTAAACTTCCAAATTAAAGTAAAAAATCACCTACTAACAAGAGAAAAATTTCTCGAACTTCGAGTAACCGGTGTAAAAAATAGAAGTTGTTCCTATGCCCAAGCTTGCAATAGCAACAAACATCCACCAACACCCTTGCCTTCACACCATTACTATCTAATAGAGTGACCTTGCACAACTCATGGTATAATAACGCTAATATTGTTGATCCCCAACTATAATTACCAGCTTCTAAAGACGATGATATATATGGTAGATACCGTGTGTGAACAAGATTTTATTTGGCATCAGTATCCCCCAATGAGCTGTAAAATATAGGTTCGACTCGTACAACTAATATCTTGTGGTGTATTATTGTGCCCGAGCTTGAATTCTCTCTGCAACTAGCTCAATTTAATACGAGATCCTCTCACATCGGTTCCAGTTGGAACCTTGTTGAGGTAACCATAGCAAAGCTTTGCAGCTGAATCCTCTGTCTCCTTAACCAATGAACTCATGTTTACCAGCACCCCGATTAGCATCACCACGTCTCCGAGCGTAATGTTACATTCTCTACGCGGCATGTGAAACGTATGAGTCTCTGGTCTCTAACGCTCAATTAGTACGGTAATTAAACCGTGAATCAGCTTGTAGCTACAAAAAATGTGGCATGATAGCATCCCACTTCTTGCAACCATTTAATCATATCGGGGTGTGGGTCATTACTCCTCATGCTTAGATGATGTTTGAAGGTTTCCTCGATTGCCTGCATTAAATTAAAATTTCTTAATAATAATAAATAAGAGAATAAAATAAAATATTACTAATCTCAAATTCATTTCTTTAAAAAAATTAACTAAATCACCAACCACAACACTAGAGACGTGTCAATTTTGTAATCTCAACATAAGATTTGAATCGGCCATCCTTCTAACAAAGCTACATAGAAGATAAATAAGAAAATATTAGTAAAAACAATTAACACTAAATCTAATCGACCTCAAGAAAATATTCATAATAAAAAAATAAGGCAACTTACTAGTTTACAATTTGACACAAAAATATTCAAACTAAATTTAAAAATAAAATATATAAAGTTTGAAAACTTGCTATATTTTCTCTAAATAGTTAATTTCTTTTACTTTTTTACTTAATTTTTCACAAACTTTTTACTTACAATTCTTTATCTTCAACCCTTCAACCCCTATTTAACAACTCAAAATTCAAACCTCAACTATTCAACCCATCACCTCACCATCCAATCAATATAAATCAACTCTCTATTCATGAGAAATAATTAAAATTCTGAACTGAATCTTTTTTTTTCAACTTTAAAAGGCTTATCAATGTCCGGTTACCATGCATGCATCGAATCTTTTTTTCCAACTTTTAAAAGGCTTAACACTGCACGTCTGCCCCATATGGCCCCCCTGCATCCCTGCCCATGAGGTCGGATTGTAATCACACCGACCTTAATTTTTTTATTTTTTTTGTTGAGGTCGAATAAAAAGTAATCTGTCCTCTACAATTTTTTATTTTTTATGAGGTCGAATAGAAAGCAATATGCCCTTATTTTTTTAAATTTTTTTGATGAGGTCAGATAGAAAATAATCAAACCTTAAACGTTACTGTAGAAAATATTATAGATTCGAAAATAATCCACCCAGTACAATAGATTTAAATTTTTCTTTGAATACAATATCCAACCAATTTTGTCGATAAAATATTCTTTCTGTTGGATTTCAAAATTTCAAATACTGCCATTGAAGATTCATAGCGGCAGCAGCAGTACCCAAATAGTAGAAGCTTTTTCAAAGTGATTTCCATGGCCGTCTCCCCCAAACAGAGAACGAGCCCTCTCAAGGTCTCTTCCTCTTCCATCCATCATCCAATCCATCCATACATACATATGCATTATCTTCCATTTGTTCTGTGTATGTATTTTGATAAATAACCAAGCTTGTAATCTGTGTTTTCCCCCCATTGTTTTTCTTGACTTCTCTCCAAAAAACAGAGAATAAACTCTGTCAACTTCTTTTGCTCTTATAGGCATCCATCATACATACATACATACATAAGCATCATCACCTACATGGTTTATGTATGTATCATCAAACATACATGTATTTTTACATGTTCCCGAGCATGTAATTTGTTTCTATTTTGGGGGTTCATGTACATATATATATACATATTATATCAGGTTTTTCGAGGGAGAGGGAGACCATCCAATAGCAATTTGTTTAGGAGAAAGGTTCCAGTATTGATTGTGAACCAAGTGAGCCTCAATACCCCAAATTTTTGTGAAACTATTGAACTTGTATGTTAGTCTCACTATTTGTTTTAAAAGTATATATATATAGGATATGATTTAGTTACACAATATAAGAGTTTTTAACTTTTATACGTGTTTTAGATCGTAGGATGGGTGAAATAGATAGTTGAGATTAACAGTAGGTTATATAAAAATTATCACTTGGATAAAAAAAATAATGAATTAATCTTATCCATCCATTTTACTTATCTAGTAGCCATAAATTAGTGTCAAACTAGTTGAGTTTTACATAATTTAAGTAGATCGTACTTATATTATATATATGTGGAAGGTCTAAAAAACAGAACATGTGTACATAACTATAAAGCTTCAGGCTCTCAGCAAAGAGTACTTATGTTTGATTGCCGAATACATGTATATACCCGAAACAGTATGTTAGGTCCTTAGAAGTTCATATCTTCGTATAGGTATTGGATTATGAGGCTTTCAGTGGTAAGTAACTATGATACTCGGACTCGAAAACAGTATCTTGAGTACATAGAAGGTCATATCCCCACAACCGTTTAGGAATATGAATCCGAAATAGGTGCCGGACATTGATACTTGAAGAAAATGCTAGACTTGACCGTCAGATAGGTGTTCAAATTATACTCTCTTTTTTAGTTAAGTGCTCAAATTATTTTTCGGGCCAAATAAATGACTAAAATTTTATTTCGTGACCTATTTAAGGTTCTCCATTAATTTCCACCGTTAAAGAACACGTGTCATCTCTAAAAAAAATTAAAATTATATTAAAAATAAATAAAATTACTTAATTTTCAAAAATTCTCTAAGTTTTCTAGATTTCACAAAACAACCCCTAAATTTCAAAATCCATAATTCTCTAAAACTTAAATTCCGATTTGGGCCGATTTCGCAGCCGATTGCCACAACATCAGTCATCGGGCCATCACGACCATTTCTCCCACCACTTCGTTGTCGGAAATTGACCGACGCCATGCAAATCGCTGAAATTATCGAATGACGGCAAGAGACGCTTTATTCCGTCGTCGGCAACATGGCCAACGCTGGCGGGAGTGGTCGAATTTGGAGAGTTTAGGGATTTAGGGACTATTTTGAGTATATTTAAAAATTTGAGGATATATTTTTATTTTGTTTTATTAATTTTATTTATTTTTAATATAATTTTAAAATTTTCAGGAGTTGACACGTGTTTTTTAACGATTAGAATTAACAGAGAACTTTAAATGAGTCACGGAATAAAATTTTAAGCGTCTATTTCGGTCAAAAAGTAATTTAAGCAGCTATCTAAAAAAAATATAGTTCAGTCACCTATTTGTCTATTAAGCCAAAATACTAATGGGAAATATCTTTTGGCAGGTAGTCTGTGATGAAAACGAGAAGGCTCAATGGTGAGTTAACGTCTGTCTTCAGAACAATTTTGACATTGCTACTTTTTTTTTTTATGATATTATTGTCTCTATTGTTTCTCTTTTAGTACTAAACGAAAGAGAGCTACATATGATGGATTGTGTGAAAATGCCGAGCACAAATCCGCTGTTATGGAACGAGCATTGCAAATTCAAGCTAGTCTATCCTCCGAGTTTCCCAGCTTGGTCAAATACATGCTTCCATCTCATGTTACCGGGGGATTCTGGCTGGTATAACTCGTTTTCCCTCGTTGCATTTTGCATAACTAGTCTTACTGCCGCATCGGTGGTTACCGAGCGGAAGATGTTTATCTTTTCCGATGACAGGGTCTTCCAAAACACTTCTGCTCGAATCATTTGCCGAAGGAAGATCGAATCATGGTATTGGAAGATGAAGAAGGAGAAGAGTCTGAAGCTAAATATTTAGTGGAAAAGTTTGGACTTAGTGGTGGATGGAGAGGGTTCTCTATTGCTCATAAATTATTGGAAGGAGATATCTGTATTTTTCATCTAGTGAAACCCTCCAAATTTAAGGTAAATTGTTTGCTTTTTCCTTGTTATTGAACACAGATTTTTCATATATTTGGAGGATTATACCCTTGTTATTAAGGTCCGAATATGTATCGGACGTGTGTCGGATGAAGCTTTCACTGCATTATTTAGGTTTATATCGTGAGAAAAAGTGGTTCAGATGAAGTGGATGTTGTTCTTGGCCTTCTAAAGTTAGAATCTTCCACTCAACAAGTTGATCCGGGCAAGTCGTTTTTATCTTCGATAATGAACACACATTTTACGAATAAGTGGATTTTAAGGTTATTCTCGATTGCAAATTTCGAATCTTAAGGTATTCTTTTGATGATTGCAGGGAAAGAACACAAGCTTTGCGAAAACAGAATATCTATACTCCTCACCTGTTCTAACCTTGAACTGACAGCAGATCAATCTGAAAACGAAAGGGTGGGTCTTGGTTCTGAAGTCTCGGATGGAGTCGGGCTTTCGGAATCCATTGATAATTTTAAAGAAGTGAAGAGTTTCGAGGATTTTAACATTGTTGTTAATGGTTTAATCATAGATTCCGAGTTTTCCAAGTACCTCCAAATGAAGTACTATGAGCTTTGTTGTAATCAAAAGTCGTTCCTCCATGAAAATCTCCTCGAGGGACTTAACTGTAAACTGGTTGCCGGAGTTGTTGCCGAGACGATAAATATCGCGGATGCCATTAGAGCTGCCAAGCTTACAACTTCCCACGACAGTTTTCTCACTTGGGACAAAACGTTGAAATCCTTCGAGGGGCTAGGCATGAAAGTTGGATTTCTACGTGCTCGGTTGGACCAATTGATTAATCTCTTGACGAAGTCAAGGAGGTACAAAGAAGCTAAACTCGAACAAGCTAATGCAAACGAGGAGAAGCAGAAACTGGAAGCAAAGCTAGCAGAAGTAACCGAAACGCTGAGTAGACTCGACAGAGAGATTGGATCGTTCGAGCAAGAGAATGCCGATGACCTCGAGGCTTTGTTTCAAGAAGTAGCAAATGCGCCTTGGTGATCATTGTGGCCACTCAAGAAGCTTTTGTGATGGAACAAGCAGACATTTTGAAGAGATTTTGTGAATGTGGGTGTATATTCTCATGAATGCCCATGTTGTATAGGCTTTTGAATTGCCATTGAGAAAGGGAATCATATCAAGCAAGTCAACTCTGTTGTATGTTCTTTAAAAACATAGAACTTATAACTAAAGAACATTAGTTTCAGGTTCGGTTCCCATTCATTATTTTCCAATCTATTACTATCGGATACAACTTTTCGTTCTGAATACACATACCCATCCTTTAGCAATACATTTTTTTCTCGTAATTTATCTGGTACAATACAAAATAACAGCATGGTAAATAGTTTAACACTTCACCAGGGAGGGTTGAACGCTGATTTCGTCGGCTTCGAATTATAACTTAGCCATTTGATGTTCAAAACTTGGATCGATGCAAACGACAACCTGCAGATATTGATAGTAATGTAAAACACATTAGAGGCCAAATTTGGTTTGCTTGAATGCTCTCATTTTTATCGTATCTTTCTGCTCACCTTGCCGGTACTTTTACCCGAATGCAAATACTCAACAGCATCTGCAACTGAATCCAAACCCGAAAGTCTTTTCGGGTCTAATACTACCTGTTACAATGGAATAACAGCATGCTAAGAAAAGGGGGAAAACTAAGAAAGCTACGAGATTCTTTTGTAGATGTATATCAACCATAGAATGGGGATATATGTATTACCTTAAGCTTTCCTGAAGAGTAAAGATGAAATAGTCTAATTAGGTGCTCTTTGCATAAATAGCTATAGTGTGTCATGACAAAGCCGGCCTGTAAACAAAAGCATTTTAAATACAATTAAACCACAAGATTTCCAATTCCAAGTGCAAAGACTACGATATATACATATATGGTAGAATCGAAACGATAGAGTTCGTGATCACAAGTGTCTGGAAATGTGTTGAACACGAGTGTCAGATATTAATACTTGAAGAAAAATGAAGAGTTGTGACAACAAATTTTACCAACTACATACCACAGTTTGGCTTTTGGCCAAAAGCTTCTCAACAAGTCCAGGGTATTTTAATGGCATCCATCCATGCTTCCCTTGATACTGTAAATGAGAAGTGCAAAATCAGAAGCTGTAAAAGTTGTGGATATGAAGAATGAATAGTATCCTTGTACTTATGTTTAGATACAAGTGTGTATATATATAAACCAACCAACCTGAGAGATCATTCCTATCACAATGAGTCGTCCTCGGATAGCCAAAGCATTAAGGCACAAATCAAACATGTTCCCTCCAACACATTCGTAGACAATGTCCACTCCTTTAGGAAACTCCTTGAGAACCTGGAAGACTACAAAGTCAGATGTCCCTTCCATGAAACCAATCCTACCAAATGCAGAAATTATCACATGGAGGCGTTACAACGCCTTTTAACCTGACGACATTCAAGATTTTAGTTGTTCTAACTGTGGTGAGATCAATCTCACAAGATGGAGCATGGCATGGATGATGATGAAATGATGGCAACTGAGATGTTTAGTCATGGAAGAAGGTGTTGAGATTAATCACGGTAGACTTAGTTGACTACAATCCATTTACACTGATATATGTTTCTTAAACTTGGTTGTTAGAGTCCGATATGAATGTATGTCCGATATAGGTTTGCGAGAAAAAGCCGAACAATTGAAAATAAGAATTTCAGATACATACAGTTTTGACGTCTTCAGTTTTATAGTCTATGACTCGATCAACCCCCAATTCTTTCAAAAGCGTTGCCTTTTCTTTTCCTCCACAAGTCGCAACAACTTTATTTCCTGCCAGTTTTGCAAGCTGCAAATGTCGTTCTGATTAAATGGAGATAAAAGTACACAAAAAACAGGGACCAAAATCTTGTTGAAGCCATGAAACAAATACATACAATCATGAAATAACATTAAATATATCTTTGAAGATGTAAAATATGAAAGCCAGATAAATTACTATATATTTGAAGATGTTCCGGAAAATAAACGAAATATCATAATTCAATAGGTATAAAAATTAAGATAACCATGGAACAGAGTTCTGGGTTACTAGAACCCAGGATGAGAACTGAATATGAGTAGTACGATCTACTTATAACAAGTGTGTTCAATATTTTTCAAAGATTTTTTTATATATTTGGAGGATAGTATTTATATTGGACATGAGTACTTCAAGAAAAATAAAAAGTTCACTGGACAATTAAACAAACAATATTGAAAAACATCATATTTATATTGTGTTTTAATAGTTTATGATTATGTAAATGTGATACATATGTGTATTAATATCATATTTTAGCTATTTTGTTATTCCCATATTGTTTATTGTAACTGCCTTTTTTTCATGTAATGTTCTTATTACAAGTTATCAACTCAGTTTAACAAACCTGGACTGCAAATTGCCCAGTTCCTCCAGCAGCAGCAGTTACAAGGACAACTTGTCCAGTTTTCATCTGACCAACCTACAAGATGAAAAATAGAGATCGAAAATGATTCAGACACACACGCACAGAAAGACTGAATGGACAGCTACAAAAAACAAAGGAGAATATGGCCACAAAAAAGTTGGTTAGTGAAAAAGGGTTGAGAGCCATGTTTTTCATATTCATTGGATATAAATATCATATGCAATTAGTTGAAAACTATACATATCTAAATAAGAAAAATTGAAATGAAAAGGTACCTTTTCCAAAGCGATTGATGCTGTTAGTCCTGAAGTAAGTAAAGCAACAACTTCTGGATCGGGCCTTGGAATGGGAAGTATGTGCTTTGAAGATACCTAGGTTTTGTTTCAATATCCAGTAATTATTTAACAATATAAATACTAGAACAAAAGATTGAAATAGATGATGAAACAAGAACTTTACAAACGTTATAAATGAACTTGATGTTATACCTTCATGAATTCAGCATAACATCCAAAACTCATGACTGCAGCAGGAGCTCCAACTTTAAAACTTCTTACAGAATCTCCAATAGCAGCAATTACTCCCACTGCCTGTAACAGCAAAATTTAACCACAGCCATAGGATGTCAGATTGACCGAACTATACTATATTACCACATTTTCTCTAGGGATGACAATAAATAATGTGATTTCAGTAATTGCTGATACAAATACATTTTCTTCGAATTCGAATATTATAAGTATAGTTCGTAGTGAATTGGATGTAGATACACAAGCAAATATCCAAATCGTTGTCATCCCTGATGGTATTTAGTTGTACTATTTTATTTCTGCACCTCAAATCCAGCATCAACCGGAAGAAGGGAACTGAGGTCTTTCTTGTTTCCTTGAAAATACCGACCTGCGCTATAATTCACCTGTGTGTAACATGTTATTCAAGAATGCACACATAAGTACATTGTATATAATTTATATATCAAAGAGACATAAAGTTTTGTATAATTATTCAGAGATTCTTATGGTCGGAATAAAAGATATCAAAAGTTGAGTGCAGAGAAAAATTTAATTAAAGAGCTGGAAAATCAAATGAATCAGAAATGATATAATAAAGAACTTACATCACCAGCGTTTACACCAGCATAAATGACTTTCAGAAGAACTTGGTCTGATTCAAGAGGTAGTCTCAATGGTGCACTAATTACATGGGTTGCATCACGAAAATGGTGACTATAGCTATGCACAACACTGAGAACGAGCAAAAAGGCACTGATCAGTATCTTTATTAAACCAATCACATCCTATCTTTTATGATGGTTATTAACTATCTTAATCAGCTTCAATATTCAGATTCAGGGCGAGTATTGACTGGGGTATATGTCCGGTATGAGTATACTTAATATTTTTTTTAAAAAAACCATACATTTGAAGTATCTTACTAGTGTCATGGATACATAAAACTAATCGAGTTATAAAATATGGCAACTAAACAAAGTAAAAAATATATATTGTAGCTTCTGCAACCATACAAGAAATCAATCTATGTTTATGGAGAACTCTATACTTTTAATCCACCAACACTCAAGTAATTGTCCTTAAAATGCTAAAAGATGAAACAATTATGACATTTTACTTACAGTTTCTTGAAATTCTGAGGAAGCTGGGAACTTAAAGGAGCTTGAAACGAAATTTTATTGTTCCTGGAACTTGAGGAGTAACGCACAGAGTATTTTGCTTCTTCAGTTGGACTGGGCCAATACTCCAAGCCTCTGTGGTTTGAAACCCATAGGCAAGAACCAGCTCTGCTTTCATCAGTGATAAGCTCGAAAGCACCTAGAAATATGCACGAGTGCATAGAAAGTTACCAGAAGTGTTTTGACGTGCAAAATCTCTATTTTTGATTTAGAAATGTCTTAAATCTATATAAAATCAAATTATATATAAAAATATATTATATATCACAAATTTATTTTTGAGATCATAGTTAGCAAAATCCAAAACATAGATACCTTTCACCACCATTTCCATTGGCACAAAGCCTCCCATTAGAGAAACAGATTTGGGGTCCAATTTTTCTCCCATCTCTGTTCGAACAACCTACATTCATGTTCAAAGCCAAGTTATATAGGAGAAACAGATGCTAATTAAGAACATCCAAAATTCTTCAAATTGACTAGAGATTTACATCAGGGCAAAGAACATTGACACGTATTCCTTGACGTTTGTATCCAGCTAGTGATCTAGTAAACATGACAATACCTCCTGGAAAACAAATATTTCAAGCAAATCGTCAAATTACATAAATGTCTTACCTGCAATAATTATACTAATCTCTGCAAATAATCTGAGAAACATTACATTTTTCGTTTAAACAAAAATATTACAATTAAGGGTGTAACAAGACATTATGTTCAGTTTCAAAAATGTTTGAATTCACTTTGATCATTATCGAATTAAACTTAAGATATTGAGCAAGTCAAATTAGATTATCTTTTGAGTCTTGATGGAGCATTTCCTCTTTCTTTTTCATATTTAAATAGTATTTAAAATTTTCAATTAAAAAACACAACAATCGAATCCACTTTTTACTAGGAAAATGATAAATCCTAACCCAACTATCCTTAACAGTTCGGTTTTATATCAGACAGAACTTAAAACTTTAAAAATAAAACTGAACGAAATTATGAATCTTGAGTGAAAATCAATGAATACAGAGTGTCACAGAGGCAAAAATAAATGCAAACCTTTTGAGCTGGAGTAGATGGGGATCAAGTATGATGGGATAATACCAGCAAAGGAACCTAAATTGATTATCACCCCTTGCTTTTTCAGAGCTTGCATAATTCTAATCTGTTAAAAAAAACACTCTTAAACAATCAATCCTTTGTTGCTAATCAGGACTGTCATCAAAGCAAAGTTGCAGAAAAAAATAGTCAAAGTGGAAGCATTACGGCGTGGCGAGTACAATCGATAACTGCAACGAGGTTGACATTAATGGTGTGCCTCCATGTCTTAGTTCCATCAGTTTTGTCCTTCTGAAATGGTACTGGATTACTAATGCCGGCGCTGTTAATACAAATATCCAATCCTCCATACGTTGCCACATGTCTTTCGAAGGCTAAAGTTACATCTCCTAATTACAAAAGTTGAAAATCAAATTAGTGTATATTCAAATATATGGCATATATAGATGATTTAGGAAAAAAAATTATTAGCAGGTGATTAACAAGGATCAAATAGAATTTTCTTGCATAATTCTCAAATGCAAAAGTTATATCCGCGAAAAATCAAAATCGAGTTTATATTCAAATATGTATAGAACATGAATGTTTTGGAGAAAATGTTCGAATTTACTTGGATTAGTGACGTCGCATTTGACAAAAATAGCAGAAGGAAACTCCAAATTTTCATGGAATCTGGAATTCTCTTTCTGAACTAAAGAAACAACTTCCTTTCCTTTCTCTTCAGAGAAATCTACGATCGTCACAAATACTCCTTTCTCCGCCAAAGCTAAGCTCAAAGCTTTACCTGCAACAAAAATTCTCAATAAGAATCGATCGAATTACTTCATACGATCTGCTTTTACAATCAATCACATAAAATCAAGTTTAAAGATTCTCTAATAAGTAATAAAAAATGTGATACTGAGCGGAAAAAGAGTAAAGATTTCGAAAAGCTTACCGATCCCGGCAGCTCCGCCGGTGACCAAAGCTGATAAACCAGGTTTAAGCTCCATTTTTTTCTGCTTGGATATCACTGCTGTTACAGAGATATTTTGTGAAAAAGCTAAAACAGAATTGTAAATTATTTTGGACTCTCACGAGAATTGTAAATTATTTATAATAAATATAAAATTATTTTGGAATTTTCTTTTGTTTCTGTTCATGAACATGATTTTTGAAAGTATATCTTTCTCTGCCTTTAATTGAATCAAAAGTCGTTGGAGTGGCAATTAAGTAAGACCAGCCGGGGAAGTCTTTACATCGGGGAGGGTCAAATTAATCCCATTTTATAAGATTCGGATTCGAGAATGGTTGGGTTTTATAGAATATTATGTCGGGTTAAGTTCAAGTTTGGAGTAAAAACATTGGCATAATCCGGAATAATAGTACAACTCTCTTTATATATTGAGTGACAATTACTATAATAATTTTTTTAAAAAAAATTATTTCTATATTTTGTTAATTATCTTCTCATTTTATCAAATAAAAATAAGTTCTATAATATTTTTAAATTATGTCTCTATAATATTGAAGAAAATGAGATGTGACGGAGTTTTTATTTTAAAATTTAGTTCAGAAAACTTTCAATTTTAATCAAAGTAAAGAAAAAAAGCTAAAAATCCGACTCGTACTTTGTTCCTAAATAAACGAATTATTTCATCCAACTGCTTCAAATACTTTTTCCGTTTTAAATCTAACGGTCCAATTTGTTTTTCTTTTTATTATCTCAACCTAAGTTTTTTACATTAGAAATTTCCACCCGCTAGCATAGGGAAGATATTTAAAATATTTATATAAGTATTGTTGACTGATTATACATATAGTACACTTTGTAGATTAATAAACATTAAATAAAGAAATTAACAAGTATGCCAGTGAAAAAACGGATGATGTTCATTTTAAGAGATAATACGATTCAAATTATTTTGTCTACAAAATGTATACGCATTATTAAAAATTAAGAATATATATGAATATTAAATTAATTATATTAACACAATAATATTTTTTGAAAATTACAATAATTATAGCACAATATTTTCATCGACAATTTATATGAAATAATTATAAAATTTAACCTAATAAATGATCTTTGAAACTAATTAATGTTGTTTGAATTTGAATAGTCTATTCTCATTGAAGTTTTTTTTTATTTTTTTTAATAATTTAATGTGATTATAATATAATATTTGTCTATATTTTTTAACATTTTAAAAACACATACACCTTAATATCTTATATATATATATATAAGATAAAAAATGTTTAAACTTAAATCTTTTATAATAAATATAATCATTTTTTTCATCGACAAAATTTCAAAATTCGAATAAAAGAGAGGTCGAAGACTAAAGTATCTCACCCATCTAAGTCAACGCAATAAACTTTATTCTAGAAAAAGTTTGACAATCCTGCTATATCTTCCAATAAAAAATATATTTCTTGTTGAGTATTAACACCGGTTGAACAATCGCTTTGAAATTTCCACCGATTGACCATTCTTTTTTTTTTTTTTGCTTTTTTTTCTTGTCATTTAATCATTCTGTATCTAAAATTATTGAATATAACTGTGAGATGTTGAAAATTCTAATCTAATTCATAATTTGATCGAGAATGTATCATATATATTTTTGAAATCAAAATATTCATATAATTATTTAAAAGTCGTTGTTTTATATAACAGATGTGGTTTTTTAAACAATGTTAGGGATTTGAATAATGTCATTGTGGTTCTTGTGGATAGAGAAAATTAAGTTGGGAGGACCGCCTTTTAAATCTTTTCAAAATTCGATTCAAATTAATCAATCAATAAATTAAATATCAATAGTTAACAAAAAAAAATTGATCGTTTTAGCCACCTCACTTTCAATGAAAGTCAAGGTACACCTTCCTCATATCTTCAATCCTTATAGTACAAGTTCGACTCGAGCTCGAACTCGAATTGAATTCTTAACAAGTCCAGAGTTGAAAAATTCGTGAGCTACTCAAAAATATAATATATTATATTACATTGGTTAATTAAGGTTTATTTCTGGGGTTTGGGTTAGTTTAAGATTTAGAGTATTGTTTGAGATTTAAGATTAAGTTTAATTTTTTTTATCAAGAAAGCAAAGCAACTTCATTAAACGAAAAGCGAACAAAGATACATCTATGGGCCCAACCCCATGCACAAACCTCGCAACCACCATGCGAGAAACAACAAGGAAAAACAAACATAACATAAAGGCTCATCTGGCCTTGAAAACAGAGGAGCACACAAAACAGGACATGTCATAATAACAAGAAAAACACAAACCCGGCAATGAGCTGGGAACCGAACAAACGCCAAACCGAGGCGATCGAAAGCTAGATCCTAACTACAGTCAAGCGAGAACTCCATCCAGAGGCAAGCTCCCTCACCCGAACTGGGTGAGAATCTTGTCATCCTGAGCGATGCTGAAAAACTTCCATGCTTGGGCCGGCTAAAGATAGCTTCACCAGAGGCTCCAACGAACCTTGACTCTGAAAAGAAGCTTAGTAAAACTCGAGAACCAGCAAAGGAGAACGCCAGACTAAAACTCAGATAGCCACACCGGTGACCAGCTGAAACCTCTGATCTCTTTACCGACGAGAGAACGCCCGTACTTTCTAAACCACACTGAAGGTTTATCCTTCGATGAACGGCGACCGAGAAAACTAACCAAAAGCCGAGGACTGAGAAGATAAAAACGCTTCACCATCGAACAAGAGAGAGAGGGGAGAGTGGTCGGGAGGGCCCGAGCTATCCCCGGATACTCCGGAGCCATCCGAAGCGGTGGCCCCTCAGGCTACTGGCAGCGGTGCCTTACGCCAGGGAAGGAGGCGGCTGGAAACGCCGATGGCAGGGGTGGAGAGAAGGGAAGCTCGCTGAAAACTTTAAGCTTTTCGCGCGACAAATGGCTAGCAACACGGCGAGTGACGGGCAGCACTAAGATCGGGGCGAGGAGGCGCTTCCGCTGGGTGAGACGGTAAAAGTCACCGACCGGCGGTAAGGTCGGTGGGTGTGGCGGTAGGACAGCTGTTTACGACACTTGCTGCAGACATTTGGTGTTTGATTCTTATTTTTTAGAGTTCAGTTAGATTAACTATGATCGATAGGTTTTTAGGAACAAGAGTTAGCAAATTAGAGTTTCATGAAAAGGAAAAAGAAATGCTATAGCTTGGGTAACAACATGAAATATATGGATTAAATTATTATTTTCTTCGAAAATGATTAATATGCTCAAATTATAAAATTGATAAGGACTTTAAAAAAATGTTTATACCCAATATTCTAATTTAACCAACGGTAGATTAACACTTTTGACTGTAATATTCATTTTTATTTCAAATACACTATGACTAATATATCCATTTTAATAGTAGAAGGACTAAAATAGATTTATTGGTGTAGTACAAGAAGTTGTAATAAACTTTAACCTTAATTTTTATTTCATATAAATCCTATATTGAAATAGTATATTACAAATTAAAAATCACGGTTGAGTGACAGATGTTTCTACATATTCGTTTTATAATCTAAATAAAGATTAATCTTTTCGAATTAAGTATGATGAAAAAACAATAAAAACATGGTCGAATGAATGTTTATAAAAATTTCCATTCAATTTTCTAAACAAGTTTAATTTTTTCTGCTTAGCCTAATTTTCTACGTAATCTTATTAGGAATTGCACACATCATTATAATCATAGTTTGTATTTATTTTATAAGAAAAAATATATGTAATTCATTTCATTAGAAATCCAAATATTGTTTTACAAACTTACATTCCTTTATTCTTATTCCATGGATCTTCAATTTGTTTAATATATTTTTAAATTTCCTTTTTCTTTTTCTTCTTAGATTAATTGCACCAAACATCCTTAAATTATAACTCACATTTTAAATTGACCAAAACTTAAAGTATTTTTTTATTGAGGCTCGAAAAACCAAATCATATCAACAGTATCTTACGCCACCTAACCATAAACGTAAGATTAAATATAATATAAAGTATATTAAAAACACAAATCAAATTGTAAATACTTTTATACATAGTGTATGCACAAATTACATATGATATATTAAGAAAAAAAATAATCATCTTAAATTTTGTTGAATTTGTCTTTTCCTTTAAGGCACTGTATGTTAGAACCAAATCATAAATTAATATAAAACTTAATACTAATGATCTATCATATCAAATTATCAAGAACAATAAATCGAATAACCTGAATACGGAAGCGTAACTGAATTCATTAATGGATTGAAAACTTTGAATCTTTAGATGGAGATCGCCTAAAAGATGAAAGATAGGTTAGCTCTTGCCGTAAAAACTGACGGGGACAAGAGTAATACAAGTTAACCTATTTCTTGGGGACTACTACCTCTTTATATAGTTGATTTAATAAATAAACTATTAAGTATTTATAACTTTGCCCCTTATTGAATTATAAATACATCTTATGGTATCTACACTTTTATTTCCATGACACTTTAATATCCATGACACAATGGTCACTTAATTTTGTGTCATACTTTATAATACATCATACATTTTACATATATGCCCACAATTACGAATTTTAATCCAACATTGTATCAAAGTTTTATATGTTATAAATACACATATTATCAATTTAATTCACATGTTTTGATTACTCTAAATTGAAAATAGTTTGAGGTAGGGCGTATATGAGAAAACATATCGTGAGCTAATCAAGTTCGATTTGGTCAAAGTTTGACTAGAGCTCGAATTCGACTTGAGTTCTTAACAAGTCAAGACGAGTTACCTGATACCCGACTCGAAAAGCTCGTGAGCTACTCGAAATTATAATATATTATATTACATTGGTTAATTAGGGTTTATTTTTGTGGTTTGGGGTTAATTCAAGATTTAGAGTATCGTTTGAGATTTAGGGTTAAGTTAGATTAATTATGGTTGATAGGTTTTTGGGAATAAGAGTTAGCAAATTAGGGTTTAGTTCTAGCTCGAGCTACAATTTTTATTTTTAAGTTCGATTCAAGCTTGATAATTTTGAGCTTGCGAGCTTTTGAGCCGAATCGGACTTAGCCTTGAATATTTCAAGTTCGAATTTGATTTGAGTTTAACGATACTCGAGGTCTACTCATTTACGCCCCTAGTTTGAGGAGTCAAGCATAGCATTTTGAAGTTCAGTACTAATTTAAAATTCGGTAATAGTTTGGGGACGTTTGGGGAAATTAACTCTCTTTTTAAGTTTGAAATTTTCCAGATTAAACGCAGCGTATTGGTTCTAAAATGTACGCATGATGAAGCTAAAACCCTAGCATCAACATTCAAGCTTTTGCTTGGTAGTTTTCACGAAGCGGAGATGAAGGTCTTTCAAATCAATGAATTTCTCAATTTCCCTTCCTTATCTGAAAGCTAGAGTTCTTTATTTAGTGGTTTAATGAAAGATTTATGCCCTAGTTCCGAATTCATGTTATTTTTGTATTGTTTTTAAATGTTGGAAAATTCTCAGGTTTCGTTCATAATCGAATGCAATCATGAGTTTTTAGGGCTATTTCAGCCAATTGGGATTTTGGGTTTAATTCCATATTTCCGCTAGCCTGCTTAGAGCATTTGGGATCTTTTTTGACACCCCATGAAGTTCTGTATAGTGGGATTTCTTAGAAAATACCGAATTTTATTATATGCTAACATTGGGTGATTGATGAGGGCGTAGTTGAGTCGAACTGAGCTAAAACTGTAAGAAATTTTGAAATTCGAGGTAGGCTTGAGCTTGATCAAGTTTCATTTTGAAATATTGTGCTCGATTATATATTCTCACGTTGAGCTCAATTCTGGTGCGCAATTACATATGCTAAAGTTTGAGTTTGAATGGAAAGTTTTAACACTAATTAAAAATAATAAAAGCTCGATTAAGCTCACAAATTACTCTAGTCAAGTATTAGAATACATGAATTCGGTTAGCTCAGCAATGATTGAGCCAAGTTCAAGTTTTGTGTGTGTGTAAAACACGAATAACTTGCGAGTACATGCGTCTTGTTTACACCCCTAATAATTAACTTTGCTCACTTTGATACAAAATGCCCCCCAAGAGAAAGGAAAATGTTCTTTGAAAGACTGTGTTCATATTCTGAGTTCCTAAATCTTGTTTGTGATCTTGCAGGGAACTCCTAGACTCTATGCAAGCTGGGACACTTGATCCTGAAGCTGCATTTCTTAATGCATCACTTGTGTGATTCCCGAGTTTACATTTTTGGTAAAGTTAAAAATATTTTCTCATACTGTTTCTCTGATCTCATGTGTAACGATGACTGAGACAGATTCCAGATGTTTTTCCTGTTCAAGCTGTGGCACATAAGACACTTGTTTCCAAGTCGCGCGAGTCATTGACTACAAGAACACTCCATTCTGAACTTGTTTACAATTACTCAGGATCTAAGCATGTAATATTCTTGAACCATTTATGACCCTGTAGTTCATTACCCGTTTTTCAATTATTTTGAGATTTAAGTTGACAACTGAGAAAACGATGGTTATCTCCAGATCACCGAGTCCTTGAAAAGATGTGGTATTTCTGAAAATTCAAGTTATGTCCTTGAAGCTCGATTTAACGCTTCTCCTGATGAGGTGATACTCTCGCCATATGGATGTTTTGCATTGAGCTATTCTCTGTTTTTCTTTTTATTGTATCCCACCAATTCCATGTTAATGATTTATTTAGAATTCTCATAGATGAAAGCCATGGAGAAGCTTATCAGTGGAAAAGAGATCGATCTAGATGAGTTGGAAGGAAGAGCAGACCAAGCTCAGATACAAAAGGTTTGTGACATCGATCTCTATATTTTATTGCTCTCGTCACCTTTATCCTCAGATGATCGATTTATCATTTTCGGGTATTCTTCAGCACTAAAAAATTCCCGCCCCCGAGCTAGGCATATCCACTCTTGCAGATGCCATATCATGCCGAATTGCTGCTCGAGATGCTTTATGAGAGTGGTCAGTTGCTGTCTCTACCTTGTTTTTCTCAAGGCAAACGGAGCAGAAGGCAGTGTAGATGCCAATGTATTTGTTGTTAAGCTGTTCTTATTAGTTAGAATATGAAAGGGCATGGAGAATAATAATTGGAAATTGTGGTTAATTCGATGTATTCTAAAATTCGAACGTAAGACTTATGTTATTCCGACTTCATTTTCCTTCAAGTATCTATATCTAATGTTCATGTTCGATACGTATTTGGATACAAGTATGGTACAACAGATACGTCTTCGTATCCTTTTTTATAACATAAAAGCTGTTGTATTCTTCTTTTTCTTTTTGGGTCGGAGACTTTCATTGTCCAGTACTCATATGGGCTCCGATAATAACTAGAGTCGAGCCAGATTGGAGATATATTACAAGGGAGGCAAAGCTGTTGTATTCTTCTTTGCGCCGGGGACTCACGTTGTCCGGTAGTCATATGGGCTCCGATAATAACAGAGTCGAGCTGGATTGGAGATCTGTCACAAGTGAGGCAAAGCTGTTGTATTTTGGTACTGCATACGATTTTATGTTTCTTCTGTGTATAAAAAACAATTGCAAGCTGAGGGAAATCCAAAGCTGCATATTATGGGGTTTCTCTAAACGCGATCCAAACGCGTACTAGTAGTTTTTAATGTTGTGCGTTTTTAAAACGCGACGCGATGACAAAGTCGTGCCTGCCTAGCGTACATTCCCAAGTTTCCAACGTGTGGCGCTTTGCTTCGCTTCTAAGGTTCCGCGCCACGTAATATCAACGCTAACCGATAATATCCGGTTACCTTTTCTAAAGCAAGGCGTCATTAATCATATTAAGTATGTTATTTTTAATTGTTTTGTTAGTTTTTAACTCAAATGAGGTCATTTATTTCTTATTGTTAATTCAGTTACAGAATCTATAGGTATTATACTAAAAATAGTATAATTATGTTTAAATTTGATAACTAATTTTTTACTTTAATTTGATATAATTTGTTTTTATTTTTAATGCCATCAATATGTAATATTTTTAAAATGATGATTAAGATAAAAAATTTATCAACAACAAAAATTTGCGCCATCTTTTCAATAGCAGTTCATTAAAAATGTTATCAATTTAATTTTAATGATAATATTATTAAAATAAAAAACAAATTATATGAAACGAGATTAATTATCAAATTTCATATAGTAGAAAAATTAAAGTCAGAAGTAAACCTACTAAAATTATTAGTTAAATTAATATTTCTTTTATTTTCAGTTGTATTTGAACTCAAATTCTACTAATTTATTTTTCCTTTTTGACCTTATTAAAAAATAAAAATCAATATACCACCAAAAAGAAAGGAATTGTACTTCAAAATTCAAATTCCTTGCCTTTTTGCTAAGTCTCCATTATTTTAATAGAAAAGGATTCCAATAATTCATCCACAATGTAAAATAAGAAAAAGCAAAAGCAAAAAGTAAAATTAAATCATTTAAAAAAAGAAAAACAAGAAAAAATGTTGTCACCGGTAATAACCGGGCTTAAGCAGGTTGATATTGAGACGGGGAATGAAGGGAATGAAGGGAAGCCTAATGCTACCGGGCTTAAGCAGGTTGATATTGAGACAGGGAAGATTGTTACAGAGTGGAAGTTTGAGAAAGACGGGGTTGATGTTACGATGAGAGATATCACCAATGATACCAAAGGGTCGCAATTGGATCCATCGGAGTCGACCTTTTTAGGCTTGGACGATAATAGATTGTGCCAATGGGATATGAGAGATCGAAAAGGGATGGTACAGAACATTGCCACAAGTGATTCACCTGTTTTGCATTGGACACAAGGGCATCAGTTCTCGAGAGGGACGAATTTTCAGTGCTTTGCTAGTACTGGCGATGGATCGATTGTGGTTGGATCACTTGACGGGAAGATCAGGTTGTATTCGAAGACATCAATGAGACAGGCAAAAACTGTGTTTCCTGGACTCGGATCGCCAATCACTCACGTAGATGTCACCTATGATGGGAAGTGGGTTTTGGGTACAACGGATACATATCTGATCCTCATTTGCACTCTGTTCACGGTTTGGTGGTAGAATGGGGAACAAAATTCCAGCACCCAGACTGTTGAAGTTGACTCCCCTTGATTCACATCTAGCTGGGAACAATAATAAGTTTCATGGTGGCCATTTCTCATGGGTAAGATCAAGACATTCCTTCATAAATTGTTTTCTATAATACTGTTTATCACTGTTATTTGAATTTCGATCACTTGGTTTACTGTTTTTCTATGTTTTGATTCTTGTTTGTTGTGCATAATTGCATGTCATTTGATGTTTCATGAACTCGAAGTTGCCTTTGTTAACACTCAAACGCATTTCCGTATTTCATGCTTTAGAATTGCTTAGTCTAGGCTATTGTGCATGTTTTAAGTTGTGTAAAACAAATTGCCTTCTCCATTCTCCTGTGATTCATCAACATTGGATAGGTTAAATTTCCACTCTCTGTAGCTACTTCTTGTTACTTTGATACTGCATGACATTCATTTACATTCGGAGCTGACTCGCGTATCTAACTCTCTGTAGGTTACCGAAAATGGTAAACAAGAGCGGCACCTAGTTGCGACTGTGGGGAAATTCAGTGTGATATGGGATTTCCAGCAAGTGAAGAACAGTGCTCACGAATGCTATCGGAATCAACAGGGTCTCAAAAGCTGTTATTGCTACAAGATCGTATTGAAGGATGAATCTATCATCGAGAGTCGATTCATGCATGACAACTTTGCTGTCAGTAACTCACCTGAAGCTCCACTGGTTGTGGCTACTCCGATGAAAGTCAGCTCGATCAGCCTCTCCGGTAGACGATGACGTCTGCCCGGCACAGTTCTTTCCAAATATATGAAAAACTCAATGTCGGCTACATATTTGTAGCCATCGCTTACACTCGAGTACGAGTAACATAGGTCTTTAGGGTTTGATTTGACTGCAGTCACATTACATGCTTGGCTTTTGTATTTCAATTTGTTTCTTCTTTTCTTAAGAAAAAAAATCTCTGAAACCTGTTCTCTGGTTCTTGCAATTGGTCAAAAAGCTTGGGTTGTTGAACATGCGAGAGTTGATTGTTGGTTATTGCACTTGTAAATGATATCTCAAATGAGTTTCTTGATTGAGATTTGCTTTGCATCTTCACTTTATGTCGCATAATTATAATACTTCAGACATGAATATATGACGCAAAAAACTCAAATCGAGCCGTCCGAAATTTAGTTAATTGTTCATCAAACTATAACTTAGCAGTTCATCAATGGTAAACAAGAAATGTAATTCTTAAAAGAATCATTTCACGAAATTCATAACCTGCATGAGGTTTGCCTTCATCTGTCGGGACTCCGGTGCTCGGAGACAACACAAGGGAACCATCTAGACGAATATGACTTCGAACTTAGCACAAGGGTTGTTTTTGATGTGGTTCCTAAGATCAGCATCATCTTCGAACTTGAAGGTATATAAAGCCTGTCTCTGTGTCAACCCAAGAGGATATATTCTGTATATTTTTAGTTCATCTCCTCTAATGCTTTCGGGTCTTTCCCATTTCCAAACGGGCTCGTGTTTCCGAGACTTGAAATGCATAAGAACTGCAACCTCCAAGGCCTCTAGAGTCAAGCTTCCTGATCTGCTCGTCAAAGCTGAAAATAAGAATTTCCTCCGGTTGCATCGTTTACAGTTACTTTTAACGAAAGTCTAATCGAATCGATCCGGGATAAAAAGGATCAATAATAAAAACGGTTTGTGACATAGTACCAATAGCTAAAAGAGTACAAGAACTACCTCAAGAAAATGGAGTCCATCTTGAACCTCCCACGCTCTCTTACATATAAATGGTACACAGTTTCCGATCCTGTCTCACACTTGCAGGGGCGTTTCTGGATGTCGGGCTTATTTTCTTCTTCCTCCCGGAAGATTGTTGCCAAGTGAATGCACAAACGGCATGATGAATGAACTGCAGCCATATCCAAAAGGGCCTTGAAAGAATCAGACGGGCCTTCGTACTTCCACCTGAATCCGCAGATACTTCGTTGTCAACAAGATTCGATCACCAAAGAAACCTTGAAAGCAGGGGAGATGGGAAGGTTTAATTAACATACTCACCTTAATGATTGATTATAAGCATCCGGATTTTTTGCAAGGTACTTCACTCTTTCTCCAACTGATTGAACATCCTCCAATTCCTTGATATGTAAATATGAACCAGGAGAAGGAGCAAAATCTTTGATATTTGGAGCTCCAACCACCACAGGTACACTTCCTACAAAATTTTAAAGTATCCATTAATCCGATGATAAAACCGAAACAAAATCATATTGAACATTCAGGTTCAAAACAAAACACTAGTATGGGAATCTTCAAGGCGGCATCAATGTAATGTTCGTACCTGCAACGAGGGACTGGAAAAACTTTTCCGTCACATAATCCTCATTGGTGTTCTCGAAACCCAAGCTAAACTTGTAGTGTTTCAGAGTTTCGACTTTGTTCACTGCAAATTTACATGAAATTTATAACGAACCTTGGGTAAACATGGATCACCTATAGGCAAATAATAGTTTAACATAAACATGGATCACTTATAGTTCACCTTTTCCATCGCAATTTCCATGGCATTTACCATAAGAATCTATCTTGATATTCTCCTTTTCAAGCCCAACAAGAGTTCGAATACGGAAGTTGAGGGCAGCACAGTTGGAAATGAAAGCAGCTGCAGGCACGTTTTCAGTCTTTGGAATCACTGGTGCCATGATATCATACTCAGTCCATGAAAAATATCCAACTGGGACATCCGAGGAGAGGCTAGTTGTCATTACATATTTATAACCACTCCTAAATCCAAAGGAAAGGAAAAGAAAATGGAAGCGTTAGTCTTACAAAGACTTCCCCCATCAAATCCACTTTCAACTCTATCTTTATAGGACATTTATCCAATGAAACAATTGGAACATTTCGAACAGTTTAGTGTATAGCCATGTGAACAAGCCTAGATTCTCGGAAACATGTTTTTGTTGAAGCATCAGACTTAGCCTATAGTCCAACAGATTGTACAGAGCAATTCACAGAATATATCATCTTTAATAATATTAAGTTCACTTGCATAGACTAGGCAAAAAGTTGTTAAAAGGAATATCGCAGGAAGAAAACAAGTACTTAATCGAGCATCGCCAAAAGTCCCACAAATCGTTTCAAATACAACCGAGTCATTATATATTGTGCTTACCCACCGTCGTGCCTGAGCAATATCATTCTCCGGATAGTAGGTAGCCGATTCCATAGAGCGCCGCACACTAGTTGCTTTGGATATTGGACGCCGAGCAATGATAGCATCAGGTTTCTTGCTCGGATCGGATCCCATCTTACAACCCACTGCACAAGTTTTCAACTCCTACAATACCAAGAAGAGGAAGTCAGTAATACAAAAGGAGATATAAGTTATAACCACTTAAAACAAAAGGAGATACAAAAGGATAAACTTACACATGCATACATGATACATACATACCCATGTATATGCATCTATACACATACATACATAAAAAGTGGAGAACATTTGGAGCAAACTAGCAAAAAAATATACAACTTCTAATGTACTAGGATAGAAAAGGTTAGAGGAAATGTCTAGAATATCTACATACGTACATACGGTTATGCATGTGTGTGACTTCCAAGCATGGATGGACCAAAGGGTGCTGGAGGAGACATTTGCATTCCCTAAAAATTTTAATTTCTCTATAGTTTAGATATATTTCTTTTGTATTTTTTATTGACAATTTAATTTCGTTAATTTTACATTCTTTCTAATAGCTCATGTCCTTTACATAAAATCTTGTGCCGTGCCTTCTTCGGAAGATAATTATGATGAAATGAGCAAATGAAAGACAAATCACACTGAAAGAAGTTCAAACTCTTAAAAGCCAAAGGTTCAAAAAAATCGAAACAAAAACCTGATGATCACCAGAAACCAATATGGTATCCTCGCTGAAATCCCTTGAATAAACCACGGCATCTTCTCTCTCAAGCAACTCCTCACAGGTCGAGTTACGATGACCACTCAAAGCCCGAATCCCAGAATTTTGAACGGTAGCAAGCTTTAACCGGCCAGAAAACTGCGATTTACAGAAAATCGAGGGCCACGAACCGAAAAGGTCAGCGTTCTTAACAATGGCGAAACGACCCAGAAAACCGATCTCAGCAATGACGAGAAGGGCGACGAGCAAAGGCATCAAAGTTAGCCATTTCTTGTTGTTGGAAGCTGATGTAGAATGTGATAAGCCATCGGATATGAGCAACCCTTCATGGGTTCTTGCTCCTCTTAGATTCGGCACGATACCCATCAATAAAAGAACACTTTTTTATTATATGAATTCTCTAAAGCTTAGGTTTTAAGGACTGGGATTTAATGAGAATTAAATCTGAAGATAAATACGAACACTATTGGGGTCAAAGGGAGCACTGGGCTTCCGGTTTACGGCTTCGGCCGCCGGCTAGCCGTTGTGGCGGAGGGGAGCAAATAAAAACCGAAAGACTCTCTCCACATCATCTTATCATCCGCGCCAATTTTACTCAATGGTAGTTGTGATATATCAGCAACATACTGCTTATTAATATTTCGACAAACCACATTTTACATATTTTAATTAACATAATTTTAATATATCTACTTGATTTCAATGTTTAATTTAATATTAATTTTTGTTTAATTAAATATTTGAATTTAATTTTAAATTTTAATTTAACATCCATTTTTTTAATAAAATATATAAATTTGACTTTTTAATTCAAATTGAATTTAACTTTTTAAATTCAAATTACTATTCAAAATTAATTTTTTAATTCAAATAAATACTTAAAATTGATTTATATAAATTCAAAATGGATTGAAATTTTTAAATAACTATTTGAAACAAAAAGCGAAATTTAAACATCAATTTGAATAAAAAATGAACTCACTTATTTTATTGAATAAGTGCCAAAATAAAAATTGAAAGCAAGTATAAAACCAAAATGTAATTTACCTTTATAAAGCCTCTCCTCTCTAAATGATAACAAATATTATTATTATAATAATATTTTATTTTTGGCTTAAAATATCATAAGCCCCTAAATATTTGAAAAAATTAATTAAACATCTAAATTGTATTTGTACACAATTAAGTTCTTATACTCTAAATTTTATTTGTACTCAATTAATATAATTTTAATATATCAACTTGATTTCAATGTTTAATTTAATATTAATTTTTGTTTAATTAAATATTTGAATTTAATTTTAAAATTTAATTTAACATCCATTTTTTCTAATTAAATCTATACATTTGACTTTTTATTTCAAATTGAATTTAATTTTTTTAATTCAAATTACTATTCGGAATTAATTTTTTGGTTTATATAAATTCAAATGGATTGGAAATTTTAAATAACTATTTGAAACAAAAAGCGAAATTTAAACATCAATTTGAATAAAAAATGAACTCACTTATTTTATTGAAACAAAAACTTAGATATAAATCAAATTTTAGAATTAAGTTCAGGTATCTGATTAGATAAAAAAATTAAGTGCCAAAATAAACATTGAAACAAGTATAAAACCAAAATGTAATTCACCTTTTTAAAGCCTCTCCTCTCTAAATGATAACAAATATTATTATAATAATATTTTATTTTTGACTTAAGGTATCCTAAGCCCCTAAATATTTAAAATAATTAATTAAGCCTTTAAATTTTATTTGTACCCAATTAAATTTTTATACTCTAAAATTTTATTAATTTAGCTTTTGACCAACGTTGACGGTTAAATTTAATAATTTTTTAGATCAACTGGTACATCATGTAGTGTTACAATAATATCATTTGACATTTGCAAGTTTTTTATTTTATTTTAAAAAATTAAATTTTTTAAAAAATTTACAAAAATTATAAATTATTTTTTAAATATATCCGTAAATATTACTTGATAAAACTGTAATGAATCACGTAACAATAATATTTCAAAAAGAATCGTAAAAAATTCATGGTCAAAAATCGGTCAAAAAATTTAATTGATTAAATTTTTTTATTCGAAAACTTAATTGAGTGTAAAAAATCCAAAAGCTTAATTGATTTTTTTTCTAAAATTCAAGGGCTTAAAGCACCTTAAGCCTTTTATCTTTTCATATTTTACGTAATCTTTAAATAAAACAATAAAATCCACTTTTAAAATTTAAATACAAAATTAATAAATTTATATACAAAATCTCTATCACTTCGACAGTCATTCATTAATATATTTTTTTACATAAAAATAAAGTATTTTCTACCGAAATGAAAGATAATATTCACATACCCATGTAATATGCATCGGAGCAAATGGACAATATAAAAAAAGGAATGGACCGGAATAACCTAATCTTTTACACGTATAGTCGGGCAGAAGTTAGCTTAGCATGCAAGTTATGTATAGAGGAACTCGAAGCACAGATCTAATAATAAAGAGGACGAAAAGAACAGATGAATTCTTCTACCTTAAATCAAAATCACCCAGTTTTCTCCACCCCACGTGTACTGCATTCTCTCCCAGCATTTCTCTGCAAATGAGCACCGGGTGAGAACTTACCGAATTTGTCTAACCGCCAAAAATATGTTTCATAGATATTTTTTTCGGTTCGTTAGTTGAAGCTTAACTCTTCTTTAGAAAGTATTATACGTCGGACTTTCGGCAGGTGAAGCTCTTTGGTTGAAGCATCATGCTTGTTGTCATCTTCAAGCGTTTTGCCCCAGAGACACAGCTGGTTTTTTCTCTTTGGTCTTCATCAACAAAATTCTGATCCGAAACCTCTATTAAAGGACAAATGCTCTCGTTAAACAAAATATACAGCCACCATTCCACGTTAACTCGAAAAAACATAAATTTTCTCTCTAAAAAGAGATTCAAATAAACATTTACATAATAATCATAGAAGAAGAAGAAGTGTACTGCATAAGTTTACACCGGTTAGCATGGAATGGGGAAACTCATAACAGAAATGAACGAAGGCAATAGAAAGAAGAAAATTTGCTAGCAGATTGAGGCTAGATTTACCAGTGGTGCAGCCACCTAAGGACGCGTTACTTCTTAAATAGGTTCCACCATCGGGAACCACAGTTTCTCTTGAAAGAGGAAATGTTTCTGAGCTGCTTTGGCCTGCAGACGCAAAATGATGTAACGGACTTTCCCGAATATCACTAGAATCAGCAGTGCTGTACAACAACGGGTCATTACTCTTCTGGTAGCAGCCATCTTGTAGAGCCGAAAACTGAAAAGAGAATCCAGATGACTTATTGAAGCAAGGCAATTAATTGAGAGGAAAACCATGAGGAGAAGATGAAACCTGATGAGAATAATTATGTACTTCGGCAGGCAGTTGTGGTGTTGGACATGGCTCCCAGATTTCCTCTCGTGGGTGACAGCCTCGCAAACTCATAGAATAATGCAACTGCTTAACAAATGATGCCTCTAAGAACTCAAGATACGAATTGTGCTTCTCGTTTGTCCAAACCATAGTTTCACCCTGTTAAAAAAATATAAAATCACAGAAAATATTAAAGCTGGCATACACAATCAAAAGAGAGCTCTTACCATAAAGAGGTAAATAAAACACCATATGTTACCGGGTTGGGGGGATTCAGCCATTTGCGCAATACTAACTAATAAAGAAAGAAGAGTTTCTCCAATAAGAGGACATTCTTTAACTTACCATCCAATCCACAGTGATTTCAAATAGCTGAAGGCTCATTCTGTTAGGTTCTACCTAATCTTCCCACCATTTTACATTTCTTGGGTAGAATTTCTCAAGGCAAACAGAAGGAAAAGGTGCTCAACAAAACTTAATCTACGTTGGAAGACCCTTAACAAAGGTGTTGTACTTAAATAGAGGGAATTAGAGCATGCTGAAAATCTAGAGAGAACTAGATCCCAATGGCCATAAAAAGAAAAATACATATGCACATTCTAGTTCCCAAAAGGCCAAACATAGATCTCCACAATAGCATAATGATCCATAGAAATAACAAGGAGAAGAAAGTAATATGAAATAACTCAAGCAAAACAAATTTAAGAACAAATTAATCCAACTGAACACTCTCTTCTTCCATTAAGGGTCTTAGCTAATGCACTTTTCTATCCTAATGCTCAGCCTTGGGCAAAAAGAATGACATGAGCCATTTTCTCACAAATCTTGCACTCAACCTCGGTATATGTACAAGATTCATATAGATGTTAAACAAGAATGAGGAATATTCCAGATCATTCATCCAATCTTTGGTCTCTGTCTACCATTTTATTTGCGGTAAACCTGTCAAGAAAAGAAGACACTTGTACAATGGGAAATGTCTAAAATAAACTTAAGAGTTTCACTTTAATAAAGTTTCTAAAACATTAAAGAACATAATAACATATTATAATATTACAAAAATCCAGCAATGAGCAGTCTTGAACAACAATGGAGCCAATTAAATCTATATAAAGTGAGAAATTAAAGTTTACAACCCGCATCATCTATTAAATTTTTCGAAATCCAATCCTCTTTTAGAAAATAGAAGAAAAACTGAAATCCAAATTGGCAAGTTAAGTCACCTCATGTACAATATTATCATATTTCACACATGCATACAGAGGGAATTAATGGTGCTATGTTCTCTCCGGCTCTCTTTTGTGTGCTAGAAGTCAGAGACTGATTGATAGGGAACCCCTGTTTTGAGGTTGAGGTCGTTACTTTTGCCGGCAATTCATTGAAATTATATCTCATTTTTCATTAACACTGGAGACAAAATTCTTAAACATTTAAGGAGTTGCTTCCCCACAAATATATCAAGCAAGTACAAATGAGTGTATGAGAAATAAAAACTATAAGATTAGAACTAGAAGATTTTGCAGTAACAATGCCCCTTTAAAATATTGCTTCAAACAACCAGCACTTACTTGGTGCTAAACAAAGAAACCAGACATAATTTTACTCTGAATTTCCATTTCTCTACTCCAAAAAAAACTAAATCATATAAATTTATTAAGCATTACAAAAACTGAGATTCTCATACAAAGATCTGCAGATGCACAACAGAAGACTTGCAAAACAAAAATTATTTGTTATTCATTTTTTAACAACAAACATTATTTACTGCAAAAATGAAAACGGAAAATAAATAAAAATAATAATGGAGTATTATTATTATTATTACGCAATCCTAAAGTCATCCTCATTGTCTAAAATGAAATAATCTCCTTTTCTCTCTATTGTTCCCTAATAACTGCAAATCAAGCCGCCAGTTTTCAAAAAATAGAACAAAATTTAAAGCAGTCAAATCATCATATCAACAAAAACTACACACTAAAAATCATAGACGAAAAACAGCACAAGCAAAGCTATAATTCAAAAGGGGGGGAGGGGGGGAGATACACTTAAAAAGGAAAATCAGTAAATTACCGGTGTTGCATTAGCAGTCGGGTCTCGTAAGCTCTCAACGGTTACACCAGAGGCAGATGAGTCTGAGTTCGTATGAGTCAACTCATTGAGACAAGACAAATGATCCGAAGCCGGAGCCGGAAATTTCCGCCGGAGATTATGTTCCATTTAACTTTTTTCCCCTATTTTGCTGTGCTTTCAAATCGGAGAATAAGAAAAACGTGAAGATTGTTTAGAATTTAAAGGGGAATTATTCCTTCGAATTAGCAGAGAAAATAGAAAGAAAATGGAGAGAAAGAGGCGGTGTTGTTGAATTGTTGTTTGGAGCGCCAATAAAGGGTTACAAGGCGACGCTTTTACACGTGTCAATAAATCAGATAAGTGCCACGTCATCAGGAGCGATAATATCTTGGGCCTATGTCAACCAGATATTTATTTTTCCCCTTCCTGCATCCAGGCTTAGCTGTTTGCGCGCTTTTGACGGTATATGTGCCTATGTGGCACGGTTTGAAGGATCTTAATCGTGCTTTATTTTATGCCCTTACACTTTAATTTTTACACCATAAATTTTAAACCTTACATCTTAAAAAATACAACATACTCCTAATTTCTTAAACCGTAACTATAAACTCTAAATCTAATATTTTAAAGTAGAGCACCGGTGCAGACGATTTTCATCCGATGTGGAGGGTTAAATTTTGTCATTAGTCCTTGTACTTTGCGCATGTTTTAAATATAATCTTTACTTAGAGATCAAAGTAACCAAGGAAATCAAACAAAAAATTATAGTGTAATTATCGATATCCGATTAATATGAATTGTATATTATAGAGATTCATTGTAAGAGCAACTATACTAATTTAATTTATTTTATTTATAACATCATGATTTGAATCACTGATTTTATTTAAATAATTTAATATTTTTATCTTGTTAAACCAACTAATAGTTGGTAAATTAAACTCATTTTTTATTTTATAAACAAACATAATCAAACAATCTAAGAATGATTATTTATTTCAAATCAAACATAAACAAGCTAAAAAATTAATATTCATTGCAAACAAATTTTCTTTGATCCTTTTTGGATAAGGCGCCTGACTTCTAATTAGGCGATTGTGGGTTCTCGAGTCCCACCGGGCGTGCTATAATTTTCTTTGATCCTTTTTGGAAGTCCCATGTTTGTGGTTCATTGTATGACTAAGGTGAGCCAATGGTCTGCTTAAATTGCATACGAATTCATGGCCTGAAGCTTCGAATGGGAATTCAAATGATTTTGCATGCAGTGAAATTAAGTGTGATATTTCTTTTTTGTGCCCTTTCAGTTTTTAGAATTTTTTTAAATTAATTCATGCCGTACACTTAATTTTATGAATAAATTTTTTGATAAATTTTTTTTTATACATAAAATCTTTTACTTGAGACATAATTAAGCGTGCTAAAATATTTACCCCTACTTAAGTGAGATATTTAATTTCAAGGTTTAATTTAATATATATATAATAATTAAATACATCGTTATGCCACTCTTTCCAAAGTTTCAATGGAAAGACGTTTGCACACAACGGACAGTGTCGTAATTTTTATTTTAAATTTGACGAATTAGTGGGTTAATTTGAATTAAATTTTGTAAAAATTTAATATAAAATGATTTTTTTCAATTTAATTTTTTCCGCTCACAATTAAAAAAAGAATTGACCATGTGGCTTGAAGGTACGTGGGGCTAGGGGTGAGCTTTCGATCAAGTTATTAGAGTCGAAAAATTTAAGTTATTCGAATCAAAAAATTCAAATTATTTAAGTAAATAAATTTGAGTTAACGAATAATATATTACGACTCAAGGGCAAGATAGGTTTGATTCAATTCTTTTCTAGAGCCAGGTCTTTAAGCGAGAGATAAGCTCTCTCAATCCAATATCCTATTTAAAAGATAAAATCATATTTCATATTATTAATCAATGATCTTAAATAGATTTTAGTGATTTTCATATCCTACAACTTATGTTCAATGTTCATAACTAACGGATTTCTTATTATCAATCTAATACTCATTTTAGTATTTATATTTTTAAAATTTGTGTCATCTTCAAAGTTCGAATCAAGTTGATTAAATTAAATTTTGTTTTCCATGCAATAAAAGCTTTTAACTCTTTGTTTTCTTTTTGAAAATTAAATAAGGATCAACGTCCGGCACTCAAAACTCTGAATCCAAAATCCAGTAGCAATCAAATGTCAATTACATCAGAAAGGAATGTATATCAAACAATAAGGCAGTAATCCTGGGATAATTACTATAGATTCAAGCAATAAGACTAAATTAAACATCAAATCAAAACAGATAAATTCAAGTTCTGAAACTCAGTAATGGCTTAAATCACAGAACTTATTGGAAAACAACGAAAAACTCCAAAAAAAATTTGCCAAACCCACCGTAGAATTTCTTCAACGATAACTCTTTTGGAACCTCGCCCCGGCACCTCTTCCACCGAACTTCTTCGGCTCGCACCTCCTCGGATCAGCCACCAGTAAAGTCCGATCGTACGCCACCAAAACATCCTTAATCTCCTTCTTGCTTTGCTCATCAACGTATTTCTGGTAAAAGGCCACGAGTGCTTTAGCGATGCTTTGACCGATAGCGTAGATCTGAGAAGTGTGGCCTCCGCCTTTGACTCGGATCCTCATGTCGACACTGGCGAAACGGTGGCGGCCAAAAAATTATTATATGCACCCGACTCACCACGTCATCTATGGTCCTTATCAAATAAATAAATCCACGTTAGCTTCATTTATAATGTTATGATTAAATACTTCACGTCATATTCTTTAATTTTCTCACGCGCAGCCACCAAAATTAAAATATTAGGGTTTATAATATTAGGATTAATTTTCTCAGGATCAAAGAATCAATCTTTTGCCGATTACAAAGAAACGGTGCAATCAAATATTTTCAAGGTTTTGTAAACTTGAATTGCAGGAGTGTTTTTTCAAAATTTTATTCTATTGTTAACTCAAAAAGCGTTATGAAACATGAAATTAATAAAAGAACTCTTTAAAATTAACATCGAAACAAAATGTCATATCGGACAACAATAGGAATAAAAAAATGTCCAAACTAGTATTATTAATCACCAAAACACCACACAAAGTTCATGACCAGGACGAAATTCATTACCATAAAATTATATCACTAAAGAAGTCACACCTAGCTAATTAATGGAAAAAGTCTAAACCTTGGCAGCAGTAGTAGGAACCTTAGCCCTTGCAGCAACTAAAAGCATCGCCATGACCATCTAAGAACCTTCCAGCGACAGAAAATATGACCAACGTTGACAGAACATCGTCCACCGAAATTTCAGCTGCAACCCTAAGCTATGACGACTCTAAAAACATGGAAAAAAATAAAGGGATCATGAACACAAAAGTAGACACAAACAATTACCCAACAACAGATAACATGACAGAAGAATATTCACACAAGTATAATTCACTGAAAATTAAATTAATATAACAATAAAATAAACTTGCGATTAAAATTTAAAATTTGTATATCCTTGAGCACGTGCAAGTAATTCCTATAATTAATTGATCAAAAGAAATATAATTAATGGCACAAAATGTAAAATAACCGTTGTAAAAATAAAATTTATTTAAAATTGAATACCCGATAGAAATTTGGAGTTGAAGTACCAATCATTTGTTGCATATTATTATAAGGTAAGTTCGAACCACTAAAACACCAACTGTTATTTGAAGTCTATAATAAATAAATAAAAGTAAATTATTTTATTTGTGTGATATTTACGAATATATACATATAAGATGAATATTATTAGTGATTACCATATTAAAAAATTGCATTGTATTTTGATCAGGAGGTACATGGATATTGTTTGGAAGCATCATTGTTGAAGGAATGACCTGCAATGTAAAAAACATTAGAAAATAATGTATAACAATAAATTTTAATTACACAAAATGTGTGACTAATTAATCTTAAACTTACAAAGTTGTCATAACTTTGAGTAGAATCAATAGGTATACTGGATTGTTCTTCAATAGTTGATTGTTTTCTTCTTTCTATACAAAGTGAAATATTTATAAAAGATATAATTTAAAAATAACATTACCATAAAATACAACTTTGCTATAAAATAACTTACTAGGTTTGGATAACTTGGATGTTTTTTATTTTCTTTTCTCAATATAACTTTTAAGTCTAGCATTAGAGATCCCTTTTGACCTAACACATGATGGATTTAAGATCAGAGGACATTGGTGTTTACCGTCTTTTACAATAACATCATCATCACCTGATATTTCTTCAATTATCGACCTCCTTACGTCTTCTACATTTAAAATAAAATAAATCAATTATCACTTATATAAAAAATAAAACATAAAAAATCGATCATATAAATAACTTACTAGATCGAACTACTCCTCTTGAATCTATCTTATTCTCTTTGAGCTCGTGATTCTTAGAGACGTATAATTTTGACAATTCTTTCTCAAATTTCATATCTCCTTCATACAAAATATTATGACAAAGTTGTCTTGTCTTATCGTTTTTTTGACTTTTCGTAATCAAGTCATAGGCAAACCGAATCATTTGATTATGAAAGACAATTTTAGCTTTTGTATTATACTAATGTGAGAACTCAGCAACATTGTCACCATGCATATTTTTCTTAGCATCTTTAGTCCATCTCCGTAAGATATATCGTTCAGGAATTTCTTTGATATTTTTAACACTGAGAATTCGTAATGCATGAGAGCAAAGATAGCCACAACAATCAAACTTCTTGTAGGTACAACGAATCTCCATGGTAATTGTGTTAAATTGAACTGTTCAAACTCTTGAAGTAGTTTCATCCATCATCACTTCAAAAGTGTAAATCATATCATTTTGTGCAACTTCTCTCCAAATCAATAGAATATCATCAAGAAATTTTTCTAAAACCGTTTATATATTACATGAGTATAAACTTTCGATGCATGAGTCAAAATACCAAAACCTATAATCGCACACGTAATTGAACCATTTTTGCATTGAAAATCTTTCTCTGCTTTAGAAGAGCGCCATCTTGCCATTAAATTCTCAAACTCAGATATAAATTCAGTAAGAGAAGTGGCTTTAGAAATACCATGTAAAACATTATTTGTAACTTCAGCCCTATGAGAAGATTTAATCTGAGAAGAAAATATATCAATGCTAAAAGCAGTACTCCATTTTTCACGACACTTGTATAAACCTTTCAACTACGAATGATCTTGAAGATTGTGACCATTAATCATTTCTGCCCAAGTTTGCTCAAATTCTAATTCTGATTCACAACCTTGTAAGCACTTATAGAATAAGGCATGGAATTCAACATTTGAATTAAGACGACCGAGATGGGAAGGGGCATTTTTAGAAATATGCCACCATAATCTGTGACATGAATTTGGAAAGACTTTTTCGACTGCTTTGCTAATGGCTTGATCTTGATATGTCATAATAATCTTTGGTGTTTGATTTCCCATTGATTGCAAGAATGACTTAAACAACCATACAAAAGAAGCAGTAGTCTCATCCAATAAAAATGCACACCCAAACATTATAGTCTGACGATGATGATTAATCCCTACGAATGGAGCACATACCAAATTATACCTATTGGTACGATAAGTTGTATCAAAAATCACAATATCTCCAAAACAATCATAATCAATTCTGGATCTACCATCTCTCCAAAAAAAGTTTGTCATTCAATTTTCTTGATCCACTTGAATCGTGTAAAAAAACATCGGATCTTCACTTGCTTTGACCTTGAAATGGTTAAGTAAACTTTGACCATCTCCAGCTTCAATCATCGTCATCTTCTTTTTGTTAACATAATTATAACAATCTCGTTTTGTAAACCCAACATTTTCAGCACCCCTTACTTCATTCGACATGTAAGAGTAAACATCTTTAGGACGTAAACCGGCACTGACTATTGAATTAATGACATTAGCTTTGGATACTGGAATTGATCGAGCTGATCTAAGCAAATGTCTTTTTGAAGGGGTCGCCAACTCGTGATTATGCTCAGAAACAAAATTAGTGATTGTCCATTGGTCATTTTGCATTGTAAAGCGAATCATCGCTGGACACCCAATTCTAGTTTTCAGTTTCTTATACTTTGCCTCCTTTACCCCTTCAAGTTCTTCGAAACCTTGTTTAGAACATGTAAAGTCTTTACTACAAATAGTCTTAGTGCCTGAAACATATCTATTTTTTCCTTTTCGAACACTAAAACTCATGCCATGACCATAATCGTTGTACAAATTATAAGTCGCGTCTTCACTATTTACCACAAGTCTTTTAAAATTAGCATTTTTTTCGCCTGTCCTTTTTATAAAAGTCGGGCTTTGAATATTTTCTTCATCACTATTGTGTAACATATCTGCATAAAATTAAATTGATATGTACAAATATAATTTTAATTATCATAAAATAATAAAATATTTTAAGCAACCGAACTAAAAAATAAATTGGATATAATTTAATGAAATATTCTCAAATTATAAAATAGCAATGTAATACATCAAATTAATTTTATATAATGGCTCTGTAAATATATTTAGTTGAATCTATTGGATCCATTGGGGGCCGTTCATCGACCTTCTGACTATATCACTAACAACAAAATGCAGTAAAGCAAAGATTGCATGAACCATCTTGATGTTATGCAATCCATCAGCTCTATTAATTTATAGTTATTCTGTGTGATTCAACGTATACAAACATGAATGCAGTAAAGAACCAATGTTTATATTGACAACAATGAAGCTTAACATATGCAGACATAACTTTATCAACAGAGCAATACTAATAGCACTAAAAGTTTTGAAAAAACTAATTTTCAATATGGTAAAGAACGATCAATGAAGATAGCACCAAGGCATTGGTTATAAATTGAAAACATCAATTTAAATATGAAAAAAATTAAAAAAAAAAACAATGAAATAGAAGAAAGAATAAAAAAATACCGATTCGAAGTTGTAGGCGTTTCGTGTCAAATACCTTAAACGAGTGCTACCTCTTCACCAAATATAACCCAGTCTACAAAATTTGTTCAATAGATTTTAATTAAAAGAGAAATATATATAAACACAAAATAGATTCAATTGTATCTTTTCGATTAGGATTTTCATGGAAAATCTTACCTTTTTTTTTCTAAAAACACTCCTGCAATTCAAGTTTACAAAACCTTGAAAATATTTGATTGCACCGTTTCTTTGTAATCGGCAAAAGATTGGTTCTTTGATCATGAGAAAATTAATCCTAACATGTAAAAAAAAAGCTGACATGGATTTATTTATTTGGTAAGGACCATAGATGACGTGGTACCCTAATTTAGAACTTTAACCACTTGTTATAAAAATTGTTGACAAAATCAAATAATTTAAATATTAAGTGTTGATAATGTAAATATAAAACCCAAATTTGAATCGTTTTAATTTTGAAATGAATTAAATTTAAAATTTATCTAAATTGAAAATATAGACTTAATCAAATAAAAATAATTCTTTTAAGAAATAAATGAGTATGTATGTGATATAGGATTTTTTTAACGTGAGCCGGCTAAAATAAGGCTATACAAAAATGCTTATAAAAATAATTAGAGTTTGTGTATTAACTGGTAAGGATTTTTGTAAATACATAAAAGTCAATACACAAATTTTTATTATTTTTGTAAATAGTTTTGTATAATCTCATTCTAGAATCACCCATGATATATAAATGTAATATAAATATATTAGTCTTTTAGCTAAAGTCAAAGATTGATACAATGTTGCAAAAAGATATAGGAAAATTACAAAGTTGTAAGGTTGTTTAGAAGAGAATACATAAGGAAGACGTTAGTCGAAAATTTATAAATTGCGATGAAAATCAAACATTCAGCAACCGGTTAAGGTAGAAAATAATTTTAGCATCTCATCTAAATTTCATGATAAAATATTTTTGTTTCTTTTTAATTTTAATTTTTTAAAATACATAATTTTGTTAGTGTTTTAAAGTGCAACTCATATATATGTATGTATGTATGTATGAACACAACATTTATGTGGCCAAAACATAAGTTACCTAATCTCTTTCAGCTTGATGAACCGGAAAAAATTTCAACCAAAAAGTCAACATAATCAATTCAATAGAAAACATGAAGGCAATGGAACTGCATAATCACTCACAAAAGCAATAAATTATCAACATGAAAACAATGATATTGATGTTCTAAAAAACTCGAAAAAAATATAGAACCAAAACTGCATATCTGACTAAAGATGCAAAGCAACACCACGATGGTGTTTACTTAAAGACTATAGTATCGAACTCAGGGGACAGGGTTATCGATTTATGACAACGAAGCCAGCTGATCAGCTGCACCACCACTCTGCTGCTGCTGAGCAACAGTTCGGAGAACCTCCATCGCTTCCGCAACCTTGGCTTTCAGAGCTTCTGGTGACTCAAGCAAGTGCAAAACCTCGGTCTGGTCCATCTCGAGAAGCATCCCGGTTACTTTAGCTGCTGCTTCGGACTCCAGCTGTTCAACAAGTGGGTAGAGATTCTCCCCCAGCATCTACACATTCACCAAATGTAAAACTTTCGGTTAACTGGAATAATTCAAGCTAAGCATTTTCGGAAGTTTACACGGAAACATTGTAAAGAATTACATAAATAAACAACAAAGCATAGATTTTTTAACCTGTCTTGCCGAACATTTGTATAAGATTGCAATTAACTGTTAATAAGAAAGTTTGTTCCTCAATAAGGAAAATCTATCTCCTAAACATAAATTTATGTAATTAACCCTTCTAACATTGATCAAAAGGCCTCGTATTATGGTACAAGTATAACTAAACTCGAACAGCAGAAGTATACGAAACATAGAAGTAAATAAGTAAAACAAAGCAGTGCATACTGTTCTTTGATGTTCTGGAGTAGCATTTGCAAGAGCTGAAGCCAGGGCTCCTATTGGAATCGGCTGAGAATGTGACGCATCACGCATTGGCATGCCACCCACATCGTATGGAACAGAAAGCATGCCACCAACAACATTAGGCATTGAACCATCGGTTAGACCATGCCCCGGGGGATAGCGATAAACCCGTCCTCGGGGTAACATCTGTCATTTAAGTGAAATATAGGATTAAGTATCAACAAATACGAACATATGCTTCAAAGATAATACAAAATCCAAGGAGTTATGAGATAAACCTGCTGCTGCATTAATGGAACCGGTTGATGATTTTGCTGAATGGCCCCACCCCTTCTGCCATTAGGACGCTGGCTATGCTGAGCCATCGGTACGAAGAAATTAGGCATCGGAGCGCCACCAGGCCTCATACCTGGAACAAGCTGCTGCTGATATCCAAATCCGGGCTGAAAGAAGAAAAAACCACAAACATAATAAATTTCTAAACCAGATGTACAAAATAATAGTACACGGACAAATTCAACAAGTTAATATATACCTCATATGACTAACAACTGTAAAGAATTAAAACGCAAAATAAATAGCTACCTGTGGAGGAAAAATAGTTGGAGGTCCTTGACCGTAAAATATTTGCTGTCCTAGACCACGACCACTAGGCGAGTACATTGGCATACGCGGTGCAACTGAAGGTCCCATTGCCAGCGATCGCATTTGAGAAAATTGGGCCTGTAAAAAGGGTAAGACATGCTTTATAAAGAATAAAAACCATCCTTTTGCCTCAATACAGCATGGCCAAGGCTCAAAGAAAATAATGAGAGAACACACCTGCAACCTGGCTCGCCTTTCCTCCTTCCTTTGAGCTATTGCAACATAGAGAGGTTTGCTTATAACCATTTTGCCATTCATCTCAGTGAGCTGTCATATAAATGGAAACCATTAGCCCACGTTACTCTACCCGAGTATCAATGTCGGATATGGATATGTATAAGACAAGTATATGGTTGAACTTTTCCAAGTTTTAGCTTATAAAAAGATAATGAGAGTAGGGACAACATGACTTACAGCTTGAGATGCTTCTTCTGGTGTTGAAAATGCAACAAACCCGGATCCTTTACTTATTCCACTAGGGTCTCGCATCACCTGTTACAATTAATATTAGGCTTCAGTCAACTAATTACAATTATAAATCAAACTTAACTATACTACGGAACATGCTAACCAACCTTGCATGATGTTATGCTACCATATGGGGTGAATAACTCTTTAAGTTTTTCGTCAGTTATGCTATCGTCCAAATTCTTAATATACAAGTTTGATCCTTGAAATTTATCTGCTGCCTCTCTCATCGTTTGCTCAAATTGAAGCTTCAGCTCAGCCTCCCTTTCAGATTTTTTTTGAGCTTTCCCAACATACCACTCCTTATCATCGAATTTCTTTCCATTGAGGGACTCAACCGCTCTAGCAGCGTCATCGGAGTTCTCAAAGTTGATAAATCCAAAGCCCTTGGATTTTCCATCAGATCCCCTCATCACCACAGCACTAGTGATTGTACCAAATTCGGCAAAAATTTTCTTCAACTCCTCATCATTTAATGATTCCGAGAGATTCTTTACATAGACATTGTTAAATTTTGTCTTCGTAATAGAAGTGTCTCTTTCTTGTTTGTGAACAAAGGGGCCGACATAGACTTGTTTATCATTCAACAGCATACCATTCAAATTCTCAATTGCTTTTCGGGCAGACTCCTCATTGTCAAATTGCACAAAGCCATAACCTTTTGACTGGCCAAAAGAATCAGTGGCTATCTTGCAAGAAAGAATGCTTCCAAACGTATAAAATGTATCATGCAAAGCCTTTTGATCGATTCCCTTATCTAAATTCTGGCAGATTCAACGAGCACGGATAAGTAACATTAGAAAAAACTATTGAGATTTGTGAAGCAAAGATTTTTAAAACAAAGCTGAATATGTAAACCACATGATAGTCAAAATATGTTACCTTAATAAATATATTCCCGGTTCCACTCTTACGGAGACTAGGGTCACGGTTCGAAAACATAATCCGGATAGGCTTCCCATTCAGAGGAGTAAAGTTCAGATGCTCCAATGCCCTTGCAGCTGTAAGTAAACAAAACAGGTCATGCAGGATAAATAGCAAACATTATTTTTCACACCTCTAGTGGTGAATTCGAAACACCTATAGAAATTCGTATTTTTACGCCTTTCGAAATACGTAATCATATTAAATCTTCACTAATTTACACATAATGTAGGTATTTCATTCGCACAATTCATACAACAAAGAAAATCCAAAATTTCAAATTCATGTTTCCAAACATATCATGATACTTTTCGCCTAAACAACAGAGAGAATGCATGGGAAGATCAAACTTTAATCCAAACAAAACGCATGGGAAAATTATTTCAATTTTTTTCTTATTTTCCTTACTAATGTAATCCAAACAAAATGCAAAATTAGGCTAAAACTTTAATCCATTAAGCGATTATATTCATAAAATACTCAAATTTCGATCAAGGCAAATAAACACAAAATAAACAAAAACATTGCCAAAAAAATCTAGGATTGGGGAAACTGAAAAATCACCATCTTGAGGATTGCCAAAGTTGACATAACCATAGCCAAGCGACCTTCGGGTCGACATATCTTTACAAACCCGAACCGTAAGGATTGGACCCATTTGAGAAAAATACTCAAAGAGCTGAGTTTCGGTCACACTCAAATCCAAATCCCCAACATAAAGCGACGTCGTCGCCATGCATTGATGGTTATTCCGTGCTCCAGTTCCATTGTTAAGACTCCCATTCTGCGTTTGAACTTGAACCTGCGCCATCTCTCTAAAACAAACAGCTAAAACCCTAAAAACCCGAGTGTTTTGATAAACCTTCCTAATGAAGATTTTGTGGGTGTGTGTGTTATACAGGAAAAATAAAACAGATGTTTGCCTCCGCCTAAAGAGGATGATACGGCGGCGCGTGGAGAAAATCAAGTTGAGAAAAGGTTATGATGGAGGAACGGCAAAAACCGCGAACAAACTGAAGAGTTAAATAAATCCGAGTCATTCAATTCTTATAAGGTTTGTTTTTCAGTACGATAGATTCTAGGATGAGATCTCCGCCATTGGATTTGGTTTTGGAGAGCGTCCTTGTGAGGCCCGCAACTGACGTGGTAAACATAATATATTTATTAAAAAATTAGCCCCAAATTATCATTTTTGGCATTTTAACCCAAAAGCGGAAGAGAAAACATGCATAGCCAATCGGAAATTAGGATAATTATAAAATGTAAGTAATTTTAATTCAATTAGGATAACAATAAAGGCTTAATAGACAAATATGTGCTTAAACTATGCCTTTTTTTCCAGTTAAGTGCCCAAACTATGCTCTTTTTTTCTAGTTAGGTGCCCAAACAATTTTTTGGGTCAAATTGGGACCTAAAGTTTCATTTCGTGATCCATTTAAGGTTCGCCATTAATTTTTTTCGTTAAAGGACACATGTCACCTTTAGAAAAATTCAAAATTATATTATAAATAAATAAAATTAATTAATTTTCAAAAAATCTCTAAATTTTCCAAAATTTACAAAATAGCCCCCAAATTCCTAATTCCTTAAACCCCAAAACCTAAATCCCGATTTGGGCCGATTTTGCCACCGATTGTCACGCCGCCGACCACTACATCAGTCGTCGGACCATAACAACCATTTCTCCCACCATCTCGGTGTCGGAAATCGAACGAAGGCGTGCGAATCGATGAAATTGTCGAATGGTTATTTCGAACGATTCGCGACGAACGATGACAGAAGGGGCGACGAACAACGTGTGGGTTGTTCGGTGAGGGTAGGTCGTTTCATTCTGTCGCCGGCGGGAGTAGTCGAATTTGAGGGTTTAGGGATTTGGGACTATTTTGGGAATATTTAAAAATTTCAGGATATATTTTTATTTTCTTTTATTAATTTTTTATTTTTAATATAATTTTGGATTTTTCTGGAGGTGGCACGTGTCCTTTAACGGAAAAAATTAACGGTGAACCTTAAATGGGTTACGGAATGAAACTTTAGGTCCCAATTTGGTCCGAAAAATAGTTTGGGCACCTAACTGAAAAAAGAGCATAGTTTGGGCACCTATTTGACGGTTAAGCCTAACTATAAATTAAAATATTCAAATTTAATAATTATTTAAAATTTTACATTCTAACCTAATCAGGATAATTATAAACTAAAATATTAAATTAAAAAAACTATTGAACTAAACAATTCTAATGGAATTATCTAATTATAAACCAATTAAAACTTATAATTATCATACTGAACGAATAAGGATGATGTTTTAAATTACAAACTTAAAATTATCATTTAAAGGTTTTATTTTGTCATAAATTTAACTAATTTAATTCAATTAGGATAACTATGAATCGAAGTATTCAAATATAATAATTATTTAAAATTTTACATTTTAGCCTAATTAGGATAATTATAAACTAAAATATTAAATTCAAAAAACTATTAAACTACCTATTCGAATTGAATTATCTAATTATAAATCAATTGGAAATTATAATTATCATATTGTACGAATAATGATGAGATTTTAAGGTTCTAAATTTAAAATTATCATTTATTAGTTTTATTTTATCATGTAGTTTAATTTAAAGATTACTAATTTTTAATTTTATTTATCTCGTAAATTTTTTTTGAATAGTCTTAAAGTAACTATAATATATATTCACATGCACATCTTGCAAATAAAGTTGTTCAAACCTAAGTCTATTAGATGAACTTTTCCGAGTTTACTAGATGAACTTCATTAGGAACGGAGCAACATATTAGGTGGGAGGAGCAATTTCACCCAAACATGATGGGTTAATTGCATTCTAGGCCCTAATAGTTTTGAAACCATTAAAATTAAATCTTTCTCTTTCAAAAAATTTCGATTTATTATGTTTTAGGACCGTGCCATTTAAAATTAATAAAATTAAATCTTGACCTCTCATTTTTTAGTTCAATTATTTTTAACATCTTTTAATTTTAAAAATTGTAAAATTAAACTTAAACCCTTAAATTTTATGATTTAAATACTTTTTAAGACGCTATTTATTTTAAAATTAATTATTCTGTCGTTGGATTGTTAATAGATTATTACTTAATAATATGCTTGATATATTAACATCACACGTATACATTATTGTTATCACCCAACCTTAGAAACAATATTTTTAGTAGAAGTTGATTTATTAAAATATAAAATCCAAATACATTACCATTTTCTGCTAGGAAAATATCAGATAAAAGATCAGCGCAAAAGAAAATAGACACAATCAAATACCATCTAAGAACCATGCAAATCAATCACCGGTAATATTTTACAACCGATGAGGCTTAAGAGCATTGTAAGTTCTTGCAGATGGTGAAGAAGAAACAGTCGATTCTTCAGCAGATTCCTCAGTCGATTTCCAGTCAAGATTCCCATGTTTTCCCTTCATGCAAGGAACCAATTTGAATGATTCTTTTCTCTCGCAGTTCCGTTTTCTCGAGAAAAACGCAGAGCAATCGGCTTTCGATCTTTGCTCCGGCAAGTCCAGAATGCAGTTCTTTCTAACGTCGAGTTTCTTCTTCATTATCAAATCCCGGCAAACCGGCCCGACTTGGGTGAAATAATTGTTCGAAAGAGACAGATTCTCCAGCTTCGCAAGTTGGCAAACGATTTCCGGGACTTCACCGTAGAATTCATTGTTGGCTAAGTTGAGTAGCTCGATCTTTTTCAAGCACCTGAATGAGTACGGGATCGGTCCGGTGAGCTTGTTGTTGAGAAACAGCACTTCCAAGAGTTTTGGAGCTCGGCCGATGCTCTTCGGGATCTGACCGGTGAAGAAGTTGTTCGCGAAGGTTAGGTATAACACCGGCGAGTCTCCGACGTTTTCCGGCAGCGGTTGTTGGAATTTGTTGTTGTTGATGAAGAGGACGTCGAGGTCTAAGTTGAACACCGACGACGGCACCGGCCCTTTGAAGTTGTTGAACCTTATGTCGAGGAACGTTAAGTTCTTGGCCGCGAGTACTTCCATGGGGAAACCACTTTCTAGCTTGTTGTTGCTAAGGTCGAGTTCGTATAAGTAGTTGATTTTCGAGATTCCGATGACCGGGAGTTTGCCGGTGAAGATGTCTTGAGAAAAAGTGAAAATGCCTGAAAGACTACGGCAGATATACATAAGAAAAATGTGGGGGAAACCCATAGTAGAGGGTAGTGAAGCCTTCACTACATTGTACGAGCCACGAGGGGTTGCTGTCCCTTTTCTTGTCTGAAAATTACATTTTTGCTGGCTACTGATTGTTTTGTTACTATATTCCTTGCATAATTACCTTTTATAGCATGTCTTGATCGGTCATATTACACTTTATAAACTTTCACAACATTTAATGAACGACACTTCACAAATTTCTCTATGTAAGAAAAACTCTTAACACGATTCGACATTATCCGACCAAGCAAGTAGCCGTAAGGGCCACACCATTATCTCAGTACTGCTTTATAAAAGAAGTATTAGAAGCACATGGCTTTGATAGAAGAATAATGTCGACCCAGTTAAGACAACTTAAGAGCACCCTTTTTCTCAATTTGACACATCAAATTAGATAGTTCCAAAGTTACATAATACCAAAATGGGGACAAAGCAAGGCAATGTCGTTTTGCATGCAATGGTTGCCACTTAGAAAAAAGTTCACATGCAGAACGAAGCCCCAGAAATCAAGTCAATAATGCAGCAAGCAACATGCTTTTAGATTTTCCAGAACCATTGTCGCAGTGTGTTGAAACGAAAGCTTATCTCTTTTAACGGAATGCGATTGGCCCTCAGGATGGTGCTGGGCCTGGCTTTCTTTTTATATATATATATATATTTTTAATAAAAATCTCTGCTTTTATGGCACGTTTTTATCTCTGTCATTTGTATTACGTTTTTTTTTTAATTTTTTGGGTTTCGTTTCATCTATCTTTTTAACATGATTTCAGCATGCATTAGTGGTTGTTTGATACTCGTACAGAGATTCTTACGGTGCTAGTTTTTTATTATGATTCTATCGGACCACCGATAGATAGATCTCCATTCGGTTAATGGTTATTTGCCGATTCAGTCCTGGGTAGCGGAGTAACCTGCTTGATAGTTTGGCTTGCTCGCCACTTCTTTTTTACCCCGTAATGCGTCTCGTTTGGATAGAACGAAGAGATTCATGAAGACTTATGGATTTTGACAAAACGCTAAAAATTTACTTTTCTTTATACTCTTGGGATTTTATGAGATTTTGATAGATTAATCCTCGTTATTTTTTTTTCTGAATGTGTTGTATTTATATGATTTCTTTTATAATTTTTTAATAAAATTTAGTTGTTATTATAAAAAAAATTATCCAAACCAAAAAAATTAAACGTAATTTTGGTCCTTTATGAAAGTTCATTAAATAAAAATATTTGCACCACACATATCTATAAGCTGTACTGTGCAGTCAACATTTAAACTGTTTTTAATTAACAATTTTCTATTTATCACTCGTACCAATACTTTTTTTTGGATATTTTTAATATAGTTATTAGATATTATTTGTCTTTTTCGGGTTTTAATAAAATTATGTACATTTGAGTAAGCGTATTTGGCCGATTGGTTAAACTATCCATCCATATTCTCTCATATTTCCTTAAGTCACGAGTTATTGACCCACTAGAAAGTATGAACACCCTTTTCTTTTCTTAAAATACTTATTTCCCTCTTCTAGGTAGGATTATGATTAAATTTAAGATTTATTAAAAAATAAAATAAAATCATGTACATTCTATAAATAAAATACTTTAATCCAAATCTCAAAATAGCATGTGTTTTTTGGTATGTTTAATAACATAAAAAAGTAAATTATCCGAGTATTTTATCCAAATAATGATGTTAGAATAAAGATTTCACAATCTGGGTAAGTTTGTTTTCATTTCGTGAAGTATAGATGATTTGGGAAGTCCAATGAAATCCTGTGGTTTAACCCTTATCTATTATATTTACATTTTTTTTATCAAAATCATATTTACATTTTTATTATCATAATTCAACTTAAAATATATTTAGTATAAAATTATTATTTATTTTAAAAAGGATTTATAAATGATTATTAATGATTAAATCTGAGATTTAATATAGATTAAAATCTTTTCTATAAAAAATAACTATTTTTGCTGAGAATTAATCTTAGAACCTAAGAAAAAAAAGGGAGATTGCTTTTGAATTTAGAACTCAAAACTTAAAAAAAATAGAGAAAATAGATGAGAAAACTTTGACAACCCGACTATTGTTATTTTTTCATATCAAAATCTCATTTTTAACATTCTATTATTATTAAATTATAAAATCATTCTTATTTATATTATGATACATAAATTCGGTTAATAATTGTTTGCAAAGTTCTAAAAGTGGGAATGGACAGCACCAAACTCCAAGCTTTTCCCTGTTCCCGGCCCAGCAGGAAATTGACGTACTAACTCATTATTGAGACTTTGACATGTCATAAACTAAGATTTTTTTAGCCATAAAAATAAAAAATAAATTACGTATTTAGTCGCTGAAATTTCACTTTGTTTCTATTTTAATCATTTGGCTTTTTTAAACGAAAATATTTTATCACTTAGCTTTAGAATCTTATTTATTTTGATCATCCAGTTGTTTAACAATGATATCAAAAAGTTGCGTTTAACAATTTAACATTAGCATGTTACTTTATAACATAATATACTTATTCAACTATTACTTTTATCTGATGGACTTACTTGCTTTAACAATATTACAACAAATATTATATTGATTGATTTTTGAATATGGAGAGATATATTTATTGAATTTTTCGAATTGAACAAAATTAATAGAATGTATTAGTTTTGAGACTAGAAAATGTTACAATAACAAGCCATATTAGATGTTCGTTTCAATTTGAATTGCAGAGTATCATGTTTGCAACAATATTTTATCTGAGTAATTTATTTGCAACTTTAAAAAATTAACATATTTATTATCAAACTTATAAATAAGTGATATTGGTAGTAGTTTAGCCTTTATTTTGTAATTTACGAATACTGATAAGTTAATCCAATTGTTTAATGTCCTTAAACCTTTCAACTAGATACGAAAAAAAAATCAATAATTTAACAATCTATACTAAACTAAGTTAGCAAAAATTGGTACAAAATTAAATCTACAAGGCTTAAAAATAAACTCCATCTTTAAATTATATCATTTTTATTTGAGAATTTATTTATATATTTTGTCAGAAGTGATATTTAACTATCATTTTCATTCAATAAGATCGTATTACATGTCATGTTTTTAATGATTGATATTTTTTAAAACTAGGTGGAAAATGAAATAATTTGGGGGCCAATTAAATTATTAAGCCAATTACATGAAATCAAGTTTTTTTTATTCCACATCAATATCCCATGAATCATACAAACATGGATGAAACATTCCGAGGCTAATTTGTCTAACTTCAAAATTGATAACGATGCAATTAAACCCAAGAAAAGTGAGGTAGGGGTTAATTTGTTTAATTTCAAGTTTTACAGTACCTAATATGTATCTAAACCAAAATGTGCCAGAGTTTAATTGACTAATTTCAAAACTAATAGGGACTTTTTTCAAAAAAAAAAACTAATAGGGACTTAAAAATCACTTAAACAAAATTTCTTTTTCTTTGGGTGAGGGTTTAACTTGACTAGTTTCAAAACTGACAGGCTCTAAAAGTAATAAAACCAGAAAATTTGGAGACCTCCCAGGCTCCCACGTCCTACAGTACGCAACGCCAGTCCCTATTTCTCCCCCGATTTTTCTTTTTAAATTTCGGCTTCAATTTTCCCAAGCCAACGGTTCAGGTTCTTGCACAATCTCGATCCGAGGTTAGATCATCGCCATAGACCTCAATCTCTTGAATCGAATCTTTTGATGGCGATCGATAGTTCCATTCAATTTCATCTTTAGGTTTTCAACTGTTTCGGATTTTGATGTTTGATTTATACTATTTCCTCTGATTTTTTTTTTTTTTTGTTGATTGGGAGCTGAAATTGGGACTCGACTTTGATTACATGCTGAAATACTGAATTGTAAATTTACTTGTTAATTAGCTACTAATCAGTGACTATTAGTTGTTAATTAGCTACTAATCCGACTGAACTGTTACAGTGTTTGTTGTTTTACATGATTTTCTAGCTCGCTCATAGTTTTACTGGTTTGGACTATTCGAATTAACACTTTGCAATTTCATTCATTAGTTCTCTGTTTAAGTTGGCTAATTTTTGTTTTGGCATGTAACAATTTGCTTGGATGCTATCTTGACTACCGAGTTGCTTGTTAGTATTCGCCAGTTGAAGTTTCTTTTGCGAGTGAGTTCATGAATTAGCTAGAGCGACTCGCACTATACCGTGAACTGGAAGTGAGAATGTGCATTTGAGAAAACTAATAGTCTCACACAGCAAATATACTATTGTTCATACATTTCCTTCTCGTTATATGATTGCTATTGAGCATTAGTTCAAATCATCATGGTATTTATTTAGCAATTCATGGTTTTGGCAAGAACCACAAGTCTATTTTCTTATAGCAGTTACTATTTTTGAAACCTTTCACAAGGTAATGAACATGTCTAGTGTTTTACAACTTGCCACTCCTTGAATCATTATTTTTTCCTTGGATGTTTTTGTTTTCATTTGATAATATTTGACCTCGGCTTTTGTCTTATGATGTCTGCATAAAACAATCGAACAAGACAAGTTGATTATCCTGACCTTTCCTTTGTCAGGCGGGACTTTCCCATTTATTTCCTCATAGATAGTATGATGAACCTTGTGCTTGCCTCATAAGTTGAACAGAAAAAAAGTAAGACTTGGTCTGTATTTGTGGATAATTCAAACATCACATTTCATTGCGTTTGATGATTACGATGTCAACTTTCTGGCCTATACCTTTTTTCCTGGTACATACACCTTTCTTTCAATATGAACCTGGTTTGTTGAGGTTTGAGCAGCTGCTAAAGTCACTTTGCCTGAATATTTGGCTGTATTACTAAAAGAACAGCTTTTGTGGTTGAACTTTGAAGGTTGCCCTTTTCTTTCTAATTCACAATTATGTACTGTTTGGCCCTAAAATCTGTTGAGTTTTTACCTGCAGGACAAGTACAAAACATATAACCTTTTTTGCTCTGAGAGACTATATGATGCTTCATTGTCCGAACGAAAGGTATGACATGTTTTGTAATGCGAACTAACTTGGTGATATTGTTTATTTTGCACATTTCAGTTTAGGTTATTTCATAACTTGAGGTTAGCTGGTGTCTATGGGTTGCATGCCTATTGTTTAGCTTTGATAAAAGGGTCATTTTTTAAAAACCAAATAACCATATTGCTCTATGTTAGCATCTGAAAAGAGATTAAGGCTTCATCTTAGGGATAACAATATTTCCTTTTTCACTAGGAGTATGACCACTCTCAGAGTTCACCTTGATAAAAATTCTTTTATTAATGCGCTTAAGCTCAAGAGATTATAGGTAGTTTGAGTATTGTATCAATATATATAGGTATGGTAGTTAAATGTGTCAAAACTTTAAGCGTCCGTATTCGAGTCCCACCTTACGTAAATAATGTGTGGCGCTCTTCAGATTTATTCTTGTTTAAATCCCTCATGTGTATGAGTTATGTCGATAATTATTATGGATTAAATTAGTTAGTGTTCTGCAATGATATATTTACTTGTAATGATTGAGATCAATCAAAATGATACATTTTTAGAACTCAACAAGCGTCCCAATAGAAAAGCTGATGATGTTCATCCTATAAAATACGAGTTCAAATCACTTTTTCTACATAGTTAGTATATGTTGTCAAAGTGTTAAGAATATCTATCAACAGATATTTTCTTATAACTATTTAAAAAAATAATATACTTTAATATATATTATTTTTGAACCCAACAAATAAAAAAATAGATGATATTTATCCAACGAAATTTGATTTCAAATCGTCTTGTCTTCTAAAAAATATTTTACTTTTAGCATTAAAATTATAAAAAACCGATAAAATCAGAAATAAAAAGTCAAAGTAGCATTAGTCAAAATATTTGTATTATTCCAATTTTTATTTATTTGTTAAATTGGAGTTGACTGGTTCTTGTCCCGATTGATAACGTGGACGAAAAGGGTTTTAACGTTCTTCTCGTGGAACGCTTCCTTTTTTCTGAGTTGGAGCCTCCCTCAGAAACAAATCTTATCTCTGCGTCTTAAGAAATATTATTTTTATTAATAAAATGTATTAAAATATTATATTGAATAAAAAACCATACATAATTTTATGTTAAGAGTGTAACTTTTATACTTAGTGAAATTATGTAAAAAATTAAATATTTTAAAGATACAAAATTAAATCATCAATAAATATATAAATAAAATATCATTTAAATATACTAATATTTTGAAATATCCAAAAATGCTACCGTCCCTGGATCTGGCATTCCTTGATCCATCTCTTATGTGAAATGATTAATTGAATTGAAAATCAATAAGTTTTGTTCCATGTATATGACATTTGTATTATATTTTATAACGATTTCAATAGAGCTGGTTCTATCGATAAATAGGTGTAATCATATTTGAATTTTGTTTAAATATTTTGATTATTAATTAATAGTATTCTGTAATGATTAACATTTATGATAATTATTACAATATATATGTATTTACAATTGATATTACAATTAGATCTAATTGAAATAGATAAATCCTTCAATTTTTGGATGCTTATTCCTATTATTCTCTTTCTCTGATAATATTGTTTGAACCTGAATTATCGAAGAGTATAAACCATTCTATACTCTTCGTTCCCATCTTTATGTTAACCGAGTATGTTCATTGTCAACGAAATTTCCACAAAAAACAATCGAATTTCTTAGTCATATACATAATACTAACCCTTCCCATACACGACCGCAATTACCAAACCAGAAAACTTACGGCCCCTAATTGCAAAACCAAAACTTTCTTTTTCTTTCTATCCAAACAAACCAAAAAAGCCTTTTCACTTTTTCTTTCAGTTATGGCAACCAGATCTTAAACGCGTTTTTTCCCATCATAAAAAAAATAAAAACGAAACCAGATGGAAACGGAAGTAAGCCCCAAATTTCAATCCAAACTCCCTCTGTTGTTGCAGAGAAAAAGCTTTAAACAAACAACCCACCATTAAAGCTGTTAATAGAAAATCTTAATTAATTCTACGCGGCGTGTCTAATTCTTTTATATATATATATAAAGGGCCTCCCCTTTTTTGTAACTCGGTCAAAACACAAATTGTCATCTGGAAAACCTCAATCTTCTCCATTTGCTTCTTCTTTTCTCATTGTTGTTACCATTATCAATCCATGTCGATTTCGGGTATCCATGGCCACATTCTTGAGGTTACTGGTATGGAAAGTTTCTTAAAATAACATTTCTTTTACTTTTTGTCGGGTGATTTGTGATTTCTGTAATTATTTTAATGTTGGTTTTTTTTTTTTTTTATCGATTCAAGTTGTGGGATGCAACAAATTGAAAGATACTGAATGGATTTCAAGGCAAGACCCTTATGTTTGTCTTGAATATAGTAGCACCAAGTGCCGTACAAGAACTTGCACTGGTAATTACTAATTATGATCATCTCTTTCAACGGATAACCTATTTTCCCCTTCAGGGTTTTTGATCTGGGATTTGGGATCTGAGTCAAAATTTTAACATTTGGCTTCTTTTAGATGGTGGCAAAGCGCCTGTATTCCAAGAGAGATTCACTTTCAATTTGATTGAAGGGCTTAGGGAGATCAATGTTGTTGTTTGGAACAGCAATACTTTGACTTTTGATGATTTTATTGGCAATGGAAAGTAAGAAACTAAGATTCTCGGCATTTGGATTTGTATTGTTTTGTTTTTCGCTTTTTGAGAAGATTTGTTCTTATTGGTTTTCGATTCTAATGTTTGTTTTTTGTTGGGGGATTTTTGGTTTATAGGGTTCAATTGAATAAGGTTCTTGCTCAGGGTTTCGATGATGCTCCTTGGCCACTCCAGACTAAAACCGGCAGGTAAACAATCGGAATCGATGGCTTCTAGCATGTAGTAGAATAAGATATGTTTCCATGAATAATCTAATGGAACCATCTCTGTCTCGTAAATCCGATCATATATCAATCACTTGTAATGCTTTAGCACTATGGGCCATGAAACCCTGTTTATATTGCTGTATATATCTCTGGAATGGTACCATTTATCATGTAGTTGAATAAGATATGCTTCAACGAATAAGCTAAAGGCACTCAAGATCAATAATCTCATAAATTCGATAGTATAGCAATCACTTCGAATGGTTAGCAATATCATTTATGAAACACTGTTTCTAGTTTGTCTTAATGTTGATGTTATAATACAGTTTTTGACATCAAATAGTCTCTCTTTCGGGTCTGTGGTCATTTCGGCTTTTGACAAATTGGTTGGTTATTACTTCAATTTATGTTCTGCTTGACCTTTTCAGGTTTCAATAAGTTTCATCTGTTTCTCGAACCTTGTTTGTTACATCAGTTCGAAATTCAATTGCAAGCTTGGTTATTTGACTTCTCTAATTTGTTTGACATGAAAACATGAAGCTAAAGTTATCGAATAAATTAAATTTAGTTTTAACTTTTAATTTGTGAAGTTGAGCTCATATCATGTTCCCTGCTTCCGGGTTGTGAAAACCATTTTCGGTCTTCCTTATTGCAATCTTTCAGCATCTGTTGTCTCTTACTCTTTTCATATTTGCACAGATATGCTGGAGAAGTGCGGCTCATAATGCATTATGCCAATGCCATGGTAAGTTCAATATATTGTACTTCAATTCACCATCTCTGTTAACATTATTCAAACAAGTGGGAACTAAATGGTTATTCGGATTGTTGCAGCACCATGCCTCACCATATGCTCCTACAGCACCACCACATGCAGCTCCTCATCCGCAAGTCCCTCAATATTCCGTACCTCCGCCAACTTATTCAGCTTCTTATCCACCACCAGCTACAGCATATCCTACTCCATCACCATATCCAGCATATCCTTCATCCGCATATCCTCCTCCTCCTTCCACATACCCTCCACCACCGGCGACTTCATCATATCCGCCACCTTCATCTTATCCCCCATCCACGTATCCGCCACCGTCGCCGTATCCCCCATCTTCATATCCATCACCCTCACCCTATTATCCCCCAGGTAACTTCATAAATTTTATATCTTTTGTGACGTCATTTTGCATGTCGAATATAGTACTGAAGTTCTGTTCTGTTCTGCTTTTCAAACAGGTCCTTTTCCAGGACTTTATCCACCGCCACCGTACTAAAATCTCCAGGAAGGAGACATTCCAACTCGAAGTTCTTTATGTTCAAATCTCTTCAGAAAGGGTTGGGATTCGGTTCTGTCCTGCTTTTAAAACAGTTCCTTTTCCGGGTCTTTATCCACCACCACCATGCTAAAACCGCCAGCAAGGAGACATTCCAACTCTAAGTTCTTTATGTTCGACCCTTTTCAGAAAGGGTTGGGATTATGTCTGAATCTCTTCTGAAACAAAAACTTAGAACTCTGATAGCCATTGTATAAAACTGTTTATAAATTTCAGTTTGTGGAAGATATTTTTTTTGTTTTTCATTTCTTCTGTTTACACCACCAACCTGTGTGAATTGAACCGTTAATTAGACCAGTTTAACAGTCGGGTTAGCAGGAAATCCCAAATCTTTGTACGAAAAACATTAGTCATAAGATCAAGTTCAATCTAACAAACACAATAGAAATGTGTCTGATACAGATATCTTAAGAAAAATTAAGAGTCTGAACCATAGAATCAAAACATAAAATCTCTAGACTAAGAACAGTGCATGAGTTATCATTACATATTATGATCATTTGATGAGAATGCATCTGATGGGCGATCCTTCCGAACCAAGCAACCTTAAAGGTAAGCAATGGACGTTATATATTCCAACCGGAACATCATCGAGTTTCAATCCCTCCACTAGAATGACTTCCTGTATCACATTGAACGATATTGTAAATGATTTTTGGGAGTTTTGGATCCACGCATGTATCTAACACAATCTTTTTATGTCACGACCGACTCGGTCGGATCTTTTATTGAGGGCATAGTCTGAAGTTGTACTCTTTGGATACTCTATCAAGATTTTGCCACTATCAAGGGCGCTTTCATAAATTCGAACTTGAAATATAACACACATATGAATGCACTCTGCTGAATGGATATCAATTGGTATCCATTTTGTAGGGTGCACAATGCACTCATATCATATGTGTATTAAGTTTCGGGTAGGAAACGTACTTGAGAGTAGAAAAACCTTAAGGGAGGTTTTGTTTTCATATATTGAAAGGACCATATTCAAAAAACATGTTTGAATATGTACCAGACAAAAATACTTAAGGGTAGAGGGACCGAAACTATAATCGGACCACATATTTAAGTTGTAAAATTATATGATCTTGAAGAATAATTTCCTTACCCTGCCTTCAAAGAATTCAAGATGAGCTGGAACCGAATGATCATAGCATGCAGCAGACAGGAAATCGATGCCTGCATTTCCAAGATAGACAGATTCATCACTATGATTACTTATTTTGCAAGGAAATGGACAAAGCAACACCAATGCACTAATCAGAAATCGAGTAATGCAGAGCTCGGAGCTTAGCTTGTTTGGTTCATGCAAATACACTTAAAAGGTGACATCTAAAAAGTCCATGGTGAAATCGAGCCATGAAGTTATGTAATAATATGAAGTTAACAACAAAGCTCAAAACCATCTACCCTAAATCCTACATCTTCATTTCTTACCTAAATATAGGTATGAGGATATGAACCTCCAAGGATCCTTCAAATAAATGAGAAATAGAATACATATATCCGACACTCGCGCTGAAATTGAGTAACGAAGATCTTACCTACAAGTTTGATGTTGGTGTTCTTTACCAACCATCTTGCCCCGTCCGTCGTAAATCCAACATAGCTTGAGTCGAACTCCGTTTTATACATAAGCCGCCTAGAAGTGAAATTCTGAGATATTAGGTTTAAGTCGAACTCCCGTATAGGTTTTCCAGTTATGTAATTGATAACTCATGTTACTTGAACTTTTCATTTATCTTAAATTACTCCAGTCTTCACCTATGTTCAACAGTCAACACAAATCAAAACGTAATGAAGTATGATCCTCGAAATATGCAAAGAAACATAGAAATAAAGTTGAGTGTACTCATGTTCCATACATGCTCTTATCCGTACTCACCATCAAATCCGGGTAGCATAGCACGTAACTTCCTAAATCACTCATGCTTTCATCTACATCCAACATAATCAAATACAGGAACAATCCCCCAAAGGTACGAAGAAACATAGAAATAAATTGAGTATACCTCACTCATATCAATACTCAACACCAAATCCAAATCCGGTAACATAGCATGTACCTTCCTAAATTACTTGTGTTCTAATCAATGTCCAACGAATTCAAATAAAAATGCAATCCTCCAAAGAAACGAAGGAACATAGAAATAAATTGAATGTACTCATGTTCGATACATACTCGTATTGATACTCACCATCAAATCCAGGTATAAAATAGCATGTCACAAAGTGTTTTAGCATTGGGTTAAGCTCAATACCTGTCGGTATTCAATGTTCTGAAAATAACACGACGCACTTCTTTAGGAATGTTCAAAGACTCCATCACTTGGGCTGCAAAAAATTAAGAACAAACATAAGATTATTAGTTACTATCAGCTCATACACAAAGCCAACAAATTGAACTTAAAATTTAAGAAAATGGTGTCGGAGATCGGTACCGGTTATATTACTATCCCTCGGCACATCCACTAGCAGAGCTGGCCCTGCGGCAATCAAACATTATACAAAAAACAGAGAACTTAGTCCCCCTATTTTTATTTACCAATTGCTGAACTAAATCCTCAGTTTTCCTAATGCACGATGATTATGGTAAATTAAAGTAGAAGACAAACTATTCAGTTTCCACAAAGTAGAAGGATGAAATTAATAATTAAACTGGAGTAAAAATATAGAAGACTAGAAATGATCAAATTATAGTAGGACTAAATCACTAAAAAGGTATAGTACAGGGATCTTCCAAGTAATTTGACCTTAAAACGAAGCTCAACAAAGGCGATGAATGTTTAGTTTACCGTTGAGGACTTCAAGATCAAGGGTGTCGACATCGAAACCGGCATCGAAGTACCGGTCAATCATATGACCCGGCGCGTCAACGTGGGTTCCGGTATGGACCGACACCAATTTCATCAAAGAATTATTGGACCGGGATCCATTCTTCATGCTGGCCGGGAGCCAAAGGAACTGACCCAGACCGTCTTTGCTCCCCCACGACGGCATATCCACAGTGTATCTATGGCTAATATCGAAGATTCTCCCGTCGCCGTAAACTTCCCGTCGAACGGGAACCGGGTCTTCATCAGCCGTGGAAGCAGTGCAATCCGTCGGCACTGAAGGATATGCGGGACAGGAATCGGTGGCGGCGGCGGCAATGGCAGCAGATAAGAGGAGGAGAAGCAGAGGAGAATACATGTTTTGGTCTATATTTGGAGGAGTAGATAAAATAATTATTGGAGTAGTTGAAGTCTTAACTATATAGAGTATGTAATATATAGTGACAGATTCAACTGCCGTCGGGAATGTGTTGTTTCGAGTTTCGACCATTGTCTTTAGACAAAGTAGATAATTTCTCTATTTGTCCAAGATTTTGTTGGTTTAATTTAGTTTTTAGTCACTATTCAGTGCATAAAATATGGATTTAGTTCTTATATTCTAATTTTGTCTATTTTAATCTATGTGCTTTTTTTTCGAATTTTCATTGAGGACTCAAATGTTATAGAGACAACGTGATTAACTTATAGAGACTAAAATGATCAAATTGAAACAATAAATTAAAATTTACAACTTAACATATATATAACAACTATTGTTTAGGTCAATATCAAAATTTCAAAGAAGTATAGAGATAAACTGATAAATTGGAGTATAAAGACTAATTGCGTAATTTTTCTACATGGTACAAAAAATTGGTCCAAACTCATATGTCAACTTGATGTTTAAGCAATTAAATCCAATAAAAAACCGCATCAATTAATAGCGTTATCAATCGAGCCGAGTCGAGTAAAAAAAATTTGAGTTATTTGAGTTGATGCGTCATATTTTATAACTCAAACTTTATTTAAAATTTTTTTGATTCAAGTCGAGTCAATTTTTCGAGTTCCTATATATATTTAATTGTAATTATTTATCATGTTATAGTGTAGTTTGATTCCAATTTAAACGACTTTCTCTAATTATATATGATATGAACATATATATCATTATATTTTTTTTCATATGTGACATATATTTCTTCATATTTTTTTATATTGGTATATATATTAGGAAAAATTAAGGGACTTGACTCGAACTTAAAGATCAATCTACTAATTACTAAGAATTTCGAGTTATTCAAATTTTCATTTTATAACTCAAACTTTATTTGAAAATTTTTCGAGTCAAGTCGAGTTTATATAATTTCGAATCAAGTTAAAACAAGTCGAGTAAAAAATTTTAATTTTTTTAAATTGAGTCTAATTTTGCTCACTCATATTTAAATTTACAGGATCGTTGGTTTTGCGTGCAAGAAATTCTAAAAAAATGTACCTATTTTATCAACAAAAAAATCTAAAAAATCGAGTCTCGGGTGAGTTTTATTGGGCCTAAATAGTCCATGTTCAAAGGGGTGTATATTTAAATGTCTTGAGTCTAATAGATCCCTACTTTGTAAATTAACTAATTATTTAAATCGGATATTATAAATATTTATTATGAGATGATTTTTTTAATTTAATTTGTTCTATGCGCATGTTAAAATTAAAATTCGTGACATTACTCGAAGAATCTTTTAATTCAGTTAAAAGATCAGAATTAAAGATTTCAACTATATGTCCTAAAAAAATAAGCAATTCATACATAGAATTAAACTCGATAATGATATTGATAGTTCAAGAAAAATTAAAAGTCAGAACTACATAAGTGATTTTTGGGAGAAAAAAATTAAAAATACAAGAGTTACAATACATATTATGATCATTTGATGAGAATACATCTGATGGGTGATCCTTCAGCACCAAACAACCTTAAAGGTAAGCAGTGAACGTTATATATACCAACCGGTACATCATCGAGTTTCAAGCCCTCCATAATGATTTCCTAGATCACATCGAAATTCGTAGTAAATGACTTGATATTATTCGAATTTGAGCCTGAGTGTTTGAGTATAAGTATATGTTTAACACAAATATCATCGCATGTCCAGTCCCACATTCCCAAGAGGAACAAATTCATCAATATCAGAATTTATAAAAAAAGATAACAAAAACATAATTATTTTTAAAATGCCACGTTTAATTCAATTGTTTCATGCAATTACGTAAATCTTTTTCTTATTCCCAACCCCAAGCAATTATAAAAAATATTTTTTTGAATTATTTATAATGATTCATATTCGACACATATCCAAATATTAGTACGAAGATTTATAAAAATCCTTTAAATACATGAGAATTTTGTAACTTTATATATATATATATATGTATATAACAAGCACACATATATACGACCAGTGACGAAGGCACCTTAATAGTTTGCCCCTCAAGAATTTGTTTTTTCCCTTTAGCTTATATATTTAAATTAAAAATTGCACGTGATAATTATAATTTGCCCCCTCTATTTTCAAAAATATTAAATTTTATCCCCTTAGAATCTTGACTTTGTATACGACACTTGCACTTAAATCTCAGTACCATAAATCTTACCTACAAGTTTGGTGTCAGTGTTCTTTACCAGCCATCTTGCCCCATCTTTTGTAAATCCAACATAGCTTGTGTCATACACCCTTTTATACATAAGTCCTCTAAAATCCGGAGAAATTTCACGTGAGTAAACTTCAAATAATTTAAATTCAAAATTGTTCCGAATTTGAATTGATTTAAATCAAAATAATCACTTAAAAATTTATAAACAAATCGATTCGATTAGAAAACTCGAAACTTCGAATTTAGAGCTCAACTTACCTATCGGTATTTAATGTTCTAAAAAGAACACGACGCACTCCTTTGGGAATTTTCAACGACTCCATGACTTCAGCTGTGTGAATATTCGAAAATTTCGAATATTAATCGTAAAATGTTCAAATTAAATACGAAGAATGAGAGCCGGAGATGGATTACCTGTTATGTTACTGTCCCTCGGTACATCAACTAACAGACCTGGCCCTGCGCCAATCGAAACATATATACCATATTACGCACACTTCAATATTGAGTAAGTGTTGAAAGAGAAGCTCAACAATGGCGATGGGAGTTTATTTAGTTCACCGTTAAGGACTTCAAGGTCAAGGGTGTCGACATCAAACCCGGCGTCGAAGTATCGGTCGATCATATGCCCCGGAGCGTCGACGTGTGTGCCGGTATGAGTCTGCATTTTCATCACAGAATTAGTAGCCAGCGAACCGTTTTTCATGCTGGCTGGAAGCCATAGCAACTGACCGACACCGTTGGTGCTCCAAAATGACGGCATATCAGGTGTGTATCTATGGCTGATGTCAAAGATTTTCCCACCACCGTAAACCTCCCGTCGAATGGGAACCAGTTCATGGTCCACCGGAGAAACAGTGCAATCTGTCGATACTGAAGGGTATGCGGAAGTGGAAGCGGCGACAGTGATGGCGTTGGATAGGAGGAGGAGAAGCAGTAGAGAAGACATGGTTTTGGTCATTTTGGAGCGTATGGATGTGATTCTTTGTGAGTTCAATATGATTTTGATTTAAGAATTACTGAAGCAGCTTAAGTTCTAATATTAGCCACAAATATAATAGTGACAGATTCACTTTTGTCGGGAATTGTGTTTTTTGACCTTTTGTTTTCGATAATAACTAAAGCTAAGAATAAGACAGAGGATTAGGTTTTTGAATTGTCCAAATTTTACTGCAACTGGCTATGTTAATGGATCTGACCCGACTTGATACAATTAAATTACATAAGTATTTTATTTAAAAATAATAAAGCAATTTGTAATAATTAATAACACACAATTCATTATGTAAATATTATTAATTAAAATTAATAATTAAGTGGGATAATGGAGCCCTCACACCTCGGCTTCAAGCACCATGTACGGCAACATACAAAAACATTGAGATTTAGGTACTTTAAGAGATTACCCTGTTTTCGGATTCGAGCAAGCAAAGTTGCCCAAAGAAGCGAAGGAACATGGCAAACAACATTGAAGCTAAAAGCTCAAACATCGACCCGAAGAAGCAAATGTGACGATAACAGTGACGACGGCAATCAACAACATAACGAGACTTAGGGATTTAGTACTTTCAGATGTACTCAATTTCGAGATTCCAGCTCAACATCAAATCAAAAGGAATGGATATTGCAAACATAATCAAGTCAAGCTCAACATCAGATCAAACAAACAAATTGAACAGCGACGACAACACGATGAAGCATTGGGATTTAGTTGCTTTCAAAGATTACCCTGTTTTTGGAGTTCAGCAAGGGGAAGATTGCGATGGGGGCACATTGAACTTGGTAAGAAATGCATCAGCCAACATGTGCCCCAGCGTAACCTGAGCCTCGGTTGTCAAGTGAAGATTGTCCTCTTTCAAAGGCAACCCTTTGGCATCCACACATGTTACATTCGGCAGATCGATCCCCAGTTGTGCTTCTCGCACTTTCTCCGTGTATCTCCAGTCCCCCGATGCGATCGCAACCTGCAAATTATTCTCCACATTATAAGTATTATGCAATATGATCAATTCATAATATTAACAGACAATAACCATCAGCAGCAGTGTTGTTAAAGACGCATACTATTAAATTGCGGTTGCGAACGTTGCGGCCGCAATGCATCAACTATGAACGCTAGAATCTTATATTAGCCGAGATGCAAGCCTAAAATTAAGCACTAGCCGAAACTTGTAGTGAAGTAAGACACAATATGATTATGTATATATATACTCGAACACACACTCGAATCTGCGGAACATAGGTCTTAATCAAATATCAAATAGTGCTAAAAATTAATGAATCAAACCTGAATGATTGGAAGCGAAGGCAAGCCGAGATCTTCACGTACATTATGAATCAACCTCTCCATGTTTCCCTTATAGGCTTCAGCATCATGATGCGACGACGTATCGCTCTCCCCTTGGTACCAAAGCAAAGCCTTGATTTCCCCTTCAGTCTTCAAACTCTCTTTACTTCTCTTAAGCATATTCTCATACAGTTGCTGCCCACGATCCCACTCCTTGATGGCGGTGCCGCCGACGGCGCACGGAACCAGACCCAGGCACTCGCCGACCAATTGATCCCTCACCGCGTTGGCGAATGCCATCCCGGGACCCACTCCGCAGACCTTGCGGGTGTCGATGTCGTAGTGAAGCGGCTCCCGTGCGGGCTCCCAGTTGAGGGTGGCGCTGAGACGGAGGATGCAAGGGTGTGGCTGACATTCGGCTGGGACGACGCCGTCCCAGTGGGTGTGGCCGTGGGGGTGCTTGGAGACGCCGCCTCGGCCTGCCATGTTGCTTTGGCCTGAGAGGATGAAGATGTGTTTGGGTGTTTGGGGGAGTTGACCTTGTTGTGCAACGGGGAGGTTTGTGTTTGTCTCCATGTCCATGGTTTTCTGGGATGAGTTGGATTTGTCTTTGATGGTCTTTATTACATCAAAAGACGTGGTTTGGTTGGGAGTTTGAAGCTAAATGCTGAACTGAACCAGATGTGAAGTTTGCTCTTTGCGTAATATCAACGCAGCTTATGATTGCAGTGCCGGACCCGGTAGCTTTTATTATTACTGAAAACTATTCCAAAGTTGGTAGGAAACTTAAATTTATATGTTTATATATAGGTGTATGATTGTATAAAAACAAGCATTTAGGTGTATGATTTAATATATATATTTATATTTAATTAAAAATAAATATGTGTACTAATACCAAGCTGAGTCAAATTAAGAATCTAAAAGCAGCAATGGCATTCAAATATATACCACAATGAAAATCGAACTAGAGTATTATGCTGATAGGGTGAGTAAAATCCGATTCGACCGCGAAAAAGAATCATCTTGATTCGAATTGTAATCGGTTCAATGTGCAGCTGCTTCATCATCTGAAAACTCTTCCTCATTCTCTTCTCCTTCGGCACTCGGTTTCATTTTCTTCTCTTTTCCCTTTGACTTTTCTTTTGCCGTCCGTTCCTCGCAGTTTCAATCTTTCTTCCCTACTCATATTAAACTCAGCAGGTTCCTTCCTTTTCAGGTAGTTAGCATTCATTCTCGCAAGCCTGTCGCTCTTTCCGTCTCGTCTGTCGGGTAACGAACAATCCAGTACGAGAAATAAGTATCCAAGCCTTCGAAAGGCATATAGTTGCAAGTCTAACTAAATTTACATACCAACATGAACATCTTCCAAACAATTATAAGCAGTCAAAATTCTACAATGTGCACTTAATAGCAGCACAAGAAGATTCTTATATTTTAAGGAATCGTCTGCTGCAGCAATCTAAAAGAAACAAACACGAAGATTATTATATTTTGAGCATAGATATTGAAAACACCCAAAGAAGAGTACCAAACTGTTCTTCAACCATATGATAAATTGATTTAACTCTCCATTTTCTTTAAACACCCGAGTTTAACGAATACCCGGGAGCCGATATAAGGTAAATCTTTGGGGGGGGGGGGGGAACGGACATACCAAGATTTCCAAACAATATGCACTTAATTGTACAATCTGCTGCACCAATCTAAAAGAAACAAAAAAGAAGATTCCATTACACTGTCAATTGCAAACACCCAAAGAAGAGCATAGACTGTTCCTCAATCATATGTTATGTTGCTTCGACTCTACTCAATGGATTCTCAAATACATTGAAATCTTGAAAAAATTTAATATGCTAAAACTGTGAATAGCTAATAGCTATGTCTCAAGTAAGCTCTAAGAGGTCTTCAAACAAAGATTAAATCCGAAACGCAAATAATAATCTCAACAATATGACAACCAAACTTCTCAAAAATTAGCTAATCATCCTCCTTCGAGAGGAAGCTCTGGCATTGCAACTTTAGAGCATTGAGGACAGCTAAGAGTTGCAATGCTAGAGTTAGAATTAGGGCCTAGACTGATATGATGCCTAACTTAACCATCCTACCGTTATATTTTCCATAAAATCATAATATCTTCAATACAAATTGATCAGCAATCACTAAATTCTCACAGATGCAAGAGCTATTTCATCAGCCAATCTACTGAGACAACAAACACAAGTTAAAATTTCGTAGGAAATTATAGTACATTATATCTATATATTGAAATGGATAACTATAATGATAAAAATACCTGGTGGAATTCACCGGAGCCAGAACAAGCAGAACTTCCAGCGGTGCCGCTAACGCAGACAGGAACATTCTCTATAATGCGATGGAGCTTCAACTCTAGATCCTCTTCCTCCTCCTTGAATACAGGCTTCTCATACTCTACAATCGCCCTCGATTTTGACGGCAGAGATTGAGGTGGCACCGAGTGGTTCCTCGCAGAATATAGAATGAAGAAATGTGGCACTTGTTTGAGTTCTCCCCATCACCAATATGCCACTGCAATCTCAATTGAGCCTGTGCACCTAATTGACAGAAAAGAATGTTCACCGAGAAAAAACCGCTTCTAAAATCAACAAAAGTATATATACCCTTATAACATTGCCAAGTCAAACGAAAAGAAAAGAAAAGGTTATTTACTGAACCGGAGAATCTAAGGTCTCGTTGTGACTACAATGCAACTCAACTTCAACCCCGAAAAATAAAGAATTAATGAGGTTCACTTATGTTCAGTCACCAAGCGAGGCGGACGCTAAGTCATATATTCTAACACAGCAGTACAGATTACGAATATGATGAACCGGAGATCTAAGGTCACGTTGCATCTACAAAGCAAGTAAGCAACTCCACTTTGACCCGAGAAATGAGCAAATAACAGAGTTCACTCACCATGCGAGGCGGTTCCGAGTAATCTTAACATAACAAGGCGGCTGCTAATTCATCCAAACTCCATTTGATGCCAATGCCACCCTGTTTTGAAGTTCAAAACATAAATTCAACAATATAAAAAGAAGCAAAATAAATCAACAAATAAGAAATGCAAATAGGAACAACAAATTAAAAATCTGATAAATTACCTGAACCGGCATCCGTGGAGGCTTATTGAGAACAGTAATGGCCGGATCCTAGCTGGATCATAAGTTTACAAATGAGTATAAGAATTACTATAGCTTAGTATTTACTGAGCCAAGTTATCCTGTCTAACTTAGAAAATGGAGGAAATTCAAATAAAATTACCCTTTTAAGTTGAATCTTTATTCTTTTGTACTTGACAACCATCATCAGAAACCTCCATGGCTATGGATTCTCCTAGAACCTGAGAAAATGAATTGAAAACTTATCTACTTTAATCTAAAGAAGCAAAATATTCGATAAACAGTAAAAAAAAAACTGTTTTAAACGAGATAGCTTTCGCAGCAGGTGGAGGGCCGGGATGATAAGTCCAGTTCCACCGTCAGCGGCGGATGGTTGTGAACGTAAGAGGCGGAGGAGGAGATTGGCGCCAACCAACGTCGCCGAAACTTTCGGGCAGGAGGTATAACAACTGGCGGTAAATAAAATGCCGGGCTTTTAGCCCAATCATAAAAGAGCACGCACTAAAATAGTAATTAGCCCAATTGTTTTCCGGCCTTCCGATAATTTCCGGCTCGTTAATTTGTATAAAATTAAATAGGTCAAATTCTTATATTAGTCCATGTATTATGTGTACGTCATTAATTTAGTCCCCATACTAGTTTTGTCATTTTTGGTCTATCTTTTTTTTTCGTATTTTGAAATTTCAATATTGAACCAAATAGTCGTGACATTATTTAAGTTCAATTCCACTATTAGTATATGTACTGTGTATAAATTGCAGATTTAGTTCTTGCTCTCCAATTTTATCATTTTAAACCTTTATAGTTTAGTCATATCATCCATGTATTATTGAACCATGACTGGATTTGAAAATTTTTAAAATCATATATACTAAAATTGAACAAATTATAATGTAAAAATTAAATCCACAACTTATACATTATGCAAAGACTATTGACAGAATCTGACCATTTTATATGATCATAATTTTCTTATATATTTTTAAATAGATTTTTTTTAAATAAGACTATAGTTTCTTAATAACTTAATAATCCATTTTCAAATACAAAGCACTAGATGAACTCAAAGTCTCAAACAAAAAAATTAGAATATATCCGAACCAAATTCACTTGTGATGAGATCTAAACTTAAAACCTCCTATTTTTGGTTTTGAATTAGGTTTTCAAACTTTTTTCTTTAATTAAAAGTAATTAATTATTTTTTACTAATATTTAAATCAAATCGTTTTAAATTATAAATCACTGCTTAAACTCGGATCAATTACTTTATATTGTTTATGATTTGCCTACAAACCTAATTTTCCATGATTCTAAAACTCTCCTCATTGAGTTGCATCCCACAAGTTATTTACTTTCTCAGTTTTCATTTCCATTGGCTCAAATTTCAATTTCTTTTGCATATGACATTCAACTATAATGGATATAAATGGTTTGGTAAAGTTGATGAAAATGATTTTGATGTTCCTTTTTGAATTTAATAAATCCCCAAAGTTCCCATTAAAAAGCAAAAGCAAGTATGCAATATGTATAGTTTATAACTTGATTGGGATAATTTTCCATCCAAAATGATGGATTTCTAAATTTATCCGATTTATATCTATTTAAATCTTAAATTGAATACAAAAACTGAGATTATGATAAAAATTAAACATAAAATATTTTTCGTTCAAAATCATAATTTTTTAAATTTATTCGAATTATGAGTTAACCAATCAATGCTACGCTTAATTCACGATTTTGCCTTTGAATTACATTAACTTTTCTACTTTTTGGTACTTGTTTTTTTTGTCTAATTTGGTGCATAAATTATTTAAACAAGTACAAAATAATAATGTGCGTATATGTTATTTTGCTTGTTTAAATAATCAAACAATCATCCTCTATCAGTTAATTTTACCAAATACTTTTATACAATCAACTAATGTAATTCGTCTGTCAAATCAGTTGGCCGTTAATTGTCAAATAAGTCTTATGATTGTGATTTAATTTCATTCGAAAATGATGGAATCCTACATTGGTTAAACTTCCACGTAATCTCATTCTTTATCTGAAACAGTAAAAATTCCATTCCGAGTCATTTTCAGAAAGTAATTCAAAGCCAATAGTGATTTTCAATCAATAATGTAATATCATCAAAAGATCCACCAGATTTCATAGCCACGTGAGGTCAACGAGATTCTAAGTTAGGTCAAACCTCACAGTTCTATACATTACCCTCAAAATTTGTTGATTTATGTAATTTTATATGTTTTCTGTAACTCTGCATACACACAATTCTTAAAGATCGAAGTTATTTTAAAAATTAGTCTTTTTATTTGCTCTGCGGTGATTACAAAAAAAATTAAATTTTTTTTGTTAGCTTTTTTTATCGACAACATCTTTTAGCCGTTTTGTTGGTTTTGTAAATAAATAAAATTAAACTTTTGTTGATGAATGTTTTATTAAGTTTTTTTTTTTACTTTATCAAATTCATATCATATATGCTTTTTGGCAGTTTTTTTGTTTGTTTTTATGGAAGTTCTTTCATCTGCTTTTATAGCAGTTATAGTCTGTTTTTATGACAATTGTCTATCTTTTGATAGTTTTGCGTTCGGATGACGAGTATCAACGAGCGTTTTTTCAGCGAAGGAGGTCTATCTGTAGATGTTTATGATCTCCTTTTGTGGTTGTGCCGTTATGCCAATAACAAGTAGCGTAAGGATTTGCTTTTTTTATAGAGCACTCTGGTCAAATGAGTTTCTTCACTAGATTTCATTCAGAATATTGTTCAAGTTCTTCTGAAAGTGATAGTTTTGTATTTTAATGTCTTTCACGCATCTTAGAATTTTATTGTATTTATTTTTCAATGTTTGAAGTGTGATTTTTTTATAATTCTTTTACTTTGAATATAATTTAATATTTTAAAAAAATCGTAAAGATTGAAACTCGAAATCTTTAAACATTCATATTAAACTGTAAATCGTTGTCTTGATTATATTACTTATATACAACTTTTTTTATTAATCATAATTTGATTTTATTAGGTATTCACAGTCAATGCCTCCCTCATCCCTGCTCACATTGGCACAATTTTGATGGCAATGGACCGACAGTGAATGTTGAGGATTAGGTGAGATTCGTTGCACATTTTATTTTTCATAGAACAATTTGTGCCCCCAAATTGGAATCCTGCATGGAAATTTTGAAGCTTCATTTAATGTTGTACCCTATGGACCATTGAGCCTAAGTCCAATTTTTATGCTCATTTTTTAGTTGTGATAGGTAGGACGAATCTGCACGGATGATTCGGTTTGTACAGCAGAATCAATCTATGTGGTTAGTTAGAATAAGTTAAGTTGGTCAGTTATCGGTTAATGAATCTCGTAATCGAACTGATTAACTTGACTTAAACTCATATTATTTACAAAAGTTGACCAATTAATTCAACTGACCAAACTGTTATATCAATTAAATTTGAAGATCAAATATTTAATAAACTGATTGACAGTTTGGGGTTGTTAAAAGAAAGAAAAGATTCAGAGTTTGAATACAAGAAAGAGGGCATATTTGAATCTGCATCAAGATCTTATCGCTATATTGACACAATTCTTTTTTTTCATCTCTATCGTTGTGGTTCTGGACCTACACAATCTTTTGTTAATCAGTGTCCCTAGATTTTATAGAGTATAAAATTTTAACAAATTATTTATAAATTTTGGAGAATAAATTTATAAATTTTTTTAAAAAATACGAAATTAAATTATAAATAATAAATATTTGATTTATATGATAATTTAAAATATCTAGATGTAGGACTACACCCTAATACCCCTTTGATAGATCCATATTTGATTGTTGGTGTATGTATTCAAATTCTTTGATGCATTTCCTTTTATTCATCATTCGTATCGTTAATAGTTAAAATTTCAATCACGACATGTAAACTCTAGTTTTTTTTAACTAGTATTATCAAACCTTTCATTTCTCTTTTTTTTTTGTCGGCAACAATATTAATTTTGGTGTTGGTCACCAACTGTCGATATTCATCTTTGTCATTGCTATTTCATATATCGTTTTAGTTTGTTATTTCTGTTCAGTTTCTACTCTAATTTTAATAAAAAAACTTATTTTGTTTGATTTTTTTAGACATATTTTGTGTATGTTCATCTGTATTTGTTGCACGCTTTATTATGCTCTTGTGGCATGTTTCCGCTGCCTTATGCTACTTCTTCGCCTACCTCAGCGGTTGCGATTGTGGAGAGATTCTCATGTCGCTTGTATCTGATTTGCGATTGTCAATGGTCCTTTCAGTTATTAGTTTCCTTTTGTGATTGTTTGCTGATGTATTCAGATTTATTTTACGAAACAACATGTAAGTTTGCTTTGGTTCGCTTGTCACTCCTTCATCATGTTTAAAGCGTCTAGTTAGATAAAGACAAATAAGTACCATTAATGATTTTTGAGTTATTGTTGATGATAAACATCAAATTCAAAAGAAAGTTTCATTTGTTATTGCGCCTTTGAATTTTCTTTTTTATTATTTTAGTTTTTAACTTTTTAGTGAACATAGTTTTTAAATTTTTTATTTTAATTGATTATATTGTTACAATTGTATTTTTTTATTTCAATAAAATTTGGTATCGTTTCAAATTTTAAAAATAAAACAACATGCGATCCTCTCCATCAAACACTATTGAGATCTGAGAGCTTGCCAATTGTCAGGCGTATGATAAGGGAGGCGAGAGCACGTAATTTAGGCGTAATAATTTGAATTTTTTGAGCACAAGAAAACAGAGTCTGCATTCTGACTCTTTACTTCCCATGCCTGTCATTGTTACAGACCAAACTTCGCTTACTTTTTCTTTGTTTTTCTTTCCCCCAAGAATCTCATCTTCTTATGAACTTGCTTTCTAGGTTCCCCGACATTGATCCTAAGCTCAATGGCGGCACCAAAAGGAAACTAATAATCAAATCGACACATTTTTCCCCCTTGAAACAGGGGGTGTTATTATTACAGAATTGTCACTGCCTCTGTTTTAGTCAAACAATCCCACCATTAATCTCAAATGGCAACTTCGTTTCAAATGCTATAAATAGAACCCCAATCATTCCTTTCTTGGAAACTAAATACTCTCTTTGTTTTTATCAGAGCTTTTAGCTGTGAATCATACTGGAACAAAATGGGCAAAAAATTGTTCATTTTCGTCCTTCTCCTTGTTTCTCTCTTGTTGTCTGAAACAGGGGCAAGGGTATTGAAGGATTCGGGGTTGCAGCCCATTAATGGCAGCAAAAAGATGTCTTCAGGGCCGAGTCCGGGTGTCGGACATAGATACACTAATGGTGAGAAATCTGGTTCGGGTGCTGGACAAAGGTACGATAATGTTCGGGCTGTTGGAGTCGGGAAATTCGATTCGAGGGTCGGACATAAATACGATCAAGTTCGGGCCATTGGAGTCGAGAAGTCCGGTCCGAGCCCTGGTGAGGGGCATAAGTAAAGATTTTAACGGCTATAACTCTAATAAGTGACTTCAACCGTTTGATTCATTTTCTTTATAATAAAATATATTTAAATTATCAATTTAGTTGTGTATGATAGTGATTAATACATTATATGTATAATTGAATTCAACAAGTGGTTCTAGTGAAAAAGATGATGATGCTTGTCTTAAAAAAATATGGGTTCGAACAATTTTATCTGTAAAGTATGTATCTTATCAAAATGTAAAATTATAAACATATATTAACTTATAATCACGTTAAAAAATACATGATATATTTCATCTATTATTTTCTTAGTTTTTTGTTTTGGCCCACCAAAGCATAAATTTAACATTAAATATGCAATGTCTTTAATCTCGTGAGCTATTAAGTGTTTGAAGTACTAATAATAAAGATGCTCATGTTGTACATTAAATGGTCTAAGTTCGAATCTCGGTATTTGTTTTATGAGTGTAATTATCTTTTTATTTAATGAAAAATTAAGATCAAAGTAAATAGAGTTAATTGCACCATATGTCCCCAAACTATTACCACTATTTTAAATTGGTCCATAAACTTTTGAATCCTTCAATTTCAGTCCAAATTATAGACCTCATTCTAAATTGGTCCCTCAAACTTTTAAAAATTTCATTTTCATCCTCAAATTATTGCTTTTGTCTCATCCTATTATTAAATAATACACGTAGGTGCTTACATGACAGTTAACAATTTATATTACGATTTTATTAACATGAGATATGAATAACATATGTTGATAATTTGAGGAAGAAATTATAACCTTTATAATTTTGGGACCAATTTAAAGCGATAGGTATAGTTTGAAGATAAAATTGAAATATTTTCTATATTCATGGAGTAATCAAGTACAAATGGAGAGCTAGAGCTTATTCATATAGTAATTAATGATTAATTATTTTCTCCCCGTATATATGTGTATATTTAATTTCTAGGCTGATTCTTGTAGTCAGTCCACAACTGATCAACAGTCTTGCCAAGAATCTGGAAAAGGAAATCAGGACTGTACCCATATCTGAGCTTCCCGTTAAGCTCCGCCACGAACCCAGATTTCAAACCCTCACAATAGTCCAAAAACCAGGCCATGACGGAGTAGCCCTCGTACCAATGCTCGCCGTCCCCCGGTCGTGCCCACCCATCGGGAACGTAATCCGCCTTCAGCCGTACGAAATCCGCTATCCCTTCGATCAATCCCCCGAGATTTCTGTCCCCTTGTTGCCCGTTCCCGTTCCACTGCCATACGTGAGCCATCTCGTGGTAAAGCACCCCGTTGAAGCTCCGTTTCAATTGATCGCCGGTCAGACCTTCCATCGATTTAGCTCTCACGTTGATATTGTTGTTGCTGGTGACGGCAACTGCATTCGGATCCAGGTTATCGACTATGAATAGGCTAACGCTCTGAACGTTCTTTCTGGAAGCCAGGTCGGTTTGTTGGAAAATGTTCCAGATGAACTGCGAGGCCGAATCCATTTGCTGCCTCGTGTACTCGACGCCGAGTTACGGTGCCGCCGGGAGTCGTCGGGACCTCGTTGGCGACGGAGTAGTCTACGGCCGAGGAGCCGTGGAAGGTGGCTAGTGCCGCGAGCAGGTAAACGAGGAAGAAGACTTGGTTATTAGCCATTTTTTTCTTTGCTTTGGTGAATTATTTGCATGGTTTCTAACGTTTATATGGAAAAATTTGGAAGCATTGTTTCTTTATTAGTCTTTGCAATGAAGTGTAGGTCTAAGCTTCCGCCATTGTTGAAAATTGAAATTTCTTCGAAGAATTTAACAGATGACGAGCAACCTGGAAAAAAAAAATAAGTCGCGAAGTCTTTGTGGCTGTGGAAACAAAAGTTGCGGATTTTCTTCGAAGAATTTGAATGTATTCAATTTGATTTCATTTGGGCCGCAACTTAAATCACTAAAAATGTGTCGGTGAAAAATAAATGATATTTATTTTAAGAGACATAAATATAAATTGTTTTGTCTATAAAATATATACGTATTGTAATCACTTTTAAAAAATTAAAAAAAATCACTAAACGTCATAATAATTATTAAACAATAAAATTATCAATAGATTAATCGTTCTTATTATGTTGGTATAACGGAATGAGAATGAGGCGCTAATTTTTTATAATTAAAATTATAAATTTAAATTATGATATTATGAATAAAGTAACTAGATTGAGAGGATCGGCCCATAATTTTAATTAAACTTGTAAATTTAGGTTATTTTCTAAACCATACTAATTAAATTAGACAATTGATTAATCAGAATATTTAATTTGATTCGGTTCAGATAATGATTTTTTTATTTCACTTATTATAATGTCAAATTTATTACTATGATAAATTTAATAATTATTTGTTTGCGATAAAAGTGAAAAAAACAACTAAAAATTTAAAAATCGAGAGTTCATACTTTCTAATAATGGAACTCATTAGTCATGATAAAAAGTGTTAAAAAAATAGAGGATATCAAAATCACAAGACTATAAGATATTCTAATAAATAAAAATTACACATATTGTAAGCAGTCTAGATCGTGTAATCAATTTTACTTAAAACTGCAAATCGTAATCGAACCGAAATAATTTTTTTAAAAAAAGAACCCATATAAAATTAAAATTTTCTATTCAAATAACCGATTTTCAAATCATCACTTTTTGCACAACCTAACTACACACGGCAATCAGACTGAAGTTGTTGCAAATGGAATAAAGATTTAAATGAAAGACGAGTAAGAATTTTTTTTATTAAATAGATATATTATATTTTTATATCGAGAATTAAGCACACATAAAAATAAGATAATATAAATATCTTTAGTTATTAGACTAATTAATGAATCTAAAAAAAATAATCATGTCAAAATTTGACTAAATGCTTCGAGTATGAGGTAAATATTGTTTTAATTCGGTTTGATTTTTTAAAAGATGTTAAATTTTATTTTTAATAAACTGTATATTGTTTTTAATTTTAGACATTGCTAGATAAAATTTATAAAATTTTTTGGTTAAATTTTAAGAATATTTGAAAGAGATTTTTGGTATAATCTTTGGGAATACAGACTTGGCGTCTCTATCTTTGTCAACCATGTGAGCAAGAGGATTCATCGTGCCACTCTAAAGGAAGCTTTTTTTTAGGTATGGTAAAGTTGTCGACGTCTATGTAACCTACAACAACCCCCAAAAGGCTCAATAGAAGAAATACCTTTGCCTTTGTAAGATTTTCAACTCGCGAAAAAGGCAATAATAGAAGAATGGACAGGGCAACAAGCAACAAAAGCCACAAGGGGTAGGTGAGGTGAAAACTGACAAAAGTCAATAGGGATTACTCAAAGTTTACAAATGGAAGGTCGGTACTTATGAGTGAGAAAAGGAACACCCAGGAAAACACTGCTACCACTTTCGTCAAACGCAAAACGTGAAGAAACGAACCTTGTCTTAATCCATATTATTTTAGCCTACCTCGGAAGGAGCTAGAATGGCTCAACAAATGCTTAATAGGCGAAGTAAAAGGAATGTATGATGCTAGTTTTGTTCACGAAGTCTTTGGTTCGGATGGTTTCAAAGTGAAAGAAGCGCATAATCCGAGTTTTATGTGATAATCCAATTCGAAGATTCTTTACTCAAATCCTGGTTTGAAGCTTTGGATTAGTTCAGTTCAGGTTACAAGCATAAGGTTTGGGTCTCACTCGAAGATGTTCCTTTAATGATGGAATATTCAAATCTATTGTTAGTAGATGAGACACCATTATAAAAATAGATGACGATACTTCAATGAAGAACAGATTTGATTGCGCTCAAATCCTGGTCGGAGTAAAAAACAGGTCGAATGTACCTTCAAGTATTCATTAACGGATCATATTTTAAAATTCGTATTTCAGTTTCAGACTACAAAGATGAACGTTGCTGGATTAATGAAGGATCTCGGGTGATTCATTCTGCCACAAATCTGGACGACTCTTCAGATGAGACGGCGAGTTGTCGTTATGAATAGGTGGAGTTTTGTCTTAATAATATGGCAACTGAGATTAATTTTAACACACAGGCATGATAAACGAATTGGACGGGACCACTCGACTACCTATAGAATCTCCAATTGTGGATAACACAAAAGTTGATCAGATTATTGAAGGCCCACGTAAAGATGACCAAGCTCTCATCAACCAAAGTTCTTCAGCAGATCTCCACGATGCACGTCCGAATCCTTCAATTCTTTCTCAAGATACAGTGAGCCCGCTGCACCAACATTGGACAAAGAAACCGGGTTGTTCTAAGTTTAAAAAATCCCAAAGGCTTGAACCCATTCACCTTCAAATCAAGATTGGATAAGTTACATTCATAGGCCACACAACAGGTGTCCATAAATCATGAAAACTAAAGGTGAAGCCTTCTGGTCCAAGAATCTCACATAATTCCTCTGTAGAAAAATTCGTCTTCCCTAAGAACCCCAATGAATCTTATGTAGAGTTATCTGACTCTGAAACAAGTAGGGCCTTTGAAGTAGGCATCGCTGTCGGGCTCCAATTCGCTGTAACCAAGGAGGTTGCGTTGCAGAGACTAGTGCAACTTGAATAAGAAAATGCTGTTTTAGCAAAAAGAAAGTTAAGTTCTGCCCATATAAGTCTTCCGAATCAGTTTTTTGAATGAATTCTCAATGCTTGTTTGTCTCGTGGAATATCAGAGGTCTTGGTAAATTTGAAAAAAAAGCTTCCGTTAGAAAATTGATAGCTTCAACCAAGGCCCGAGTAATCCTTATCCAAGAAACTAAACCCAAGGAGGTGGATGAAAATGCAATCAAAACGATATGTGGTTTTGTACAAATTATAAAGTCGTATTCTCCTTTTCGAATGGGTCAACCGGAGGACTCATTACTTTGTGGGATCCAGAATTCTTTGTATCTGAAGCAGCTGTTATTGAATCCAGTTTCATCGCCTTATCGGGGAAGATCATCCCCCTTAATCTCAGATGTACGCTGATCAACATTTATGCTCTAAACAAGTTTCAAAAGAGGTAAGAGGTATTCTAAAGCATCAAATCGTTGATTTCAGTTTCTAACATTCCAATAGTGTTGGGAGGAGACTTCAATATCGTAAGATCACTTGAGGAAAAAGTTGGTGTGTGCTTCCAAAAAATAAAAATGGAAGCTTTTAATGATTTTATTGACGATCTGGAAGTGCTAGACCTACCTAATCACATGGGAAAATTCACGTGGTCAAGCTTGCAGGATTGCCCTTCATTCAGCAGGTTAGATCGTTTCCTGTTATCTCCAGAATTCAGCTCGGCATGGCTCTCTCCTACAACAAATTTTACCCAGAGGGGTTATCAGATCACAATCCTGTGTTGTTATCTATCAGCATTCTATAGTGGAGACCTAAGCCTTTCAAATAGTTTGACCACTGGATAGAGGACAAAGACCTGATAGAGAATCTGAAGCAAACTTGTGATAATTTCAAGGGCAGGGGGATTATGAAGCTGTTGCGCCAGTGTAAAGTTGAATCTAAGAAGTGGGAAAATGAGAAACAAATTGAAGATCTAGATTTGATTCAAGCTACCAATGGAAAATGTAGCAAATTAGAAGAGGAAATCAACAATGGCGACAAAAATATGTGCAAAATTACCGAGCTAAGAACCTTGAGAGCTAAACTATGAAACCGTGTTAGAAAGAAAGAACGAGAATGGCTGCAAAAATCTAGATTAAAGTGGTTTGAAGCAGGGGACAAAAACACCAAATTCTTTCATTTGGTCGCCTCCTCAAGAAGAAGAAAAAATACATTGCTAATATCAATTGGAATAGGGCAACATTCAAAGATCCACAAGAGATTAAAAAATTATTGAGTCACATTTTAAAGATATCTATAATGCTTCCCCAACTATCCATGTAGCTAATTTCGAATGTCATCTCAAATCCTTAAAGCTTGAATCTGCTAGCAACTTGGAGAAACCTTTCACAACGGACGAAGTAAGACACGCTCTATCTATTATGGATAGCTCAAGAGCCCCAGGACCGGATGAATTCAATATAGGCTTTCTCAAGCATTTCTGGTAGAACTTTAAAAAAGAAAATATGTCTTTCTTCTCACATTTCTACAAGGGGGGGGGGGGATCAAGGATCACTCTTTCAATCATTCATTCATTGTCTTAATACTAGAGACACAATCGCCGTCATCCATGAAGGATTATCACCCCATAAGCCTTGTGGGATGTGTGTATAAGCTATTGGCCAAGGTTCTAGTAATTCGTCTTAGTTATGTGGCGGAAGAAATCATAGGCGAGACCCAATTTGCCTTTTGTCCCGGCAAAAAAATCATTGACTGTTCCTTAATTTCGAATGAAATTATATACTTCATCCACAAAAGAGGACTCCAAGGAATAGTGTTCAAAGCCGACTTTCGAAAAGCTTATGACACGGTGGATTGGAATTTTTTACTCTTCATAATGGAAAAAATGGGTTTCGGACAAATTTGGCGCTCGTGGATAAAATTATGCCTATCTAATGCATCAATATCTATTCTAGTTAATGGAACTGTAACATACTCTAACCACCCTAGTAGGATTAGGTAAGTTACTACAATTACAATCAACCATTCAAACAAGGTTAGGCATCAAGTACCATTCGATTAAGGTCTTTCTTGCTCATCAAGTCATAATTCGATTAGGAGAGGTCCAATTAAAACATACATGATGCATTCACTTGATAATCTAGGTCTCATAACACCATATGTTATCAACTTAAATCCATAAAAAGCTTACTTAATTTCCAAGCTACTATCCGATCTAGGTGAGGGATGTATGGATCATCTTAACATTCATTGTGACTATTAAGCATTTCAACTAGTGTTTTATAAGAATTACATATGTGACTTTAATCAAACATATAGTCCTACACAATCATCTACACCATTCGGCTAGATCTAAATGTGACCATAATGATTCAAGTCTAGACTTATAATTTATTCATTTACTTAAGTTACCATAATCAATCATTCAAGCTTCCAGTATTTTCTAGACAATATGACTAGTTCCTTAGGTGATCAATGTAGTTCATGTCTAAACATGTGGATTACTACATTTAGCTAAAGTCACCTAACCAATTTCAATGAATCCATTCAACCATTTCATGCATAATTCATCCATGTAAACCAAACACTAGACTATCTAGCACACAAGTTCATTATAGTGCAATACAAACTCATTTTTACATACCAATCTTCTTAAAGATTAAAGATAGGATTAACTTATACAAACCATAGTTAAATGACCTTATATATACATGCCTAAGGTGCCACCATCCTAGGAGAACTAAACAAAATGGAAACATACTCTTTTGAGCAACAAGTGGCTTGAATGAGCTTAGACTTCAAGGATACCCAAAATTAACCTGTATCGTAGAAATGAGACTAGAATAAGCAAAGCTTAGTGAGTGAGTTAAAGATTCAAGGCAACAATACAGAAGTCTCAACCACGATTCATCAAATGGATGATATGGTTCCCCCTTCGATAGGGAACCATTCGAACAATGCTTACCCTACTAGATGCTATCTAGTTTTCAATCCAATATCAATACAAGGCTTGAAGTTTAGACATGCTTAATCATCCAATTCAATTTCTTTAGGCTTCACATATCCTTTGAACACAATCAATGTTTCAATATCAAGCAATCTCCTAAGCAATGTTCAATAGTTCATGGCATTTGATGTTTTCTTTACAATCAAGCAATCTCATAAGCAATGTTCAATCAATGTTTCAATATCAATATTTCATGGCATTTGATATTCCTTTACCATCAAGTATTTTCATATAAACAATGTTCAAGCAATGTTTCAATGATTCAATGTTTCAATCAATTAATGCAATTCCATATGACAATAGATTCAATGAACATAATGTATAAGTTCATTTTGAGTATAGCCTTGAGAATCGATTACTCAGTCTAGATACTAGAGTCTCCAACCAAACTATCGCCGATAACAATAATCAATATGATACCAAGTACCTGGTCAATCCCTCCTACTGTCGCCAATGACTAATACAATACTTCCCTCCTACTGTCGCCAATTAGGGACCAATGTCCCGGACCGTAGTCCACCCCGGCAATGAGCTCTATAGACTCTATGGCATGCCAACTATATCTAAGACCGACTCGAGACCAAGGCTTTCATAGTTATCCCTTTCAATCAATTAGAAGCATGTGTTCAATTCAATATGCACAATTTGTGCCAATATCCCTTTTAATCAAATAGTGTTCAATCCAATCCAATATCAACTTTTCCATGGTTAATGTAGGAGTATCAATCAATATGTCATTCAACAATGAATTGTGTGCTTCTATCTATATCATCATGCTTCAATTCAATCTAATTCAATTAGGCAATAAGCATAACAATTCATTCAATGACAATTCAAGCATACTTCACAATCAAGTAACCACTCAAAGGAGTACTTACCTTACCATTGCTTCATAGCAAGCTTATTAAACAATTTACACTTAAAGTTCAATAAAATTTACAAATCAAAACAGACTTGGAGAGGTTATCGCCCTCTCCAAACTTTAAACTACACTCACTGGAATTTTCCGAGCTATTGTCGATCCCGGATTGTAATCCCTTTTCCTCTACTAGCTTGTTGATCTAAGTGAGCTCATTTATCATCAATGTCCACTTGATCTAACATTCATACAATATATAAGGTTTTAGGTACAATTCAACAATCAATTGAATCATTATGTGACTCCATACATAAACATACAATTCAATATAACATTCACATATTGGGCAGCATACTCATATACATTTTCCTTTTCACTTAACTACACTTATCTTCATCCTAGTTCATGTAAAAAAAGGCATATTCAAAGGCCTAAAACTGTTTACAAAACAGTTTACAAAATGGCACAAAACAGTGTATATTTGCCTATACAGCTGCTGTCTAGCAGCTTGCACTCTAGTCACTAAATTATGCATATATTTCATTCCGTACGTCATAATTTCAATTGGTTTACACCGTTGGAAATATAACAAAATTGTCTTTATGACCATATAAGGCTTGCATTTTAGTTCTTTGCCAATTAATACAGTTTTTAACTTAAAGACAAGGCATTTTGCTATACTGGACAGTTTGCTATGTCCCTAGTTTTTCTACTCTACATTTCAATATACAACCTAGAGTTCAATTATGTTTTCTCCTAATGAATTTAGACATACCAAGGTGTTGTCCATAAAAATTTCAGCCTTAAATTCATTTTACAAAATTTTTAGTGATTTTTCAAAGTTACTACCCAGAACAGAGCATTTTGGGCAGATTACACTAGGTTGGATTTCTACCTTCTTAACTCATTTTAGCAAGGTCCTAACATGACAATTCCATTCATGATCATGTTCATACATGTCTAGGCCATCATAATTCACCTAGCAATGTTCCTAAAACAAGGCATAATCATGTTGAACCTAGTGTGATCTATTTGATCACATTTGCACATCCAATTCATCAATTAGGTAGTCCGTTACCTAATTTGCTTGTTCAATTAGGTGTAGTCACATTTCCAGCAACACATGTATTCAATTCAATCTTCTTTTTACCTAGCAACATGATCAAAACAGGGTTCTATGTTCATTTAACATGTTTACACAATTTCTCAAAAAAAAAACAGTCATTAATCAAGACTGTTTTCTATCATGTTCATAATTCTCAGATTTCCAGCAACTATACATATATCCTATATCAAATTGGTTACTAGGAATTACAATTTCAAGTTCAATTTGAATCTAGCATGCTCTTAACACACATAAAAATTATCCAATTCATCAAGACAACAAATACATCATCATATGCATAATCAAACAATCTATAACACATCAAGGAAGAGATTTTACATTCCTATCAAGATTATATGAGTACTAGCAACTCCAATTTCACCATATTCAAGCTTGAATCTATGATTGGTGCTTTCTCACTCAATTCTCTTTTCTCTCTTCTTTCTCCTTCAATCGGCTATAGGGAGGAAGATGACAATGGTTCATCAATTAATTCCTCCCTTAAATGACTAATTTATCCTTAATTATCCACTAAATAATGACATGTATAGGGTCATTCTAGGAATGTATGAATTCTGCATGCATTCCTTCAATTTGTCAATTGTTTTGGTTTGGTCACTTATACAATAGGTTTCTACTTTTTCAATTATAACATTCTAGTCCTTAATAACTAGATTTAACACCCTTCTTTCAATCAATTAGGGATTTAACACCCTTAATAACTAAATTTGATGATATTACAGGAACTCCCACAAGCTCCTTCACTATCAGTCGTGGCCTCAAACAAGAATGTCCGTTGTCCCCATTGCTTTTCAGCATCATCGCAGAAGCATTAGGATCGCTGATGACAAAGGCTGTTTGAAAGGGTTTTTGACGGCTTCCATATTAGAAATAGACCGGAACCTATCTCTCATCTACAATATGTTGACGATTTAATCGTCTTTTGTGGCGCAAGCGGGACTGAAATAAGAAACATTGTGCGCAAATTGAGATGCTTCGAACTTGCCTCAGGCCTCAAACTAAACTTGAAGAAATCAAAATTGTACGACATTAATGTCGAAAAAGAAACGGTCAATGCTTGAGCTTCACTTATTCACTGCAAAAGCGAAAATCTACCTTGTTCATACTTGGGTTTACCTTTGGGACACAGCAAGAACGATCCTCAAATCTGGAATCCTATCGTCAAGAACGTCAGAACGAAACTGTTTGGTTGGAAATGAAAATCTCTTTCTTTCAGTGGTCGAATTACTTTGGTGAGGTCAGTTATCTCCAACCTTCCAATTTATTTCATTTCTTTATATTCAATGCCGAGTAACATAAGTTCTTCATTGTCTCGACTAATTGCCAAATTCTTGTGGGGATGTTTTGATCGGAGAACAATACATTGGGTGAATTGAGAGTCCTTATGTCTCCCAAAACAATACGGGGGCTTGGGTTTGATTGATTTCAAGTCTAAAAATCAAGCTCTACTACTAAAATCGATTTGGCATTATGGGACGGAGCCGTATAATCTTTGGCGCAAAGTAATCAAAGCAAGGTACAATGGGCGGCTCCAATTCAATTCTGCCAACAAACTTGAAAGCAAGCAACAAGTCTTGGATATGGAAAAATGTAATAGGTCAGTTTTCTGCCAATGAATCCACTTTTATGCAAAGCATTTATTTCATTGTTGGCGATGGCAGAAGAATCAGGTTCTGGAGTGACATCTGGATCGACAACATGGCTTTGAAACATGCTTTTCAAAGAATTCATGCCTTAGCCATTCGGAAAAGTGGGACTGCTACAGATTTCGACTATGCAGTTGATGGTACCTGGAAATGGCATATCCCTTTGCGCTGAAATTTATTCGATTGGGAAATCGAGGTGTGGGACAATTTTCTTAATACAATTTCGAATTTTAGATCAAACATATCTGCCTCTAACAATATTAGATTGATAGCTAATTCCAACAATTGTTTTAGCGTTAAACCTTTTTGTGACATCGGGATCTCTAGCTCAAGAGCAAAAGACAACACTTGGACCTTAGTGTGGTCCAACCTCTCCCCACCAAAGGTAGATGTCTTCGTATGAAAAGAGCGTCTACCTACCAAGGTGGAGCTAGTCAAACGTGGATGTCTTAATCTCTCTCCACCTATATACCCCTTATGTGAGAATGTACATGAATCGGTAAATCACATCCTTTGTCACTGCCCGGTTATTTGGTCGAATTGGCAAAAATGGTGCCCTCTCTGGTAGGTTCATTTGGTATTTCCTGCTAATGTTCGTGAGCTCATTCAAACATGGTTCACCATCTGGACACCAAGACTCCATCCTTTGGTGTGGAACACTAGTTTTTTTTTGCTTCATATGGTCGAGTTGGCTTTATAGAAATGAAGTAATCTTCAAAGGAAAAAAGGTCGACTTCGAACAACTATTCGATATATGTATACAATGCTTGAGCTGGTGGTGCAACGCCAAATGGCCTGAAGCTGAAATTCCAATAATTGGCCTTATTCGAGATCTTGGTAAATTCACCCATATGAAGCCTATAGCGATCACAGCAAAACCCTTGGTTTGGACTCCTCCCACCCCTGGTAGCCTAAAGTTTAACACTGATGAGGTGGTTAATGGAAGCTATGGTAAAGCGAGAATTGGTGGTTGTTTACGAGATAACCATAAGAAGTGTCTCATCACTTTCTCAAAACCAGCAAATACTATTGATGCCACTACTACCGAAATTCTAGCAGTCATAGAAGTGTGCAAGTTGTTCAGTAATTCTTCGTGGGCCAAATCGAAGAAGTTGGTTATCTTGCAGCGAAATATGTGAGGGCATCGAGTGAAGTATACAACAAAGTCCGAGAGAATGTAACACATTAGCCGATAACTTGATAAAAAAGGAATATCACATGTCAATGAATTTTGCAGCTTTGCACCAGATTGAATAGAAGAAAGTTGTGTGATCCAAGACTAATTTTGGTTAGACTATTTTTGTGTGTAAACTTGGTTAACTAGTTGTACTTCCAACTAACATTAATACGGTGTACTCTTTTTCTAGTAATAAAATTGATCTTCTTTTAAAAAAAAAAATACTTTTATAACGATTTTATTAACATGGGGTGTGATTAGTGTGTCTTGCTAATTTGAGGATGAAATTAAAACGTAAAGAGGTTTGTGGATCAATTTATAATAAGTTATAATTTAGAGATAAATTGAAACATACAAAAGTTTTGGAATCAAATTTAAGACGAGGGTTATAGTTTAAGGACAAATTTAAAATATAAAAATTAATTTTAAAACACTATTATTTGAGGATATGTGGTGCAATTTTTTATTCGATAAAAGAAAAAGTTAATGTTTTTCTCCTTAGAAAATACGATAAAATTTAATTATCTAATTTGTATAAGAATGGATGGAATTTGAGTAATTTCGAAACTTTGATAGGCTATAATTATATTACCAAATATAGATATGGACGTAATGAATATATAAAATCAAATTTATGAAATCGGCTTGAAGGTAAGGAAAAAAAAAAAAAGAGAGAGAAGTTTGCGGTGAGAGAAAGAGAGGATCAGAGGAAGAGGGCGGAAGAGTAGCGGTGGCGCGAAATTATGGCCACCATTCTTTCCTCCCATTTCCCTACTCTTTTCTTCCTTTCCCAATCACCTTCCTTTGCAAAGCCTTTTCTCTTTCCTTCCTCCATTTCCTTCCCTCTTCTTCGCTTTCCCTCCTCTTCCAGCCTTAAAAAGTTCCCCAGAACCTCTATCTGCGCTTTCTCTTCCAACAATTCCGGTGTCTCCTCTCCTTTCAACGACGCCTTTCGTTCAAATCCCACTCCCCCTTCTAAGGTCAGCTTTTGCAATCCTTTTTTTTTTAATTTCTAGTGGCGAGAATTTTGGAAGTTGAAATTGGATTCGAAATGCTGATTTTTTTAATGGAAATTGGGGTTGCAGCTCGTGGACGGAAAATTTTGTGTTTATATTTGATGGAATTGTTTTTAGAGTTACTTAAAGATTTATCTTTTGATTGGTTGATGAGAAAATGTGGGAAATTGTGCAAGATTATGGCAGCAAAATCTAGGTTTTTACATATATGAAGGTAGAAAACAGCGTTTCTCTAGATAACCGTGATCGATGTAATGCAACATTACAATAACTTAAGTTGTTATTTATTTCGTGGTTATAAATTAACTATATAGAGATGGACTGGTGGCTGATTTAAATTATGTTTTGCTAATTAGATTCAATTATGTCTTTTTAAATTTTCTCTTGAAAATTGGTCTGAAAAGAATAAAAGCCTCATCTTGGACTATAATTTGGGGTAGCTGGTGCTAATTGGATTTGCTCAAAAAGAAAAAAAACTTGAATTCAGCTTGGTGAGCTCGACCTATTGAGTGAGCTGAATTTAAGTATCTTAATACTTGAGCAATTCAAGTATTAATCGATCTCATTTTTTACTAGGTAAACAAACTTAGTTCAGTGAGCTGGAGTGACATGATTTTATCTCAGATTGAGCTCAAGCTTTAGAACTAAAATTAGATCGAGCTCATGCCGAGTTTCGAGTCTTGAAGTTTTTGTCATGCTTCAACTTGAGTTTCTTATAGCTTTAGCTAAGCTTGATTAAACCCCTAGTATGCCAGGCAATTTCTTTGATCGAGTCTACCGACGTTTCCACATGGATGTTCATTAGACTCCACCTGAATTTCCTTGCAATGTGTTTCAGGGAATTCCCATTATATAACCAATAAATTTCAGCTGTTTTTCTTTTGTGATAAACCCTAGTGTTTTCAAGAATTAACAAAGATTAGGCAATGTTTGTTTACATTTTTCAATTCAATGCATATTTTTACTATTTTCAAAGAGATTTTCTCGTAATGATCTAGAAATTGAGTTTTACCGTTTTTCTCTCAGAAATCAGTCATTGCCAATCTGATACAGGAGATTGAACCATTGGATAATAGCCTTATCCAAAAAGATGTCCCCCCTTCAACTGTAGATGCCATGAAAAGGACTATTTCGGACATGTTGGGTTTACTTCCATCTGATAGGTTTCAAGTTTTAATCGAGGCATTGCAGGAGCCTCTCTCCAAGTTATTGGTTTCTTCTATGATGACAGGGTATGCTCTTATTCTACATGATATGTGCCGTTGTAATAATTGTTTACATACTCAGGTTGTTTCCAACATGTTGAAACCTCGGGTAAGGGCTTTAACTCATGATAGTTTCAATCTTAGGTGCTCCGACTCTTCTTAATTTTCCTTATAGTATCCATGTCCATCACATTTCAGACTTGGGTTTAAATGTTTGATTTACGATGAGACATGCAGAGTAGCTTTGATGCTGGGGGCATCTCATGAAAAAATATTTATTCTTCTTGAATTGCAGTTACACATTGAGGAATGTTGAATATAGGCTTTGCCTTGAACGAGACCTTTGTTGTGATGGACATTTGGAAAATGGAACTTTAGAAAAATCGAACTTTCATTTACAAGGGATGTCGTTGGACGGTACTGAAAAAAATGGGTTTTCAGGGAAAGATGATTTGTCATCTGAGTCTGAGAATACCACGGAAGACGACTTTGGAGGTATCGAATATCAAGGCATGGGTGAAGTGTCCCCTGTAACTCATAAATACATTCTTCTTTTGCAGTCTCGTCTAACTTACATGAAAAAGGTATGTTGTAAGGAGCTTCTCACTGTCCTTTTTCCTTTTCTCTTTGAATCCATAAAATTTTTAACTCAAAATATTGACTGGATGGAGACTTTACTTTATGTTTTATGTTCGAGTTTGAATAATCGTAAACACATAATAGATTGCATCGGTGTGAAGCACTAACAAGATGCCGGAAAGGCTACAACTAATAACAAGTTAACTTGTTATACGTGTCACTCTGATCAAATCCATTCATCAATCAACAGAAACATTTCCATATCTGTAATTTGGCAGGATACATGCTCATATTTCCTTTTGCTCGATTGAAGGAACTTTGTGAGATCAAGAGGAAAAATGCTGCACTGCAAACACAACAAATTGCTGGGGAAGAAAAGAACGAGTTACTTGACTACTTAAGATCACTGCAACCAGATAAGGTTCCCCTTGATCTCATAAACTTTACAAAGCAAATTTATTTACTGATATCCCATTAATATGATGCTATGTATCAATTTCTTTACGATCATACTTATGTCGGATACATATATTCGTATTCGACACTCACCCGAGTCTAAGTAACATAGCCGTGTGCTCAATCAGTTACATGAAACTTATTATTTAGCAACGAACTTAAGTCAAATCCGACACTGTTATGGCTAATAAAATACCAACATGAATTTCAGGTAGCTGAGCTTTCTGAACCAACATCCCCTGAAGTGAAAGAAGCATTACACTCTGTAGTTCATGAACTCCTTGCTACCCTTTCTCCGATGATGCATTCCAAGGTTCCTCCTTTGTCAGGGAACCCAGCAACCGGAATGGTAAATGATGCCGTGACTGAAGACTGTACAGAACTTGTTGAGAATACTTCACTTCAGTTGCAGCCCACCATTTCGTTAACACGAGACTATCTTGCTCGTTTTCTCTTCTGGTTAGTCCATCTAAAATCTGCATTTATTGCTCATTACATATTAGATAGAATTGTATTTAACCAACATGTTCAATGTCACATCTCCTTTGCCGGATACTCTAAATGATGAGAATCCTATTCGATAAAGAAAAGGCATTGGCATTCCCTCTTGATCTGAACCACCTTCCCTGGCCTCCCAAACACACTCTTGAGATGAAATTAACCTCCCGAGTCCCGCCATTATTAAAACAGATCTTATTGAGATCCAAGAGGTGTTCTGCATGTTTAAACTGAATAAGCTTCAGTCACTCTGCCAAAACATTCAAATGGAAAATGTGTCTTCTGATGTTCTCATTTCTTCTTTGAAGGTGTATGCTATTGGGACACTACCTTAGAGGCCTTGAGTACAGGATGGAGCTAATCGAACTTTTATCCTCAACAAGCAGTCCCGAGGATAACAATCGAGGTGATGAGCAGGTTATCTAGAGTTGCCCCAACACGAGAGATTCCATCTGTGAAGATGTATGCTATTCGGGCACTACCTATGGAGCTAATAAAACCTTTATTGTCGACAAGCAGTCCGGAGGAAAAGATCGTGACAATGAGCAGGTTAGTTATGTTGCTCCGAAACTAGAGATTCCATCTGTGTACAGAACTGAAAATCAGCAGGGGACGAACTCCGTTTTCCCCCCAGAATATGCCGGATTCGGACCAAGATTAGGCCCTTATGCTCTCTTGCCGATGGAGTTCTTTTATGTGTAGAAGGATGCAATGCTAGGCATATGCTGCGTTCCAATTATTCAAAGATGGCATAGGCTGATGCTTCATTGTTTACTTGCTTTTATGGTAATTGTTCATTGAATTCGGGTCGGCTTGATCAGGCTTAACTTAATGTTTAATAACATTAATTTAATTTAATTATAAAATAATATTATTTACTTTTGATATTATTTTACATAGTGATTCATTTTTTATGTTAAAAAAACTCCTCTTTTTTATCTCCTTTCCTTTCGCTATTTCTTCCCTAATTCTTCGTCTGCCAAGAATCTAAAATCATAACATTTTGAATGGAGTAAATTAAGTTTAAGAGGATATTATTAATTTTTTTTTTAAAAAAGAGGGTCACTTTTGTAACGAACCTGTGTACTTTTCCGGTATTCGTTTCAAACTAGTTTTATTTTAAATTTATATTTATTTTAACATTGTATAGTACATATTATCTATGATTTCTGCCAAGGCCAAAATATTTATTTAAAATCCCTTAATTATCCCAACACTTTGCCCAAGGCTATTAACGGTTCCTCCATTAAAGTTACTGCTCCTTGGATAATAATAATAGTAATATGATATTTTCTCAAATATTTGCATGGGAATACTGACGATCACTAGGAAAATATTCACGGTCAGCTGGCTCCGGTTTATCGACACCGTCGACATTCCTAAGCCAATAGGTCTGATTAAATGATGCCGCTCCCTCCGGAACATCTTTCATCACCCATTCATGGCCTTCGGGAAAATATATCCCGCTCCTCGGATGTGGAACCCAGCACTGTGAATCTTTTATATCATTATTGTTCGACAACGAAGACGATGACTTCTCGATAGTCTCCCGATCAGCACCGGGGATTTTGCTCAACGGACGCTCAAAGGATCGCTTAGCTTCCCTGCGGCAAGATCGAACGATATCAAATGTTTAAACAAAAAATGGGCAAAACTAATATACGATTAACGTTACCTAAGCAGTAAAGCCTTGGTTTTGTGGATGGCAAATCTTCCCATGCAAATGAAAAGAAACAAAAAGAAAAATAAAGAGCTTAAATTTGAGGTTAAGTACGAATCTTTGAAACTGAGAACAATAATGGAATTGAAAGTGTAACGTAAGGAGTTTCGTCGCCTTATATAATGCTTGAAACTGAAAGTGCTGTTCTGTACTTCTTTGAAAATGATTTTTAAAAATATTTAAAAAATTACCCCAATAAATAAAGATTAAACTTTCTAATAAAAAATATTAAACCACAAACAAAAACAAATATAACATTGATTTTTAGTATTTTTTAACTCAAATAATGAGTATCACAATTTCTACTATATATAATTACCAAAATAATTTCTTATTTCTAATGATTAAGTATATATATATTTTTAGTAATTTTAATATTCGAGCTGTTAGATCGTCTATCTAAATCTCGAACAAAATAACCTTTAACAAGATCCACACATGTATGACGAGACTCAAACACAAACTAACAAGATCCCAAAACCACGAAGTTATCAACACAACCAAAATCTTATTGCTTAATTAATTTTAAAAAAAGGGGTACAAGTACAATTACATTGTTCAACATTACCAACAAATACAAATTTGAATCACTACAAGCCGAATAAACCATTACAAAGTATTAATAGATTTAACCTAGTCCATATGATAGAATATATGATTTACGTGAAATGTGACTCGTATTCAAATAATTCGGAATAATTCACATAAATTTAGATAAAATACATAATTTACATAAAATGTGACTCGATTCGAATATTAAAAAGTACGAATGTATCATGTATATGGAAGGAATATTGTTGTTGAAATTGAGTGTGGGTGGAGGAATTTAAATTAGGATGGGTGGTTATAGAAACATATGCTTGAAATGTAAGTGCAAATAAAGTACCACCATCGGTTTTGTTTCGTCGTACAAAGAAATAGTGACGGTGCAAACATATGCTTTGTTTGTATGTTTAGGATATGGGAATATTGGGGCATTCCCTTTTCTTTTTATATTTTATATAAACATTTGGGAAATTTGATGTGACCAATTGGTTGGAAAATGCTGAACGGTTCATGGTTTTAGCAATGTCTCGTATGTAAATAGTATTATTTATTTATCAACACGCATTTGGTTGCGTTTGATTTTTGATTAACACAAGTTTGAAACCCTATGAATGGTTCCCATAGAAAGAGAATGTTATTATTAGGAGTTTCGAATTCAAACAGTTTATCTATAAAATTTAGTGTGTGCGATATCAAAGGACTAAAAAAAGTATCATACACTACCATGAGATCACGTGCTAAAAAAATAACATAAGCTTTATTAAGGGATATTTTACAAAAGGGTAAGTATACAAATGGTCGCGAGACTAGGTGAAAATGATCCTTTTTATCATTAGAGTTTTGAAAGTTATAAAATAGTTATTAAACTTAGCACTTCATTAGAAAATAATCACCACACGCTATAAAATAATGATAAGTTTTAATAAGTTGAAGGGCCATTTTGTAATAGTTTGATAAGTTTCGATGATCATTTTATATTTTTTTAAAACTTCAGTGGCTAAAATATCATTTTTATTTATTTGAGTGATCATTTATGTAGTTTACCCTTTTTGAAATTGGGTTTAAAATGATTTTGAAGAGTTTAACCATTTTGATTGGCTTGATCTTATACTATGTGTTAAGTTGTCCATTTAGTTTCTGTACTATAGTTTAATTTTCTTAGTTGTTATATTTTTAAAATTTTAAAATTTCCATCTTGATCTAAATATTAAAGGTAAAATTTGTTAAATTAAATTCAATTATCGGTCCATTTATTGTACATAAATTGTAGATTTAGTTAATGTTCTTCAATTTGATCATTATAAGTCCCTGTAATTTAGCCATAAAGTTTTTGTATAATTTGGGTTGAGGTTAGAATTTCATAATCCGAAAAAGTACAACAACTAAAATTGATCAAATTAAAAAATATATAAATTAGATCCACAATTATGCATAGTAAAAGGACGAAAGGCAAAATTTGACCATTAATTTGTATATTTGAGTCGCTAGAGGTGTTTCTTTTATTGGTGAAAGTACCTGACAAGTTCCTCTATTACAAGGACCTACTCAATTAGTCCTTCGGCTATTAAATTGATCAATGTAATCCCTCCGTTATAGGTATCAATTCAAATTAGTCATTGTACTAGTAAAGAAAATCAAAATACGATTCAGTTCAATCGGTTAATTAAATTAATTTATATAATTATGGGTTAAATATGATAGAGGTTAAATTAAAAATGTTTATTTTAGTTAAAACGAATTTAATCTAATTCAGTTTAATCGGTAAATTAAGTTAATTTATATAATTATCAGTTAAAACGAGTTAATCAAATTTCAAAATAGCCGCACCCGAATACTGAATTTACCGACCCCTAATTGTAGTGGATTGCATTTGTGTAAAATCCACTAATTCAAAGTTGGGTTTTTTAAGTCAAAAGCCAGAGAAAGAAAAAAAAACCCTCCCGCCATTAACGCGGTTGTCCATTCTTCTTAAGCACGACCTAAAGAAACTGCAGAGAAAATTAAAAAAAAAAAGTTAATTAAGAAAAAGAGGAAAAGCCCATCATTGGAAGTTTGCAGAAGAAAAATTCTGGAAAAAAAGATCCGTAGATGAAAGGGAAATCGAAGAACTCGAAGAGGAAGCTAGGGCTAGCAACTGCCCTTTTCTTGTGCTCACTTTGTTTCCTTGCTGGCTTGTTTATTTCAACTTTATTCTCTCAGCTCACTTATAAAACATGAATGTTCTTCGTTTGAGCTTTGTAAGTTTCATGAATTGGGTTTTTTTTTTTTTGTGTTTAGGATGTGCCGATTATTAAACCCGGATTGAGAAAGCTGGAAGTGGTCAATGTTGAAGGTGAGAAGCATGGTGATCTGATGCAAAATGGAGAAACTGGGGAAAGTTCGATTGAATCTATCCCTTTTCAGGTCCTTTTCATCTTTTGTTTCTAGTGATTTTTTTAATTCATTTGGTTTTGGGTGATGATTATATGAAGGATTTGATTCTAAATGCTTTTGATGGAATGTTTAGTTATTATTGCATTTGGCTTTACTTTTTGATACTTGGTAGTAGCACTTGACTTGGTAATTGAAGTGTGTTCTGAAATTTAGGTGGGATAAGAGCCATTATCGAAAAATCGAAAATCATGGTTCTTTGCAGTTTGAGGGCGAAACCCAGAAAAATGAGAGGATACATATGCAATCAAATGGTTTAGGATCCGAGTAGTACTATTCAAGTTAGTCTGTTGGTTTGTATTCCTGAGATATGTTACCCGAACTCTTCATTTTGTCTGAAGTATCCGTGTTCGACATATATTCGGATACGGGTAAGAATGATCCTCCAAATAGATTGAGCAGACTTGGAAAATTGAGCATAGACATGTTGGATATGTGTATGTATAAAGGCTTGTTTAACTCAAAATTAAACAGGAGATTTCTAATATAGAAGGAAAGCAGTAAGGGACAAGAACAGAGATTTTATGTGTAAATGTTCGACAGAATTCTATGTTTGAGGTGTGCTAACTAGGAACATCTTAAGCCACCCAAATGGAAGAGATGTTAAGAAATCAACAGTGAAGTATCTTTTCTGTTGGTTAACTTCATTTGCTTGCTTCTCTTTAAACTGCAGGTTTTAAGCTGGAAACCAAGAGCTTACTATTTTCCCAACTTTGCAACTGCGGAACAATGCAAACATGTAATCAAAATGGCGAAGGTGAATCTTAAGCCATCTACTTTGGCTTTACGCAAGGGAGAAACTGAGAAAGCACTAAAGGAACCAGAACAAGGTGATGACCCTTTTATGACAACAATGATGTTATTATCTGTTTCAAATAGCATGCAGGCTGGATAATATTTACCCCTTGTGCCAATGAATATTTTGAATTGGTGAATGCTGATAACTCACTCTCTGATGTTGCCGTACTTGTGTTGTTAATTTATTTTTTCCTTGGAAACAGTTCAGGAACCTTTATTAGTGCATCTGAAGATAAAACCAGAACCTTAGACTTGATCGAGAAAAAAATTGCAAAGGCTACAAGCATTCCACAGAGTCATGGAGAGGTACACCTTTTTATTGATTTAGATTTTCCTTGAAGTTCTGTTTGTTGAAAAATATGCAATCGGTATCACTATAAACTGATATGCCACAAATAGTCTCATGGTATCTCTCAGTGCTGTGAAAATTCAATATCATAAATCATTCTTTATGTTATTTATTGAATTGCTCTAAGTTGAATTCCATACGTATTGCAGGCATTTAATATTTTGTGGTATGAGATCGGGCAGAAGTATGATTCTCATTATGATGCATTCAATCCGTCTGAATATGGTCCACAGTCAAGCCAAAGGGTACAGTCATACCCATGAACTTCACCATTGCATGCTTGTTTTATTGCAGTTTCTGGATTTTTAGGTGCATTTTTGGTGAACTGAAATCACTAGTTTTCTGTTTGCGTTTAAGTGCATAGTGTAAATGGAATAGTTGGATATTGAATTTAATTATTTTTGTTTCAATATACAAGTTCCGAGTTCTGTGTTTTGATTATAATGAGTTGAACTTATCTTTAGATGAACGATAAAACCTTTTGTTACTGAACAATTGGTTAAAGATGGTACCTCTACTTATTTGTTCTTGGTTAATGAATCGGAAATAGATCTCCATATTCGAATTACATCATCTTACTGGAATTGACAAAAAGTATGAATTCATCTTTTCGAGCTAGCTTCACCTCATTTATAGTACATTCTTGATGATTCATTGTGCTTGCTATTTCCGGCTCCATCTTGTAACTTGTATTGTTTCCTCCAAGTTTTCTGTAATTTTCACCAACCTATTCTACAAGTGTCAATGCCGAAGAACTAAAAGATTGTGCTTAATTAGCGTTGTACCTTTTGTCACAGGTTGCATCATTTTTGTTGTATTTATCCGATGTAGAAGAAGGTGGAGAAACAATGTTCCCGTACGAGGTAGACATCAAAATATTAACTTGCTTTACCTCTCCATAATAAGTATTTATCATGAGTTTCAGTGTTGACCACATAATTTGGTTGCAGAATGGCACTATTGATCCGGTAATTTTCATGCTTGCTATTTGTTAACAAATACTGAGGCTTAACTATAGCTGTTATAACTTGCCGGATAGTAGTTTTCTGTTCATTTCGTCGGTCCAAAAAAAAAATGACCGGCCAACAATAACCAAACTGATTTAGTTCTGTTGGTTATCTCTTTATTTCGTTCAAGCTAATCGGTCAATTGGGTATTGAGCTCAGTTAGGGCTTTACAAACTGAAAATCGTTTGACCTTTCTTATTAATGAAACCGATGGTTCGGATTTAGATTGAAAGTGTCGCAACTGACTAACGCCGGTTTGGTCGGGTTAGTGGGATGTAACATTGTTTGCAGGTTAGAGCTAAATTCTAGCAGTTTCTCTGTTTCAACATTAATTGCAGACATCTATCCATGGAAGTTGTCCAGTGATCAAAGGTCAGAAATGGGTTGCTACTAAGTGGATTAGGGACCAAGAGTTAGGGGTGAACAAAACTCGACTTGAGGCGAAAAAACTCGACTCATCTTGATTCGATTCGAAAAAGTTTCAAATAAAGTTTTAGTTGTAAAATAAAAATTCGAATAACTCAAAATTTTTAGTAATTAGTGAATTAATTTTTAAGTTCGAGTCGAGTCATTCAATTTTTTATGATGTATATACACCGATGTAAAAAATATGAAGAAATATGTCACATATGAAGAAATATATACGTATATCTTATATGATTAGAGAAAGTTGTTTAAATTGACATCAAATTATACTATAATATGATAAATAATTATAATTAAATTTGTATAAAAATTCAAAAATTTGACTTGAATTTCATAAGTTTGAATCAAATTGAAAAAAAATTAAATAAAGATTAAGTTGAAAATATAACGCGTTAACTCAAAATTTTTTTATTCGACCGAATCTCGATAGGACGCTCACCCCTAGCAATTTGATTAATAAAGCTGCATTAATTTTCAGCAAAAAATACCAGTGTTTTTATTAGACATTAAAGCGGCATGAAAAAGTTAGGCACCGCTACGTGAAAAGATCTTTCTGACTGTTGCAAGTAATTTGGAGGTAACCTTCGAGACCTTAACCCGGCTGATAATCTTACAGGGGCCTCGAGCAATCTTTTCATGTATGCATTCAAGCTATTATTCAGTAAGTTAACACAATCCACCGAGACGCTAATTCCCTCTGTCTCCAACTTGTTCTGCAAACGGCTTCTTAATGATATCGTATCTGGAAGATCACTTTTGGTTTGACATGTCTCAAGGTGGAAGTTATTATACGAGAAAGCATTCGGAAGAGCTTTACGAGCTCCACCGAAATGTATGGAGACACCAAGAGGAGCCGTAACTGGACTTATACTCTGAACACCGGGGCTTCCAGCTACCTGCTCGACCTCTTCCCCGCCTTCCACGGATGCAACATCAGGAGGAGGTCTGCTCCCGAGCGAAAGCAGTTCAGTTGGCGAACTTGGAACTTGTATATCGAAACAAGTGCCCTTGGCGAACTAGGGCGATCTCGAAACTTTCGATCCCGATTCACAATGGACCGACCTTTGCGAGGGGAAGGGGGAAATGCATCCCCATAAAGCGACTGAAGATAATTCAGTTGATAACCATTTCCGACTCGAAGATTACTTCCCACTTTCCGAATCGTTTTCGAAGGTGAAACTTTAGAGACGCAAGCATTCTTGATAATGGATCGAGTAAGCCGGTTGTGAAGCGGTATATTTTCCCTCCCGATGACCTTAACGCAAGATTTATCAAATTTGGGCTTGTCGATTTTTAAAGGCATAATGACAAAAAAATATTTTTTTTCGTTTAGTTGAATTATTATTTTTTTAAACAAATTAGCTTTTAATGTTTTATTTTTTGTTAAAAGAACTTTTCTTCGAATAAAAATTATTAGTCAACTAACGATAAATAGTTTAAAATGATATGAAAAATTTATATGGTAGTGCACGTCGCGATAGTAGTGTCATATAAATAAATATGTGGACTTTACAAAATGATACATCAATCAAAAAATAGTTTTTAAAATTGCATAAAATATAAAATATTTTTTTTCTGGCGTGTCATTCTGTTAAGTTATTTTAAGTTGTTTATCATCAGTTGATTAACAATTTTTATTCGTAAAGAAAGTATTTTGACAAAAAATAAAATATTAAAGGCTAAAATAACTCTAAAAAAATAAAGACAAAAATAACAATTCAATCAAACGTTAAAGGTATTTTTCAACGAGTAAAATTTTGATACACAGGCTGTGTAAAATTAATTTTACACAAGCCTGTGTATTTATACTATAAAAACCCAAATCCTAAATTCCTAACCCTAACCCTAAAAAACTAAACCCCACACTCTAAACCCTAAATTCTAAACAATGACCTTAAATTTTAAAGCATGCAACTTAAACCCTAACCCCTAAAACTAAAAGGCACGTGTAAACTAAAGTTTACACTGACTGACTGTGTATAAAAGTTTTTTCCATTTTTCAATATTATGTCATTTTCAAACTAAACAACTTTCTTAACTGATCAAAGTACTTCTCAGCTTTTTGATCCACAAGTTTTCTTACAATAAGAGATCTTAGCTCAAAGGTATGAATCCGAGCTTGATTTCGGCTGACCATTGTCTTCAAATCCAATTTCACTAAAAAATCATCAAAAGAACCAAATATTTAACTTCCAATCAAAACCCAGATGGCAAATCACAGCATCCTCAATAAAAGCTTAAAAACCCAATCTAAAAAACCCTACTTCCACCTGCAAATTACCATAATCCGTCAACATAAATCACACGAAACACGCTTTTACAAATTTGATAAAAAAAACAACAAAATAAAAACGGAAATTCAGCTCAAAGAGGCAAAATTCGATCAATCGATTAATGCTTAGAATTACGAACTAGAAAACAATAAAAGATAACAGAGGAAAGGGCAAATTTTGGTGAAAATCAATGAAATTAGCGAGGCAATTTGTCAGAGAAAGGAAACAAACAAAATTCAAAGGATTTAAGCAATTACAATAAAAAAAATCGATACACATTCGAGATTTCAATATGAATCGAAAACCCCAAAATGCCGTATTGAGAATTGACGTACCAAGCTGGATCGGTGCACGGTGTTTCGCCGGATTTAATAAACTGTATTAAAATATATTTTATTATTATTTATTATCACGTCATAATAGTGTTAGAGATTTAATGGTAAAATAATTTAAAAAATCTATATTTAAAGTTCAATGTTAAAATTAATAATTTAAGTAACTAAAATAGATGAAAAAATAAAATTAAGTGATGATTTTTATAATTTATCGTAATATAAAAATACTAAAATAAAAATTTCAATTATACTTATAAGCGAGTCTAGTTAAAAAAAAAGTTTAACCATAAAATAAGAACTCAAATTATGTCTTTTTTTTTCTATTTAGGTGCCCAAACTATTTTTCGGGCCAAATAGATATTTAAAGTATCATTATGTGACCCGTTTAAGGTTATCTGTTAATTTTCACCGTCAAATGCCACGTGTTATCTCCTGAAAAAAATCTAAAATTATATTAAAAATAAATAAAATTAATTAATTTTCAAAAAATTTCTATTTTTTTAGATTTTCAAAACAGACCCCAAATTTCAAAATCCCTAAACCCCAAAACTTAAATCTCATTTTAGGCCGATTTTACCGCCGATTGCCACACTGCCGCCCACCATGACCATTTCCTCCATCACCCTGTCGCCGAAAATCGATCGACGTTGTGCGAATTGACGAAATTGTCGAATGATTCTTTCGAACGATTCACGACGAACAGTGGCATGAAGGGTGACAAACGGCATGTGGGTTGTCCGGCGAGGAGAGGACGCTTCATCCCGGCTCCGGCAATGCGACCGCCGCAGCGGGAATGGTCAGATTTGGGGTGTTTAGGGATTTGGGGACTATTTTTGGAATATTTGAAAATGTTAGGGTATATTTTAATTTTAATTTTTTTTATTTTTAATATAATTTTAAATTTTTCAGGAGGTGAGACGTGACATTTAACGGTAAAAATTAACAGAGAACCTTAAATGAGTCACGGAATGAAACGTTAAACACCTATTTGGTCCGAAAAATAATTTAGACACCTAAATAAAAAAGGCATAATTTAAGCACTTATATGACTACTAAACCTAAAAAAATATGATACTTATACTCAATTCAATTTATTTAATTGTTAAAAATTATCAAATAACATTGTTTACTAAATAAAATTCACGCATGCCTTTCAAGCAAAAAAAATAAATCTGAATATTTTAGGAAAAACATCATTCTTTTTTGCTAGAATAATTCATTAAGTTCGATTGATAATACACATTTAAATTTAATAGAAGTCAATTGACGATGTTACTAATTAGGTTTTAATTTTTAAATCAAACAAGTTGAGGTACTAAATTTAAAAATTCCAAAACAGTTAGGGACTAACTTCAGGGTTAGGCCTTAACAGAATCATTTACAATTCAACCACCTCGGACTCCACCATATAAATACTCTAATTTTCCTAGTAAACAGATCTCCACCGCCAATTCTAGGGTTTTCAATTAGCTGTCGCGCCTCCATTTGCCTTTCAGAGCTTTGATCGACGTGCAGCTAATCGACCATGGGTCACTCTAATGTCTGGAACTCTCACCCCAAAACCTACGGCCCTGGATCTCGCGCCTGGTAATTAGTTCTCCTCTTTAATTCATTTTAGCATATAAATTTGTTCAACGAATGCAATTGAAGTTTAGTTTCTTGAATTTTTGAGTGCTTGTATTGAACGAATTAGAATGTTACTCTTTGAATCTAAGAGTTTTAGCGACATTGATTTTGCTTGAATTGAGATTATTTTGAATTGTTTTAGTGTAGCATTTAGAAGTATTCTGCTATGATTCTTGTAAAATTTGTTTCTTCGTCTTGATTATTCTGTTTACAATGACTAAGAATTTTTGTTTGTTTTTTGTGTAGCCGTGTGTGTGGCAACCCCCACGCCATTATTAGGAAGTATGGGCTCATGTGTTGCAGACAGTGCTTTCGTAGCAACGCCAAGGAAATCGGATTCATCAAGGTTAAACTAACACCTTTTCTAAATTATCTTTTGATCAGTGTTGTTAAGAGAAGATGCATAATGCACTCTAGGCGCTAGAGCTCTTATATTGCCCATACTAGTGGGAGGCGCAAAAGAAGCGATAGCGTGTGTGAAATATGGCGCAACTTGCTTGTGTTTCTATGTGTGTATATATCTATACAGTTATGACTTATGGCCATGATAATGAACTCTAAAAGTGGTCCAAGTTTTCTACAAAACAAGCAAATTGTTTATGTATTTTGTTAGCCAGGGTGCATGATTTCCTTACAGTCCTATTTTTATCGTTGGATACTTAAAACATTTTAAAAGTGGAGAGCTTGATACTACCCCCTTTCTTACCAGTAAACGTACATTTGAAAAGCTAACGAAAGAAGCTTAAAGTGATAGAAATTAAAGAGAACTTCAATCAGACAGGTTATTGTTATTCCCATTTTCATCTTAGAAAAAAGGTGCTCAGAGGCACGAGGTGTGCCTAATCACACACATCCTGTCTGAAATAGTTCAAGGCGCTTCTGTCGTCTGATGTTAAGCTGCAATGCATTGAGAACAATGCTTCTTATGGTTTTTGTTATCTTAATCTTCACGAGTTTTCATACCTGTAATTGTTTAACCTTTATGTCGTTTCTTTCTTGCAGTACCGCTGAAGAATTTACATGATGTGAAGTTGGAAGGACTTTGTTTAAGCATGAACCATTGATAGTATGTTTTTTTAAATTTTAAGTTACCTTATGATGATGTTTTGTTTTCTGATTTAGTATGAACCTTAAAGTGGTTGTTGAACTAAGAATATTTCGTCGAGTTTCAATGAATTACTAGCATGTTATAGTTTGCTGCTAATTGTGTTTGCAATGTGATGACTGACCCTGTTAGGTTTTTGGTATTTCATCCCAATATTACTTGATAATTGATTTGTTGCTTGGTTTTGTACCTGAATGTCCAATAGAAGTATATGTCCAACACGAGTATGCTTAACTTTTTAAAAGTTTTTCCATGTATTTGGTGCGTCTTTAGAGGATCATGTTATAATACATATGTTTTGATATGCGCCTGACATGGTTATTTTAAAAAAAGGAATCAAAGCAATAAAAGTAACAGGGTATGATCCATAACTAAAGATTTTTCTTGGACTTGAATTTGATGTGACATGGTTCCAAGTTGGTAGATCAAAAAGTTTGCAAATATGAGAGTTTTTCCTTGGGGTAATTATACCATCCACTGGCGGTGTGTTTTCACAAACGCCCTAATTTCAGGGGTTATGAATTCAGTTTAGGGGTTTATGTTTATATGCTTAGAATTTAGGGATTGTGGTTTGAATTTAAAGTTTAGGTTTAGTATTTAGGGGTTACAGGTAAAAACTTAAAATCTTACCGTATTACTCTAGAACCTAAAACTTAACCTCTATAACCTAAAACTTAACTCTAAATTTTAATCACAAACTCTAAATTCTAAACCCTTAAACTATAAATTCTTTATTAAATCTCTAACCTTTAAATTTAAGGCGCTTGTGGAAACAAAATATTTTTACCGCAATGCATCAAATATTTCCTTTTTCCTTGTTAGAGTAAAATTAGTTTAAAGTAATACTATATGATTTCTGTGTTCAATGTTTTGTTCATGCATGCCGTGCCATCAAATTTCAAGTAAATAGAAATTAATTAATTAGTTAATTTCTATATATTTGAAGTTATAGTTACAATCATACGTTTGTGTGATTACAATCAAAAGCAATCTGCTCAATACACAAATAGACGGATTGATAGTTATAATATGTTTAAATCATATTCAAATTATAGTAAATCTTGATGGGTTTCCCAATTCCCATACGATGAAATTTAAACATAATAATAAATCTGACATATGGATTCACACATTATTTAGTTATTGTGGAAACATCGAATGTTAAATTTGAAAGACAAAATCAAGAGATGGTATGAAACTAGTAATATAATGAGTTATTTTTTAACGTTATATGCTATCTATTCCTTATTTTTGCAACAAACGTTGTTCGAATACGAATTATTCATTTTCCAAATAAATTACACTTTAATTTCAAATAAAATTTTATTCTTAAATGCAAATAATCACAAACCCATCTTTTTCTTAATAAATTTATAAATCATTTTCCAAATAAATTACACTTTAATTTCCTAAATAAATAGGTCCAACCTTAGCTCCTCTTGCTGCTTAATCACAAATCCATCTTTTTCTTAATAAATTATTTTCCAAAAAAATTACACTTGAATTTTCCAGTAAAATTAAAATAAAAAATGGATAATTAATCGGATTAACGTATGGTTAAAGATTCAAAATCTTTTCATGGAGGTTTAGCTAAACTTATTAGTTTCTAAATTATTTTCCAAATGAATTACACTTTCATTTTCCAATGAAACTAAAATAAAAAATGGATAATTAATCAGATTAAGTGATTAACGTATGATTAAAGATTCACAATAAAAAATCAACCCCCAAACCATGGTTAAATCTTATGTTATCTAAAATCAGTATCTGTTTAACAATATTCTAATTAGTACGTGGTTGATTTTGGTGAGAAGGGTTCGTATAATAATTTTTCCAATCAAAGGTTACTGGTAATGGACTCTATTGATAAACCTCTCTGCTTTACTGCAAATACTGAAGTTTCTTCCGTGGCAATGTAGAAAAAAAGAACAAAAATTCTTCAGATAACGGTGCTTGCATTTTCTCATACAGCAAATCCTTAAAAAACACGACAACAAGCAGCTAGCCATGAAGAAGAGAACCGAACAACGAAAAGACATGTTCTTAAAGACACTGGCTCCACTGTTTGTTGCAAGAAAAATCAGAGGCAAACAACCTGTTTGCTCTTGGTATTTGTCTCTCCCTCTGGTTCCTTTTCTTCTTCTTCACAAGCAACAACAATGGTGGTCAAAACGAAGACTTCAAGATTCCCTTCACCTCTGATTTCTCGTTTCACTAATACTACACCACCTTCTACGGTGCCGTCTTCGCTTCCTAATCGGTTTCAATCTGTGGACCGGCGGCGAGTGTCTAAAGATAAAATTGTTAATGCTTTGGAAGCGTCAGTTGCTACGAAGATGTTGGTTACTTCGACGAGAAGTTTATCGGTTTCGTTTCAACGTGAGGCCTTTTCACTTCAAACCAATAGTCAAGTGAGTGATCATGGGGAGAATCTGAAGCCGGTGGATCTGCAACTGTGGCCGGATAGAACCCGCAAAGCAAATTTGGGTTCAAATCTGTTGTCGAGGAGTTCAGATTGCGATGGTGGAAAGAAAATGTTTGAATATACTGCAATGATGTCTAAGTCATTGCAACGCTCAATGATGCTCAATGAGAGTAGTAGGAGGGTTTCCTTGTATTCTAAGAAAACTTCTGTTGCTGATTGTGTCAATGAGCCTTCTCGAATATCATCAAGTGATCTCGAAAAGAATTCAAAACGGATGATTTGATCTCATAACATCACGGTGCCTGAAAAAGTTAGGCTTAAAACCGATAGCCCATTAAGACGGTTATCAGATCCAGATTCGACTAAGTTCAATCAATCAAAAAGGATTTCTGGTAATGGTACAATGTCTTCACCTATTAGGGAAGGTGTAAGGCCTGCTCGGGTCGCTAGTTCCGTTAATTCCACTTTGAAGGTTAACCTTTCCATCGATGTTCAACGGAAAAAGATAGGGGAAGATCGGAGTGTCGATGCACATACGTTGAGACTTCTTTATACCCGTTACTTGCAATGGAGATTTGTAAATGCAAAGGCAGATGCCAGTTTCGTGGTGCATAAACAGAGAGCAGAGGTATGGTTATTGTTCTTAATTTGTAGGCCAATGCTTCAATTTACTTCACATTGATAGTTTGTCAAACAAGCTGAACTCAAACTAGTTTATGGTAAAGATTACCTATAATGCAAGCATATGGTTCTCGGACTCGGTTTTTAGTATACAGAATATATCCGACATTGTATGTTGAGTTTTCGGAAAGTCATATCCCTACACCCCTAGATGAAAGCGGCAGCTTTAAGTTTTCCTTTGTCTAACGTTCCCTCTTTGTACCAGAAAAATCTGCGGAATGCAACGGTTAGAACATCGGAGCTGCGGAATTCAGTCACCTTCAACAGAATCAAGTTGATGCTGCTAAGGCAAAGACTGAAACTGTTTTCCATACTTAAGGGACAAGTAAGATTCAAAAACTTAATGCTTTGGAAGGATCAAATCAATAGTGAATATAATTCATGTCGCACGTACGCATATCCAACACTCACGTCTGTGTCCCAGTAACATAGCCACGGTTCCTCTTGTTGCCCTGCCTCTACTTCTTATTGCATGCTTGTTAGAAAATGTGAAATCCAGTAGATTTTTTTCAACTAAATTTTGTTATAATTGGTGAATGTAGATGGCTTATTTAGAAGCATGGGCCGTCCTCAACAACGACACGTCTTGTTCTTTGCTAGGAGCAACCGAAGCATTAAAGGCCTGTACTCTTCTTCTTCCGATCGTCGGGAAAGCATTAGTAAGTTCCATTTTTCAGTTTTCCGTGCTTTTCAATATACAATCTAGTAACGATTCAGCTCACAAAATGTTGCTCCGGTTTCTCTCGTAACAGATCAATATCGAAAGTCTTAAGGATGCTATAGGTTCAGCAGTTGATGTTATCCAGGCAATGGCATCCTCAATAAGCTCATTATCATCAAAGGTAAACTTGTGAATGTGAAACAGAAATAATGAAGTCTTCGAACCTAAAAACGGGGACAAAAGAAGATCAGAAAACAACGGAAATTAAGACTACGTATCACTTTTCCTATGCAGGTGGAGGAAATGAGTTCTTTGATGGATGAACTTGTGAGTGTGAGTGCAAATGAAAAGGTTCTGCTTCAACAATGTAAAAATCTTTTGTCAATGCTAGCAGTGAATCTGGTAAAACGATGCGTTTTTGTTTTTTTCCATGCTATTTTTGCCTTCATTTGCTCATTTGCCTCATTTGAAATCTTTTCAATAGGTCAAGGAGAGTTGGTCGAGGACCCGTTTAATTCAGTTAAATCTTGTCTCGAACTCAAATCTGAGTGTCGAAGCGTCGTATACAAATATCGGACATGAACACTTTCAAGAAAATCAAATTGTGGGAAGAATGTAGATGCATTACCAGTACCAGCAGTTGAACATCGCATGTAGAATTGATCGTATTCAACTAATCACCCCAAATGTAAACATTAAAACCGAGCTCGTCTTTTTCGACAGCCGTTGTGACGAAGATACAGGCTGAAAATAACACTTCAAAAATTTGTGTTTATCAATAAATTGATTAATATCTACGTCAATTTTTGATAAATTAAAATAGAATGTTTAATTTCTCAATTTTTGTAAAGTAGATAAAATAAAATTTTCGACACCCGATGGTTGGTGCCTAAAAAATAGGTCAAGTTTCTATTGATTGTGTACTTTTTAATTTTAAAATTTCAGTCATCTCAATATTAAGCATAAGTTATAAATCCAGTTTTTCTTCTCAAATTTGGTCATTTTAGGACTAAAATTTCAAAATTTGAAAACTACAGGACTAAAATTAACAAAATTAGAATACAAAAACTTAATAAACATCTTGTACATATTACAGAGACTAGTGATATAATTTGGACCTAAAAATATTTATAACAGAAAATGTAAAAATCGTTAATCAATGTAAGTTGTTATTTCCAAAAGACTCATAAGCTAATCAAAGCTTCGATATTTTTAGTTTCAGTGTATAGAATTAAATTTACGATATTAATTTCAACTCAGATCTTCATTTTCTTTGTCTTAATCTTATACTTGACATTAAACCCTAGCTAATTTTCACCTTAATCCATTTCTAAAATCGGTTACGGAATCGAATTTATTTAGTGATTCAGTCCCGTCCTCGATCGATTCTTGATGCAATGGTGGTCTGCAAATGCCGCAAGGTATGTTTTCTTTAATCAATATGTATCAAATCTTTGCTGCTATTATCATTGTAGATTTATATTTCTTGCTTGTGAATCTATTAGCATTATAGCATATGAGTAGGAATTAAAAATTCATCGCTGGAGGTTATAGATCTATCAGAGTTTTTTTTTTATCGTCTTAAAGAATTTAGCATTTTTCTTCAGATCTTCGTTGTCTTAATTGTAGAGCTTATTAATTGGAAATGCGAATTTGAAATGAATGAATCGAACAGAGGGCAACACTGACCTTGATGTTTAGAGGTTCAAGTTGAATGTTGCTTGTTATGTTATGTTGTGTTGGGAATATACTTTAGCTTTTTGAGAAATGTGTGTTGGAAATTATAATCCATCGCTAATTTTGTTTTTCGTCTAAAAAAATTTAGGATTTTCAGATATTTGTTGTCTTAGTTTTGGACTTTATTCGTTGGGAAATGTGGATTTGATTAATTTAGTGCATGAATCGAACAGAGGGGGATGTTGACCTTGATATTCTGAGGTTTAAGTGGAATGTAGCTTGCTGGTATTAAGTTACCTGTGTGTATCATGTAGGATAAATTTTAGAGCTGATGTTTGGTTGAGATCGAGATTTAAGATATCTTTGTTTATCATCTAAAGAATTTAGGACTTTAATATCTTTGTTGTCTAAATTTATGGAGTCTATTAATTGGAAAAAAAATGTGAATTTGATTACTTTAATGAATCAACCAAACAGAGGAGAGCACTGTTGACCTTGATATTCGGTGGTGGTTCAAGTGGAATGTAGCTTGTTATGTCTAGCTTGTGTTGCATATGATAAAATTTAGAGGTGATGTTATTTTGCAAATAACTCTAAGTAAATATCCATTTGTCCATTCGGTGTTTCAGGCAACAAAGTTATATTGTTTTGTGCACAAGGTCCCTGTTTGTGGAGAATGCATCTCTTTTCCTGAGCACCAAATATGTGTGGTAAGTTATAACATTCTGTTAAAAATGTATTTCCAAACACTTCGGTTGGCTTAAATGAAAAACTGGTTGTGCTTCAGCGGCTATGAGAAAACAATGGAGTGAACAATCATAATCCTATTTATACCTGGAAAAGTAGGGGGTGGCAGTTTTTTTTTTGGGCGGGTTCTTGCAGAGTTGAACTCCTCTTGTAAAAACAATCTTCGGATCACTAACTGATTTCCGGTTGATGTACAACCTTTATGCAATTATATGTCCTGGGATATGTTGGATTTATTAATAAAATTATATTTACTCTATGATAATCTCTACGTGCAGTTTTCTAAGTTATATGCAATATCATGAAAAAAAGCTTTTGGAATGTGAATATGCCCATTTCTGCTCTGTATATTTAATAGTGTTATGAAATAATTTCATACTGAGTGTTGTATAAAATGTTGTTCTGTAGCTTATAATGTAATTTTCTTTCCACTTTGCTTTAGATTCGTACATACTCAGAATGGGTAATAGATGGAGACTATAACTGGCCTCCCAAGTGTTGCAAATGCCAAGCTGTGCTTGAGGAGGGCGCTGGCTCTGAAACTACTCGATTGGGTTGCTTGGGTATGTGTTTATGCTGATGTGGATACTGCCTCTGTGTGTGTGTGTTTTGGGTTGCAGAAGCATGTTTGACTCTTGCCGTTTCATCTTATTTTATATTTTTGCTTCTCTAGATGTCATACACACAAATTGCTTAATTTCACATATCAAAAGCTTTCCTCAGCACACTGCACCCGCTGGCTATACTTGTTCTTCATGTTCTACATCTGTAAGTTTTCTAATCACCGTGAATCAGCTGTTTCCTAGCAACATGCTTATGTTTAGTATTGTTTCAACTGATAAATATGAGTTCGCAAATTGATTATGATGCTATTCTTGAACCTTTCAAGTAGATGAAAGCATCTAGATGCTAATGTGTCTGTTGTGATGGATAACAGATGGTTAGCAGTGACAAAAACTATTGTGATGCTGCTTGCTTCTGCTTTTGGAGCTAGTCATATAAGTAGTTAGTGGAATAAAATCTTTTTCTGATTAGCATTTTTCTGATATTTTGCACTATATTTATTTGAAATTTTCACATGGCATAATGGAAGCAGAGGTTGATATTAATAACGGAACAAAATGTAAATGAGATTATCTCATATGTGAGAAGAATTCCAATTATCTGTTACTTAAGGAATAAGAACTGAAGACCGTACAATTTTCTTGGGGCATTCCTCAATTTGTTTACTGATTGATATGCTTGTATTACAGCTGTTATGTGGATGGTCTTGGTTATAACTTATTTCTGTAAGTATTTGTTCTTTGGCTTGCCTCATTTTTCAATGCCTTCTTTCCCAGATATGGCCTCCCAAGAGTGTTAAAGATTCAGCATCCCGTCTTCATTCACTGCTGAAGGAGGCTATCATGCAGGTGAGTTCACACTCATTTCTGCTGTTTCAGAAAACTGCTCCTGCTAAATGTAAAGTGAACTTTAGATATCCTTTTCTTTAGATATTTTTCTTATCAATATTTTCTTCTGCATTTTCTTAAGTACATCCTTTGCTTCTTTATCATATTGCCATTGTTGCTTCCGTTGCCATACCCTTGCCACTTGCTACTTGTAAATTGTAATACTTTTATGCTTTTCAGCATGTGTTGGTCAAGCTTTATTTTGGCCTTTCTGTAGGAATTTAACTGTTACCCCAGTAGAGGTTTCCAAAATTGATGCCATGAATTCTGTTAAGAAAATTTTCCTGTCAAACGTATTGATCAGCAGAACCAGCTGCTCCCAATGAAAATTAATGTAAAATGTAGGCTATAGAAATCTCCTTTTCTTTCCTTGTCCACTAAAAGCGTTGAACTATGAAATAGTTACTTAAATATCATTCCAAAGTTGTTTCAAGCTTAAAAAACTCAAATTTCAGCCACTAGAATGTCGAAGATCCCAGTGTGTGGGGTGGCCGCTCAATCATTTGATGTTTCTAAATGTCGAAGGTCATTGATTACCTCTAAAATTAACATCTAAATATTATCCTCAAGAAGTGATCCAAAAAAAAAAAGTGATTTGGATTGATTGGAGATTTGACTTGCTCTGTTGCAGCTTTATATTGGACTTTTCATTTTAGCTTGAAATGATATACAATTAGAGTTCTATCAATTTTCATATCTGCTTAAATAAATTTTATATGACTTAAGTTGCTAATGTGCAGGCTGGCATGGAGAAGAATTTGTTCGGAAATCATCCTCCACCTGCATTTGCTTCAGATCCACTGATAAACATAAACTCTACCGGAGGAAGGGACCATGTTGGGAATTCATCACCCACTGTCTCAAAAGATGAAGGATACTCAGCTATTGGAGGACCTTCCAAAATTACGGTGACCGAAATAACGGAGATAGATGGTCCTAGTTCGGTTGAGAATTATATAAAAACCTCTAGTCCTGTTGCTGTAAGTTCTATTTTTGTTAATTGTTGGATGTGAACTAAGTTGTTCTAGTCATATTTTGGTTTGCCTGCTTGTATGTTTCGATTCTTGTATGTTAGCTTTTTATCGTCTCAACTTGGGTGTTCTGTTCTATGTTGCTACGTAACCCAGCCTGTGGCTACAACACGTAAGAGTACCGTTCATGTTGATAAACAAAAACCAGAAATCTCATATTATACCGATGATGAAGATGGAAATCGTAAAAAGTATTCTCGAAGGGGTAAGTTAAAAAGCCTTTGTTCATGATGCTATTTTGCTCTTGCTGGGAGTGTATGTGACCATGGGCAAGATAATACATCTTATGCTTATATCATGATTTATTTTATGCTCTGATCTCAAATTCATGATTCATATTATCATTTTTATAATTTATTGTTGTAGGTTCACTACGTCATAAGTTTATCAGAGCATTGATTCCCTTCTGGTCAAGTGCTTTACCTACTCTACCTGTGACCGCACCTCCACGTAAAGATGCAGATGATGGCCCCGAAGGTCGGTTGAAGCATCAAAGGTCAACACGGATGGATCCACGAAAAATCCTCCTTGTCATGGCAATCATGTAAGTCTGCGCTTTTCTTTTTCTTCTGTATATATGCGCCGATGCACTAACATTCAAATGCACGCACCCTTTTCTTATAAATACACATTTCTCTTCGTGCTTATGCATGCATCTTTGCTTATGAGATATCAATTAAGAGGGAAAGATCAAAATAATGGGTGAAAAGATCTCCGAAAATTGTGCAGGTAGATATGGTATTTGAATCTTTTGGTACTGAGATTTGGGTTTTGTGGGTTCTTGACTACTAGTGTCATTTTGCTCATCTCGTCTCGAGAATCAAATGATGGATCGTAGAGTGCGGATGTCTTTTCACCAACTTCAAAGTTAAAATACCTGTATTCGAAAACAATGAACATTTAGATGTTGGTACCGAGATTTGTGTTTTGTAGGTTCTTGAGTACTAACTTGTATCATTTCTATCGACACATCTCTAGAATCAAATGATGGATCATAGACCATGGATGTCTTTGTCCGACTTCGGATTTAATATACATGTATTTGAAAATAATGAACACTTGAATAGAATACATGTATTTGAATTAAGTGTATCGTTTGTGTTATGCAGGGCCTGCATGGCGACTATGGGCATTCTGTATTACAGAATCGCGTAAAGGTCTCTGGGCGAGGGACTTGTCGACAAGGAGGTGCCAATAGCAACTAATTAAAATTTCTACTGTCATTGCTGCTATACTTACCTTGCTTTCGCTGATCGCTTCAACGGCAGCGGTCAGGCAGATAAGTCACAGAGGTATCTATTACCCATCTATTCGAAATATGTTCTATTTGGTGTTGAATACAAAGTAAAACCATCAATTCAGCGAAGTTAAGACTGAATGTTATGTAGCTTTTAATGGCCATTTTTTGGGTATTGGAGTCGAAATGAATGACGTGAAGAGTACCTAAATGCATTCACCTTTCTTTTCTTCCTTTTTTATTTACTATTTATTTTAATAGATCTTTTTTTTTACTTAATTACAAATAATTTTGAAATTGTTTATATATATCTAGAAGATATGATAGTGACTAATATTGATGCCTGGTATATAATGTATGTATATATAGATTTGATACAACGGGTCCTTTATTTTTTTATTTTATTAAACTATTGATTTTATTGATTTATTAATTCAAACGAATTACAAAATTTATTATAAAGTCGGTCCTTTCAATTTAATTTGTTTTATCGTCACATCCTATTAGATCAATCGGTAATTGACATATAATAATTAAAAACATAAAATTATCTTCACTAAATACATATATGTGAGTTTTTAATTGGTACATATTTTTTCACAAACGATATTAAATAATAACCCACAAATACATATAAGTGTTTTTAAATTATTCTTTAAAAAATTTAAAATAAATAAACATAACATTTATCATCATCTTAAAACCTTTTTGAATTATTTTTCATAACAACCGACCTTATATTAAATAATAACCCACAAATACATATAAGTGTTTTAGTGTATGGTATGTGTGACAGAAGCACGTGGTTTTGATTTCGTTATAAAAAATCAATTACTTTTTGTGTGTTTACTGAATGCGTATACTGAAATTTTGTAATGCTAAATGGGTTTGAAATTTTGTATATACTGAATGTGTTTGAACTTTTTTGTGGGCTACTGTGTTGAAATTTTGAATAAACCAAATGGATAAAAAGTAAATTAATTAAAACTCAAATCCCAAGCTAACGATTAAATTTTTGGCTAAAAAAGTAAAAACCTAAAATCGACCGAACCCGACAAATTAAACAAATCAAATTAACCCAAAATACACACAAAAGTTCCTCATCAGTCAACCCTACAGGCTACAACAGACGAATTATAGCTTAAATAAACAAAATCCCAGATTAAATTTTCTATTTTTTATAATTAAAATGCGAAATGATGAAAAGGGTACCTCCACGATCGACCAAAACAAAAGTAGGAAGAGAACCAGGTTTCGATTTGAATGAAATCCTGAACCCATCAAAGCTCTTTCAAGCCTTTTGGTTTTCCTTAGGGTAAACCAAAACACCAGCCATGCTTCCACCATATTGAGGTACCCCAAAGTTCCCAATTGCACTATCGCGGGTTCCTTTAATCTTCTCCGGCGACGTCACCGTCAAGCTGTTCTTTTCCACCACGAATCTCGCGTGACAAGTCCCTATCAAAAACCATACCATAAACCCTTGAAGAAGACGATGGAATCTCCGTAGCTCCATCTCGGTTTTTTTAAAAAAGTTTTGGGATTTGGATTTGATTAGTTTCAAGGACGGTACAGAATAAAACGAAGATGAAGATCTTGTGTGAAAAATATGTAAAAACAAACAAATGACCTTTAAATATCAAAATCAAAGAGCCGAAATCCAAATCTTTGATTTTTCAGAGAAAATTTAAGTTTTTATTTGCTGAAATTATTAAAGAAGAATAAGTAAATTTTGACACGACGCGAAAAGAAAATTCAGTCATTGATTTGAAGGAGACAGTCATAATTCGTAAGTTGATATAAGGAATAGAATAAAACTAAAAACTTTAATATATAAATTCTGATAAAATATTAGATTATATTTTTATTGTAAATTGAATTATTTTAAATTATAATTAAATGCGTTAATATATGTGTAATGCACGTGACGGGATAAATTATTAAATGGTATGGAGGTCAAAGGAAATGACTTTAAAAAAATAGATTCATATATATTTTTTTAGTTGAACTAATTATACTATAGGTTTGTAATTCAATTAATTAAATGTTGCTTCAAAAAATAGCATAAATGGCTCTTTTTCTCTTTTTTAGCCCCGTAAGTTTTCATTTTTTTCTTCTTTTAATTTTATGGGTAAATTATATTTGAGCTTACTCAATTATAGATAAGGTTGTATTAGAGTCACTCAATTATTAAAAGATACATTTAAGTCGCTTAATCATGGGTAAGGTTAAATTTGAGACACCCTTTATATTTAAAATAATACATCAATTTCATTATGCTTTCTTCCAAATCACTTGTATATCCTTGTTAACATTAGAGTACTTTATTTGAAATCATTAATTAATCTAATACATAAATTGATATATATTTTTAAATATGAAGGGTGACCCAAATGTAACTTTACCCATAATTGAGTGACCAAAGTGTAACTTTTATAATTGGGTGACCTGAATGTAACCTTACCCATAATTAAGTGACCCAAATGTAACATTTAATAAATTAGTGACTCAAATATAATCATAGTCATAATTGAGTGACATTCATTGTAGTTTACCATAATTTTATTGACACCAATAAATGTTGGTTGTCGACCGTCGTCGTTTATCTGTGTCATTCTTTTTTCGTATATTATTTTGATCTATTATTTTTCTACTTTTATTCTTATTTTTATTAAAAATCTCTTTTATTTGACTATTTTTTTCACATATTTGGCGCATGTTCATATACCTTTGTGCCACGTTTAAAATTTTGTTATTGTGATACGCTTTACTTTGCTCTTGTGGCGCGTTTCCTCTGTCTCATGGCACGTTGTTCGCGTACTTTTACGGTAAATTTATGATAGTGTAAAGATTCTCACGTCACCCGTATTTAATTTACGATTGTCAGTAGTCTTTTAGTGGTTAGATTCTCTTTTGTGATTGTGTGTCAATGTATGCAGATAAGTTTTGCAAAGCAGTCTGTAAAGCATGAACGGAGCTAGCTGGCTCAACGACAGGTTAGTTGACACCCCAAAAATTTTTACACTATTTTTAAATGGAATTGACGTCGGTTTAAAAAAAATTTAAATCTTTAAAAAAGTTAACATTCATTATTTGATTTCACACACCGTTAATAAAATGTTGGTTAACACCAAAAAATTGACACCGCAAATTATATTTTCTAGCTCTGCCCCTGCATGTAAGTTTGTTTTGGTTTGCTTGTCTCTCTTTAATCATCTCTAAAACGTTTAGTTTGATAAAGACAAAGAAATACTATTGACGATTATTGAGTTACTATGGATGATAAACGTCATGTTTAAAAGAATATTTCGACTATCATTGTGCCTTTGGAGTTTTTTTTCATTTTATTTTACGGTTAAATTTTTTTGGTGAACATAGTTCCCAAAATTCTCTCTTTAATTGATTGCATTATTAATGTTGCACCTTCTTTTGTTCCAATAAAATTTAGTATCATTTTAAAAGAATAATATCATAAATGAATTTTGGAAAACTAAGACATAGATAATTTTTGGATAAACTATAACAAAAGTCACTCAATTATGAGTAAAGTTACATTTGAGTTACTAAATTAATATTATGGTTACATTTGAGTCGTCCAATTGTTAATGTTGTTGTTTTATTGGGTATAATGATAGTTTTAGTCATTGAAGCTTTTATATTCTATCAATCTAGTCTAAATTTAAAATAATTCAATAAATTTAACTATTCACATTTAAAAAAAATATCAATTTAATTATTTTTATTATAAAACGTATTTCTTAAGTTATCTACAAATCTATGTATTTTTATTAAAATAGTGGAGAATAAAGCAAGTCTGATGATGAAAACAACAATGGAAGAATAAGAAATGTGGGAGTATGTTTAAGGTTTTTGAAGAGAGAAAATGAAAGGCTCAATGTTTTCAACCGAAATTAGCTATGATGAAAGGTGTAGAGGTTTCTTTAAATTTAAGAAAATAAAAACCGAAAAAGATGGACATTTTGACTCGGTCGATTTTAGAGTGGTTCGACCTTCTAGCCAAGGTCTACATCCACTACCTTAACATCCACACTAAGGATTTCTCAATTTCACTAACAATGAATTATTCCCTTTTTACGGGTTTAAGGGATAACCTTACATCCCTATCTTTTCATGGGCCAAGATATAACTCTCTCCTTAATTTTTATAAGGATCAACTAGAACATATCCCTCAATAATGAGGTATTGACACGTGTAAACTAATTACCTCTCTAGGTGAGCAATTACACATTTTAGCTCACTAGGATTGGACTAAAGAATTTACAAGAGATTACAAAATAAACAATGAAAACCGCTACTATTTTGATCTTTAAGCTTGAATGTCCATCCTCTTATTCTTCAAGTGCTTTTGGCTTGTATTTATAGAGCATAATGAAAAATTAGCCGTTGGAGATGAAACTAGCCGTTGAAAATTAGTCATTAAAAACTAGCCGTTGGGTACTTTTAAATTACTTAAAAATATTTGTTTGAGTCAAAAACATTTTTAAAAGCTTTCAAACATATTTTTAAGTTAATGGATTTTTGAAATATTTTTACAAATTAGTTCAAGATGAAAAAAACATTTTTCATTTAAGTTATATCAAAAATAAAATATCTTAACAACAAATATTTAATTATTTTAAATTTGATTTTTAATATTTTTCATTATATGCAACATGAGCCTTTTTTTCATGTTACTTGTGACATGACATACAAAACGAGTTACAAGGGTTAACTTGAAAAAAGTTAACGACAACTCACACAGAAGTTGACAGTCTCTGTCGGTCAATATTGGTCAATTGTTAATTTTATGCAATTTCGCGAACTAAAAAACTTAACTGACACTGTTTTTCGACGAAGGATAAAATACTTATTTGTGTCAAACTCGAGGACAAAAATACATCTTCAGCCTTTTTTAATTACTCTCGATGAGTCATATATGAAATCTTAAATTTTTAGTTACCGGACATTGCCATTGAACCTAACCCTCGCTAGTAAACTATCGATTTTTTATTTTTAGCATTTGTAATCACTCATTTTCACTTGTAAATATATATTAATATTGCATGTATATTTATTATATTATATGAATGTTACTAATATGTATATAAGGTGTGGTGTACATGTATATTATAAGCTATGTATGTATACGTATTAAGGATGTATGTATGTCGCGTATGTATCTAGAGTATGAGCGTATTTGATTAATATATAGATGTTATGTTAATTATATGTATGATTATACGTACGTATGCTAGAATATTATGTTAATTAATGTTTGTATAATATAAGTATACGTTTTCGTATGTATGTGTATTGCTATACTAATTATATTATTATTAACATAATTAGGCTGATAAAATGAAATAAAAAAAATTAAATGTATTAAACCCAAATAAAAATGAAGTCCAAGTCCAATTACAAGGCCGGTTGGCCCAAACCCAAATCTTATCTAATTACAATTATAGTGTGCAGGTAACTGTGGGCCGTTGGATCAAGATCTGATCCAACGGCCACGATACAACCAAGAAGTCAAAAAGATCTGCCAGCCGCGTGTTCCACACGTATGGACCGTTCGAGTGCCACGCGCGCGTGTGGTCCACGCGTGGACGCTTTAATATCCCACGCGCGCGTAAGATCCACGCGTTCTGACTCCTCGACTGCGGAGCTCCACGTGTCAAGATCTGGAGCCGTCTCATCAAATCGAGGCTTCATCCAGGCCGTTCGTCCTTCAAGCCATATCGACCGTTAGATCAGATCTGATCTAACGGCCGAGAACGCGTCTGGCCGCTGGCAGAACATCCATACCGCCACCACGCCGATATTCAGCCCCCGTGTTCAGAACATGCCCAAGACAACAAGTAAAAATTGTCAATTCAGATCTGAAAAAGCAAGATGCAACTTGCACCAAAACAAAAACAATGATATATATGAAACATGGACTTTTGTAACGGGAGAGAGAACGAAGAGTGGTAACAAAAAAAAGGGAGAGAACAGAGATCTTGTAAAAAAAAACCAAAAATTGTAACCAGTCAAGTGATAATCGAAAGACAGTCCAGTGGTAAACACTTGTTTCTTTTTCTTACTTGTTTTTTTACATGCATATACGAAAGAAGAAAACAGAAACAAAAAGAAGAGAGTCGTCTTACCATCTCTGTTTGTGGGTCTTCCCTTCCTTAGTGATAAGCCTTTCGGCTTCTCCAAGCCTGATATGGTGAACTAAAGGGAGATGAAGACCCCTGGTAGTTTTGTTTTGGTTTAAAAAATATTTTTTTCGCTTCGTATTTTCTAGATCTAGGGCAAATAAGGGTGTATCCTCTGAATCCAACCACGGATTCATGTTGAGGATAAAAAGGGGGTTATTTTGGTGTGTTTTGGAGGTTCACCGGCGCCGGTTAGCGGCGGCCGGCCGACGGATTCTGGGTTTCATGGGATAGTTGAGAGAGAATGAAGAACAGATGGTTCTTGCAAAAATCAAAAAAATTAAACAAATGGCTAAAAATTTGATTTCGGCCTAAAAGAGGGTTTATATAATTGTTATTATTTCGTTAAATGGGAAAATCACACACTTAACCATCCCGCGTTTTCAATATTTTCGTTTTTGTCTTGCCGCATGGTATAATTATAATCCCAGTCCCCCTGATATTTCAAAATCTTGTAATCCAGTCCCTAAATTACACCGATTCAGATTTTAAATGGTAAAATTACCCCCATTAACCATCCCGCGTTTTTGAACTTTTCATTTTGGGTCTGCCCCTTGGTCTAATTACAGTTTTGATCCTTTTAGGTTTTGTTTGTTTCGCAATTTCGTCCCTAAATTACATATTATTGTTCTTTAATTTCTGCCACTGACTTTTATTTTTCTTTCATTTCAGTCCTGTATTCTTTGTAAATATTCATGTTCGTATTATAATCGTATATGTTGATATTCTATTATTTTATTTTACGTCCCTCGTATATGACTCGTATTTTATGTTTATATGTATATGTGTGTTAAGCTTATAATAGTCATGTATTTTTTTATCAGGTTATTCGTATTAAAGCATGTTATGTTCTATTTGACTCGTAAACGGCATTGTTCTTGTATTTTGGTACGTATGTTTTCTTGGCTTTTTAGGTTACGTGTTAGCGTGTCTTCTTTTATGTATAATATATTGTTCCATATATGTTGAAATATGTTTTATGACTAGCATGTATGTCTTTTTGAAATATTTGTTCGTCTATATACGACGTAATTATTCCTGCATTGTTATTCTAACTTGTTAAAGTTGTTTTTATCTATTATTTAGAATAATATGTATATATGCATGTTTTAGTCTAGTATATCATTTATGTTAGATTAGTATTCTGTTATGTCAATATTTATTGCATTTAAATATTTTGCCATGTTTTATATTTTTGCCACTAAGATTGCATATGATTTATAACTTGTTAATGCGGTGCCCTTTTATCCGAGCGTAAACGGGGCCAGTATCAAGCGTAGTGATAGTGGTTGGGCGTTTATTCTCGGATAATGGGGCCCTTAAAATTTATTCGCAATTATGACCGAATTTTAAAATAATTGTCACTTTAATCCGGAAAATCCAATATTAATAAAGCGGTAATTATTAAAGTACCAATTTTGGGCGGTGTGGGGGTGCTAATCCTTCCCCATCCGTAACCGACTCCCGAACCCAACATTTTTTTGAATCTCTGGTTTTATGGTGTCCGGCCTACCTAAGTGACCGGTGGCGACTCCATTTTTTAAAATGCAGTTTTTTTAAAAAAAACTCCACGGAATAAATATTTTATATTCAAAAGAGTCACAAACACCTTTCAAAAACACTTCGACCACGCCACGTTTTTATTTAGCGATGAGAAGAAAATACATCGCTACAGATGGCGACTCCGCTGGGGACATTTTTTTGTTTTTTTCAAAAACAAATGAGAGTCAAGCTTTTGAAATAATTACCGCTTTATTAATATTGGAAGTTCCAGATTAAAGTGACTATTAAATTAACATTCGGTCATAATTGCGCGTTTATTTTAACGCATTTAAAATATGGCATATAAACCCATCTTTTAAGTGAGGGGAAAACGCTAATGCTTTCGTGGAGATATCGTTCTCCCGTATGGGCCTAGCAAGTACCTTCGGGGCTCGAGTACCTTATGCTTTCGTAAGGATATCGTTCCTTAAATGACGGGCATAAGCGAACGGGTCCCCCGAATTGAACCCGGTTGAAAGGAGCCTATAATGGGTGATGATCGGGGGCCTTGCTACTCTTAGTAGAGGACAGCAAGGACAATTTGGGTACCTCCTAGCACCAACACTGCATGTAGAGAACATAGAAACCCACCCTGTTAGAGCCATGCGAATAACCATAGGTGTTTTAGACGGGATAAATAGGGTTGTTTTGTGTGTTTATTACATTTAATTTTGTCCTTTTATTTTTATATTTATCAATTTTATCCGCATCTTGACTTGTTGTTTTTTTTTCGCTTTTGTTTTTTTTTTCATACATCATTGCATTTGCATCACATAAAGGTATTGGATCAAGTGGTTTGCCGATCGTAAAGTCTTTCACCATGGAAAAAAAGGTGTCTTAGGAAAGAAGAGCTTAATTTGTCGGTCGGACATTGGTCAAGTCAACCGAGAAAATCCAAGGGACAGTTTTTCCGAACGAACGCAGCGTAATAGCATGATACACCTATGTGAGTCTCCAACAGAATGACTTATGGGATCTTCAAAACATTTGGGAAAGATGGGACCGAAGACTACAAGACTTGTTCTGCAATAGTTATGGCGACATCGCACAGCTGTTATATGTTCGGATTAACCAGCCCCTACTCCGAGCTATAGTCCAGTTCTGGAATCCGGCTTTTTTCTGCTTCACTTTCAATGGGCAGGACATGATGCCTACGGTAGAAGAATACATCGCTTTACTTAACCAGAAAAAATATTCGGGAAGATTGGATCTACGCGAAGCCTCCGAGGAATCAGAATTACACTGCGAAACTCAAAACCTTTGCGGGAATGAGTGACGATTGGGTTAGTGGCCTCCTTCAAATCCGAGGAGACAATACAGTCTTTGCATGGGAAAGTATTCGGGACATCATACCGACACATCCAGACGAGGCAAAGAAAATGGACTTGTTCGCTTTAGGAATATATGGCTTGGTGATCTTTCCAAGAGTACTCGGGAACATTGACATAGCCATTCTGGATTTGTTTGAGCGGGTGAAACGGAAAGCAAACCCAGTACCAGCAATCTTGTTCGAGACTTTCATTTCCTTAAATGCTAGCCGAAAACATGAAGAAGGACGTTTTCGAGGATGCGCACAGCTGTTACAAGTATGGATTCAGAGTCACATGTGGAAGACGCCGACAAGAGTCCTGCCGGGGATATCCTTCCAAGGTTTTTCGCCTTTACGAGAGTACTTAGCAAAGGAATGGCGAGAAGATTTGAAAACAAAAATGTAGACCAATTTCTTCAGGAACATTCAAGTTGAAGATATAGCATGGAGGGTCTCATGGCTCGGTAAAGTTAATTATTTTCTATACAGTTGTGGTGACTTCAACTGGCTGATGATGTTGGGATTGCATGGAGGGATCGCCTGTGCTCCGCTTTTAGTGTCTCGGCAGTTCGGATCACGACAGTTCATTCCCAATACTGCCGGATTAAGCCAAACTGAATTTCTTTTCAAATGGGAGTTCAAAGGAAAATTTCAGACCATCTTGAGGGCCTGGGATCATTGTTACCGGATCAGGGTGGAAGAAGATACCGAGCACATGACTACCCCAGATTACGATCTTTGGAGACGTTTGAGGGTTAATAATGTGATTCCCGAATCTGATCAAGGACCAGCGGTGTCACTCGAAGAGCTTACAAGGGTGGTACTGTCTGAAGCCGACATCTTAAGGAGTGAACTCGGGGAAGTTAAAAGGAAAATGAACATCCAACAGACCCAACATGCGAGCGAACTCTATAAGGCAAGCTTAGAGGTTGACGAGCGGGACGGGATCATTAGGCAATTGAAGAAATTAAATGCAGATTTAAGCGACAAGAACACTCTTTATCAAAAAGTTGTCCTTCTATTACAAACAAAAATACAAAAGGCCGGCCGGAGTCAGTTCATAGCTGTGGAAAGAGAAAGAATGAACGACATCCGTTTGGTGGAAGAAGAACTAGAAATCAACAAAAGAGCGATTGAGAAAGAGATAGAAAGTTGCTGTTTGGCTATGGAGGAAGAAAAACGGTCCGCCAAAAAGGCAATTGATCAAGAGAAAGAAAGATCCAGGCAAGAAATCAGCAAGGGAAAACAAGCTGTCCATCATGAGAGAGAAAGCGTCGCCGTATGGAAAAGAAAGTCCATAAGTAGCCGAAATAGACTGTTAGAGATGCAAAAGCTGTACGATGACACTATTCAAAGGCTGGAGCAAAGCCAAAGTCAAAATGGCAAATTGAAAGGAAATGTGGCGGAAGTCGAACACTCACTTCGAATGTCTTTGCCTTAGAATAACCTCATTGAGCTGCAAGAAAGAGAACGCTGAAGTGGGTGTGTTACAAGCACGAATTGGGTCCTCAAGCAATCGTGGAGGATTACAAGGAAAGAATTAATGTGTTCGAGGAGGCTGCAGCCGAAGGGGACACCCTATTGGCGTAAGAGATTACGCGACATTTGCTCGAATGGTACAGACAGAGAGACGATTACTACGCAAATCTAATGGTGGACATACAACGAGTCGCCCGGGCATGTGAATGATTTAGCCGTCGGGTTGAGACACTCCGACCTTTCATAGCCCGGGAATGGAAGAAGCTCCTAGGTTCCTCAAGCTGCTCAAGGCAATTGGAAAATTAGGAGATAGAGCTAGAGTCTATCTATAGGAATCTGTGTTGTAATTAGATCTTTTGTAGTAGGGATCTTTACTTTGTAACACGAACTTTGTCGTAATCAAGACCCTTTAATTCCCGTGGAAGTAGTTCAAAAGGGTGATTACCAGCGGAATCAGTACCTTATCTGCATACATTCTTGCATTTGCATCATAACATTCGCATCATTGTACATGCATTTATTTTTTGCAACCATATTAACAATATGAATATTGTGGCGTTGTGTGTAGTTAACCCGCAATCATTCATCACCCATATTTTACCCGGCTACAAAGAAAGCTCATGGAAGAAAGGATAATTAGTCTAGAAAGAGGGCAAAGAGAGCTCGAGACAAGGCTTGAAGAGGCCCATAGAAGCCTTAGTGATCAGATTGCGCAGTCACAAACATCTATAGTATCGACATAACCGCATTCTTTGGCAAAGAGTCTTGGAAAAAGAGTAGAAGGAGAAAATGTTCAAGAGCCAGAAGGTACCCGGCTCACTACAAGGTTCAACCAACTGCACCAAACCAGGCTAGGAAGACGTATATTGACCCGCGCAGAATGTCTTCTAGCTTTCAAGTAGGAGCACACGAGACTCAACCCCTCGATACTGAAGCACTTTATGAAGAAGAAGTGCCAGACCTAAACATGGTCGAAAGAATCAGGAATGAGGTAGAAAAAAAGTGGGAGGAAATATTTCGCCTCATGGAGGAAAAATTTAAAGCGTTACAATCAAATGAAGAATCAGAAATGACTTTAGCGACCTAAGTCAGTGTCCGATCTTGTCCTACCGCCAAAATTTAAAACACCGAGTTCGATAAATATGATGGAACCACATGTCCTTCTCGCACACATAACGATGTCTTGCCAAAAGATGGCGGCTTACCATAAAGACGAAAAGCTACCGATCCATTGTTTCGGGATAGTCTAAGCTGGAGCGGCGTTACGTTGGTACACTCGGTTGAGCAAGGCAAATGTTAAGACATGGAAAGATCTGTCTAAAGCATTTCTTGAGCAATACAAACATGTAACAGATACCACGATCCCTAGCAGAATTATGTTAGAAAATATGGGGCGTAAGTCCAACGAAAGCTGCGACAATACGCCCAAAGGTGGAAAGTGGCCCCCAAATCCAGCCACCTATCCCGGAGCATGAAATCACGCCATTATTTGTCAATACTACTGAAAGGGGCACTCTTTGATCGCCTCATTAATAACACAACACACAGTGTTTTGCCGACTTAATCGGGACTGGGGTCTCTCGGCGGCAATTAAGAGCGGCAAGAATTGATGGTGGGGAAGGGTCTCGAAAGTATAACAAGAGAAATGAAGTAAACACCACCAGCACCTATACCGCCCCGAAGAACTTCACAGTCTCACAGCCACAAGCACATGTGGGAAAAACACAAAACTCGAATCAAAGAGATGAAAGAGTCACCAAAAAAGAGAAAGAGATGAGAACTTTCACTCCCCTACCTGTTTCGTACTCAGAACTTTATTCCCAGTTGTATGAAGCATACCTGGTCCGGCCATACATCGTTACTCCTGTCAATCCGCCCTTCCCGCCTTGGTATAATCCAAGCGCGCATTGCGACTATCACGGCGGTACCCCTGGACATCCCACTGAGAAGCGCCTTTGCCTTCAAAAAAAGCATGCAGAACTTAATCGATTCCGGGATATTGAAGTTTGAAGAGTCGAGCGTAGCCAACAACCCGCTGCCTAATCATGGGAGCAGAGGGGTAAATGTCATAGAAGAATGATTTACCAAGAGGATAAAGGATGACGTGTCAGAAATCAAGTCTCCTTTACGGTGGGTATTTCAACAGTTATGCATGGCTCGTGTGATCGACAAAGGCATAATAACAAGGCAGAAGGAATGTGGAAAGTATTGTGAATTCCACCAGACTGAAGGGCATGATATCCAAGAATGTGACGAGTTCAAGAAATTGGTGCAGAAATTGATGAATGAAAAACAAATAGAATTCTTTGAGGAGCCCATGGGGAAGAAGGGGTCAGACGTACACATGACGGATAGCCCCAAAACTAAATACGGGAAGGATAGACCTTTTATCATCTCTCACAGGACAGGGAATGCAGGTGTCTCCCAAGGAGAAACCAGCAAAATAAGTCCCAAGATCATCATTTCAGCACCATCTCCATTCCCATTCAAAGATATGCGACAAATTCCCTGGAATTATGCTGTAAATGTGACCATGCCAGAAAAATCAGAACACGAACAAGTAAAAGAGCCTACGCTGGAAGACCAACAAAGCCAGAATGATGTGAACGTCGGTGAGGCAGGCCATTTCACAAGGAGCGGCCGATGTTATTCTTCCGAGGCTTTGAAAGCGGCTGAAAAAGATAAGGGGAAGAGTACAGCAGTTAGCCCTACGCAGATATTTGGAGAAGAACCTTCCCCAAATATAAATAAGCCGGTAGCTGAGGCCCAGGCCAAAGAATTTCTAAAGTTCTTGAGACATAGCGAGTACAGCGTAGTGGAACAACTACGAAAGCAACCGGCCAGGATCACAGTGCTGGAATTACTCTTGAGTTCAAAGAAGCATCGGGAGACGCTATTGAAAGTGCTGAATCAAACTTTTGTGCCCCAGGACATTTCTGTAACAAACCTGGACATGATAGTGGGGCATATTACTGCCTATAATCATATCACATTCAGTGATGATGAGATCCCGGAGGGAGGAATGGGGTCCACCAAAGCCCTTAACATCACTACCCACTACAAAGGGTATGTATTACCAGGAGTACTGATCGACAACGGGTCAGCATTAAATGTCTTACCTATGGTAACCCTGCAAAAATTACCAATAGATGGTTCGCACCTAAAGCCCTGCCACAACTCGGTAAGAGCCTTCGATGGTACTCAAAAAGGAACAATGGGGAAAATTGAGGTGCCCTTATTGATCGGACCAACTAAATATGTGATTGATTTTGTGGTGATGGACATAAAACCATCTTACAGCTGCTTGTTGGGAAGACCGTGGATCCACTCCGCAGGAGTTGTCCCATCATCATTGCATCAAAAATTAAAATTTGTAGTTGAAGGCAAATTGGTCACAGTAGAGGCAGAGCAGGAATTTGTTGCTTCAGTGACATCAGACGCCCCCTACATTCAAAATGATGAAGATGCTGTAGAATGCTCGTTTCGAGCATTGGAACTAGTAAATGCCACATTCGTTTCAGAGGGAAGTCGGATCCCCTACCCAGGTTATCTAATTGTACTAAGATGACCGTCGCAGAAACTCTGGGCCAAGGAGCCAAAATAGGAAAGGGGCTGGGGAAGAAATTACAAGGAAACCTGAGACCCAAGAATATGATAACCAAGAAGGATCGTTTCGGGCTGGGTTACCAACCAAGTGTCCAACAGAAGAAAGAGGAATATAAGAGGAAGGAGGAACAAAGAAAAGCCAGATCTAAAAGAGAAGACATTCCATGGAGACCGATGTCCTTTCCTAGTTTGAAAGCCACTTTTGTCTCCGGAGGGTTCTACCAGCCAGGTCAAGATATTGGAGAGGCAATGAAGAAAAACGAGGAACTTAACCAGGAGGAAGTACTCAGTGAATCATTTGAGGGGATGTACATCAACATGACAGCTGAAAAGGACCGAGGCAGCAAAATGTTGACCAACATCCGCCCTTGCCATCCCGGGGAAATACTCGATAACTGGAGCTGCATTGATCTACCTGTAGTTTTTAGGAATAGATTAGAGTAATGCTCCGAATCAGCCTTTTGTTTTTGCCCATAAACAATGGGGATCTCTTGTATGGGGCACCTATGTTAACTTTTTGATTGAAATGAAAATATCCCCACTTTCTTAAAAATGACCAAAGTCTCATTTATTCTATTCATGCATTCTTCATATTCATTCCCTTCATATAAAGCCGTCTCTTTCCCAATACGATTCATTCTCATTTAATGCAGGTCGCTCATGATTGACGATATGAATGATACCGGATCCAATCCTTGAGTGAATTTTGAATGCCCTAAGGTCTCAGAGGGAATTGAGGAAGGATATGATGAGATAGAAATTGAGATCCCGGAAGAGTTGAAGAGAATGGTGGACAACGAAGAAAGGCAAATCATGCCCCACCAAGAAGAAACAAAAATTGTCAACTTGGGGACTGAAGAAGAGAGAAAAGAAATAAAAATAGGAACGACGATTTCCTCAAAAACCAAGCATGAACTGATAGCCCTACTTCAGGAATTCAAGGATGTCTTCGCTTGGACTTATCAAGATATGCCAGGGTTGAATACCGACATAGTGGTGCACAAATTGCCAACAAAATCGGAGTGCAAACTAGTACAGCAAAAACTTTGGAGAATGAGACCAGATATGTTGTTAAAGATCCGAGAAGAAGTGAAAAAACAATTTGATGCTGGATTCTTGGAGGTAGCCAAATACCCCGAATGGGTTGCAAACATTGTACCAGTACCAAAGAAAGACGGGAAAGTTCGTATGTGTGTAGATTATAAGGATCTGAACCGAGCCAGCCCTAAAGACAATTTCCCTTTACCACATATTGACACGCTGGTTGATAACACCGCAGGACATTCATGGTTTTCCTTCATGGATGGCTTCTCATGGTACAACCAGATAAAGATGGACTCTAACGACATGGAGAAGACCACATTCATAACCATGTGGGGCACTTTTTGTTATCGAGAGATGCCGTTTGGGCTAAAGAACACAGGGGCAACATACCAAAGAGCAATGGTGACTCTTTTCCATGACATAATGCACAAAGAAATCGAAGTATACATGGACGATATGATTGCCAAGTCCCGAACAGAGGAAGAGCACCTACAAAACTTGAGAAAACTATTCCAAAGACTACGGAAGTACCAATTGAGGCTCAATCCTGCCAAATGTACCTTCGCCGTTACTTCTGGAAAACTCTTAGGATTCATGGTAAGCAGAAGAGGAATTGAGATTGATCCGGATAAAGTGAAAGCCATCCAGGACCTTTCACCACCCCGCACGCAGAAGGAATTCCGCGGTTTCCTAGGGAGGCTGAATTATATCTCTCGTTTCATTTCCCAATTAACCAACCAATGCGACCCGGTCTTCAGACTTCTTAGAAAGAATAATCCTGGCGTGTGGGATGAAGAATGTCAAAGAGCCATAGAAAAGATCAAAAAGTACCTGACCAATGCTCCAATTTTAGTCGCACCAGTACCTGGTCGACCACTAATTCTCTACTTAACAGTCTTTGAGAATTCAATGGGATGCGTACTGGGGCAACACGATGAGTCAAGAAAAAAAGGAGCAAGCCATCTATTACCTAAGCAAGAAATTCAATGATTGCGAAACGCGGTACCCGCCAGTGCAGAAGCTGTGTTGTGCTCTAGTTTGGGCTACCAAGCGGCTTAGACGAGTACATCTTTGTACCATACTACGGTTGATATCCAAGCTAGACCCATTAAAGTTCCTAATGGAAGCGCCAAAGACTAACGGGAAGGATGGCCCGATGGCAGATGCTCTTATCTGAATTCGACATCGTATACGTTAATCAGAAAGCCGTAAAGGGGAGTGCCGTAGCAGATTTCCTAGCTAGTCGTGCTTCGGATGACTATGAGGCATTGAACTTTAATTTCTCAGACGAAGACTTGATGTGTATTACAACCGAAGAAGAGGTTTTCAGATGATAAGTCATGGAAACTTTTTGCCGATGGAGCCTCCAACGCCCTCGGACATGGGATAGGGGCGGTGCTAATTTCACCGAGGACGTCTATTATCCTTTCACCAGCAGATTGGAATTCTTCGCACAAACAATATAGTTGAATACGAAGCTTGCATCATGGGACTGAAACTCGACCATCGAGAGAAAGGTTAAGGAACTTCGAGTGTTCGGAGATTCGTCCTTAGTCATTTACCAATTGCGCGGGAATGGGAAACCAGGGACCGAAGTTGGTCAAATATCACGAATGGATCCAAGAGCTCATCAAAGAGTTCGAAAAGGCCGCTTCAATTACCCGCCGAGAAGAAAGAAAATCGGCGGATGCATTGGCAACCTTGGCATCCATGTTTAAGACAAACACGGGGGCGTAAATAAAGCCCATTGAGATGCAGAGGCGTTTGAAAAGCCTGCTCATTGTTGTAATGTCTGGGAAGAGATTGACGAAAATCCATGGTACTATGATATCCTCGCAATATGTCAAGCTCGAAAGTATCCGAAGGGCAAACGACAATGATGTAAAAACGCTCGGGAAAATGGCAACAAAATATGTCCTAGATGGAGAGATCCTATATAGGAGAAGTCATGATCAAACATTGCTGAGATGTGTGGATGCCAGGGAGGCGAAGGAAATTTTAGCCGAAGTACATGATGGGATCTGTGGAACGCATGCCAACGGGCTGTCTATAGCCCGGAAAATTATGAGATACGGTTATTTCTGGTTGACCATGGAGGGAGATTGCATCGATTACGCCAGGAAATGCCACAAATGCCAAATTTACGCTGACAAAATTCACGCATCCCCATCGCCTTTACACACCATGAATTCTCCGTGGCCTTTCGCAGCGTGGGGCATGGACGTCATCGGGCAGATCCATCCGAAAGCTTCCAATGGACACCGTTTCATTTTGGTCACCATAGACTACTTCACTAAATGGGTAGAGGCAGCGTCTTACGCCAATATCACCAGGACTACAGTTTGTAAGTTCTTAAATAAGGAAATTATTTGTCGATACGGATTGCCAGAAAAGATCATCACCGACAACGCTTCCATCTGAATAACAAAATGATGAAGGACGTGCGCACTCAATTCAAGATAACACACCATAATTCCACAGTCTATCGTCCTAAAATGAATAGAGCAGTGGAAGCAGCAAACAAGAACATAAAGAAGATCATAGCGAAGACTACGGATACCTACAGGGATTGGCATGAGAAGTTGCCTTTTGCCCTTTTTGCCTATAGGACGTCTATTCGCACATCAACAGGGGCAACACCCTACTCCTTAGTGTATGGTACCGAAGCAGTACTCCCAATTGAGGTAGAGATCTCGTCTCTCCGGGTCTTAAACGAAGTAAAATTGGAAGAAGCTGAATGGGTGCAGGCCAGACTCGACCAGCTAAATCTCATTGACGAAAAAAGACTAAAGGCCATTTGTCATGGTCAGATGTACCAAAAGCGGATGGTGCAGGCATACAACAAAAAGGTGCGCCCAAGAGAATTCAAAAAAGAGGATCTGATACTCAAGAAAATCCTCCATATCCAGAAAGATTCTCGAGGAAAATGGATGCCCAACTGGGAGGGACCGTACGTCGTAAAAAATGCCTTCTCAGGAGGAGCCCTGATCCTAACAGAAGTGGATGGGGACGAGCTGAAAAATCCCGTAAATTCTGATGCCGTCAAGAAGTACTATCTCTAAAAAAAATGGAGAGCTCAGGGCGAAAACCCGAAACCGGGCGTCTTGAAGCAAAGGAAGGACTCGAGTTGAAAACCCGCAAAGGGCGGCTCGGGTAAATTGAAAAGTTGAAGAGAAGGGTATCCACATGAACATCATGAAGAGGAGGCTTTAGGCAAAAAAAGAATTCTCCACCGGTTGACAGGATCATGTATCATTCATATCGAAGATAATGAGGGATCTTGTATTTTCATACTTAACTCATGTTTGTCATACCTTTCTTTTTAAGATATCCCAAAGCCCTTAATCGTAATAAAACCGTGTTTTTGAGCTTCAAATACTGGCCTTATTATCAATTTCAGTCAAATAAGATAACATAGGCTTATAATGAAACAAGAGATTTCGGAGCATTACTATGATTTAACCTTGAAAATGCAGGTGATCAAAGAAAACGATGTTAACTCCGTCCTCTAGTTCCCTATATAATGGCTAGGGAAGGCGGGAAGCTTTAAACAACCAGGTAGGATGACCAATGGCACATATCCTATCTATTCAAGGAAGGCATACGAGATAACAAAAGAGATCTCTTTGGTGAAAAACCCAGAAGGGCACCCCTAAAAAAAACTCTCTAAAGTGAAAACCCGAAAGGGCACTTTAGAATTCCAAGTCGTAATTGGAGAAAAAGAAAGGTTGAGATGGTTGAACCTGACAGTGAACATCAAGATCAAATAAGGATCAAAACAAGCCCACCAAGATATTGACACTCATGCATCATGAATAGTCAAACATCACTAGGATTAGGAGCATGTCAATTCATTTGTCATAGCATTTTGTTTTCATCTCAGACAGGTATCTGCAGATTCAAAGAGACATCGATCGCCATCATGGTGTTAATCCCGAAAGAGAAGACAATGTTTTTACATACAAAAGGCACATATTTTCAAGCTCCAGAGAGAGGTTCTATATAGGAAGAATCCTCCGCTCCGAGGCTTCAGAAGCTGAAAGTTCTATATAGGAAGGATTGATGACTCGGGGTGAAGACTAGTAGTTCTATATAGGAAGGACTCCCGGTCGAAGGAATTCACCCATGACACGCAAGATTATATAGGAAATCTGCGTGTGAAAAGCGAAGAGTTCTATATAGGAAGGGCTCGAGCTTTCTTGTCTTAGAGTAGAAGGTTCTATATAGGAAGAACACGTAGCTACGAGATTTGAGACGCCAAAAGTTCTATATAGGAAGGGTAGCGGCTCCAAGGTGAAGACTCATGATTCTATATAGGAAGAAATCCCAGTCAAAGGAATTCACCTATGACACAAGGTTATATAGGAAACTGTTGTGTGAAAGCGAAGAGTCTTATATAGGAAAGGCTCGAGCTTCATTGTCTTAGAGTGAAAGGTTCTATATATGAAGAACTCAGTAGCTCGAGATTTCAGACGCCTAAAAAGTTCTATATAGGAATGACTGACAGCTCCAGGATTTGAAGACTAGCAGTTCTATATAGGAGGAATTTCGAGTCGGAAGAATCCATCAATGGCACAAAAGGTTTTATATAGGAGAAACCAGCGTTGAAGGCGAAGAGTTCTATATAGGAAGGACTCCAAGCTTTTCTTGTCTCGAAGTGAAAGGAATGACTCATAACTCGGGGTTTTGAGCGAAGGGTTCTATATAGGAAGAGCACTGTAGCTCCAAGATCGGAAGGTGACGAAGCTCTATATAGGAAGAACTTACGAGCCTGAAGATTCAGCCAAGGAAGAAGCGGAGATGTCCAAAAGAACTCATTTTTCCAAAGCTACAAACAGGAAGTCCGATAAAATGAGTGCTTATGAATCTTTGCTTTGTTTCCCATTCCATGAGAACAAGCAAAGAGGGGCAACTGTAATCACTCATTTTCACTTGTAAATATATATTAATATTGTATGTATATTTATTATATTATATGAATGTTACTAATATGTATATAAGGTGTGGTGTACATGTATATTATAAGCTATGTATGTATACGTATTAAGGGTGTATGTATGTCGCGTATGTATCTAGAGTATGAGCGTATTTGATTAATATATAGATGTTATGTTAATTATATGTATGATTATACGTACGTATGCTAGAATATTATGTTAATTAATGTTTGTATAATATAAGTATACATTTCCGTATGTATGTGTATTGCTATACTAATTATATTATTATTAACATAATTAGGCTGATAAAATGAAATAAAAAAAAAAATTAAATGTATTAAACCCAAATAAAAATGAAGTCCAAGTCCAATTACAAGGCCGGTTGGCCCAAACCCAAATCTCATCTAATTACAATTATGATGTGCAGGTAACTGTGGGCCGTTGGATCAAGATCTAATCCAACGGCCACGATACAACCAAGAAGTCAAAAATATCTGCCAGCCGCGTGTTCCACACGTATGGACCGTTCGAGTGCCACACGCGCGCGTGTGGTCCACGCTACGACGCTTTAATATCCCACGCGCGCGCGTAAGATCCACGCGCGTTCGACTCCTCGATTGCGGAGCTCCACGTGTCAAGATCCGGAGCCGTCTCATCAAATCGAGGCTTCATCCGGGCCGTTCGTCCTTCAAGCCATCTCGACCGTTAGATCGGATCGATCTAACGGCCGAGAATGCGTCCGCCGCCGACGACAACATCCATACCGCCACCACGCCGATATTCAGCCCCGTGTTCGAACATGCCCAAGACAACAAGTAAAAATTGTCAGTTCAGATCTGAAAAAGCAAGATGCAACTTGCACCAAAACAAAGACAATGATATATATGAAACGGGGACTTTTGTAACGGGAGAGAGAACGAAGAGTGGTAACAAAAAAAAGGAGAGAACAGAGATCTTGTAAAAAAAACCAAAAATTGTAACCAGTCAAGTGATAATCGAAAGACAGTCCAGTGGTAAACACTTGTTTCTTTTTCTTACTTGTTTTTTTTACATGCATATACGAAAGAAGAAAACATAAACAAAAAGAAGAGAGTCGTCTTACCATCTCTGTTTGTGGGTCTTCCCTTCCTTAGTGATAAGCCTTTCGGCTTCTCCAAGCCTGATATGGTGAACTAAAGGGAGAGGAAGACCCCTGGTAGTTTTGTTTTGGTTTAAAAAATATTTTTTTCGCTTCGTATTTTCTAGATCTAGGGCAAATAAGGGTGTATCCTCTGAATCCAACCACTGATTCATGTTGAGGATAAAAGGGGGTTATTTTGGTGTGTTTTGGAGGTTCACCGGCGCCGGTTAGCGGCGGCCAGCGACGGAGAATACGGCGGCCGGCCGCCGGATTTTGGGTTTCATGGGATAGTTGAGAGAGAATGAAGAACAGATGGTTCTTGCAAAAATCAAAAAAATGAAACAAATGGCTAAAAATTTGATTTCGGCCTAAAAAAGGGTTTATATAATTGTTATTATTTCGTTAAATGGGAAAATCACACACTTAACCATCCCGCGTTTTCAATATTTTCGTTTTTGTCTTGCCCCATGGTATAATTACAATCCCAGTCCCCATGATATTTCAAAATCTTGTAATCCAGTCCCTAAATTACACCGATTCAAATTTTAAATGGTAAAATTACCCCCTTAACCATCCCGCGTTTTTGAACTTTTCATTTTGGGTCTGCCCCTTGGTCTAATTACAGTTTTGATCCTTTTAGGTTTTGTTTGTTTCGCAATTTCGTCCCTAAATTACATATTATTGTTCTTTAATTTCTGCCACTGACTTTTATTTTTCTTTCATTTCAGTACTGTATTCTTTGTAAATATTCATGTTCGTATTATAATCGTATATGTTGATATTCTATTATTTTATTTTACGTCCCTCGTATATGACTCGTATTTTATGTTTATATGTATATGTGTGTTAAGCTTATAATAGTCATGTATTTTTTTATCAGGTTATTCGTATTAAAGCATGTTATGTTCTATTTGACTCGAAAACGGCATTGTTCTTGTATTTTTGTACGTATGTTTTCTTGGCTTTTAGGTTACGTGTTAGCGTGTCTTCTTTTATGTATAATATATTGTTCCATATATGTTGAAATATGTTTTATGACTAGCATGTATGTCTTTTTGAAATATTTGTTCGTCTATATACGACGTAATTATTCCTGCATTTGTTATTCTAACTTGTTAAAGTTGTTTTTATCTATTATTTAGAATAATATGTATATATGCATGTTTTAGTCTAGTATATCATTTATGTTAGATTAGTATTATGTTATGTCAATATTTATTGCATTTAAATATTTTGCCATGTTTTATATTTTTGCCACTAAGATTGCATATGATTTATAACTTGTTAATGCGGTGCCCTTTTATCCGAGCGTAAACGGGGCCAATATCAAGCGTAGTGATAGTGGTTGGGCATTTATTCTCGGATAACGGGGCCCTTAAAATTTATTCGCAATTATGACCGAATTTTAAAATAATTGTCACTTTAATCCGGAAAATCCAATATTAATAAAGCGGTAATTATTAAAGTACCAATTTTGGGCGGTGTGGGGTGCTAATCCTTCCCCATCCGTAACCGACTCCCGAACCCAACATTTTTTTGAATCTCTGGTTTTATGGTGTCCGGCCTACCTAAGTGGCCAGTGGCGACTTCATTTTTTAAAATGCGGTTTTTTAAAAAAAAACCCACGGAATAAATATTTTATATTCAAAAGAGTCACAAACACCTTTCAAAAACACTTCGACCACGCCACGTTTTTATTTAGCGATGAGAAGAAAAGACATCGCTACAGCATTCTAATTTAATTACAAGGTAGTATTTTAGTTTGATTTTAAAATTGGATAAATTGATGCACACATACAGATTAGGCTACTCAAGCCTGAATCACCTAAAAAACAACGATATTCTTTACTACGGGACTACTCAACGAATTCAAGTATCATTCCTCATTTAGATGAACTGAGATTAGATTTTGCTTAAATCCGAAGGACTTGGATGAAATTTACCCACAAAATGTTTTATTTACTTTTGAACTAATCCAATCTACGGCTGCTAACCGACAGCCAGACAATGTAGCAGACAAATCAGGAAAAAGCATAAGTGTAAGTAAAACGGTGTCGTTTAAACTACTTCCCAAAAAGTACTTTTGTTTTCATCTAAGCAATTCCTCATCCACTCGCTATATCAAGAGTGAATGACACGGACCACTTAAATATCGTAACGTGTACAAAATACCTAACGATTGGCTTAAATATCATTAGCGCGTGTAAACCAGCTAGGCGGATCTTTTAAGCTCAAAACCGAAACCCTAATTTGATTTTTTTTTTTTTAATTTTATCATCCAAAAAGAATGGGATTATGGGAAGCTTTTCTCAATTGGCTTCGAAGGTAAGTTTTCTTCCTTGTTTGGTTACTGCGAAGACGAAAGTGAATTTTTTAAGAATTTGATTTTTTTCATCTTAAAGTTGTAATCGAACTTATTTTAATACTGATTTCGGTGTTGAATTTTATTAATTTGATCGTTAATAGTTAGATTGAGTATATAAATGTCTGGAACCAGTGCGTTGATGTTGTGGATTTTATATATTTTTTTCTAATTGTATCTTCTTCCTTTTTAGCTGGGCTATGTTTTGATGCTAATATCATCCACTTACATACGTATCGTTGTGATCAAAAGACCAGATTTGATTTTTTTTTGATAATTTGTTGATGTGTAATTAAGTTGAGTCTCATCTAGATAGTTCATAGGTTGTTCTCTATCTACACTGTTGAAGGTTTTTTGGTAAAAATATGTTTTTATTAACCAAATTGATAATGTTGAAGGTATTAGGCGGATTATTGAACTAAATTGATAGTTGCAGCTAGTAGAAATTGCGACAGTTGCAGGGGAGTGAGAGTTTTGGTTTGTCTTGCCAGTTCACTCGAGTTAATGATATCAGTTACAACATGATCATCTAAGTGATCACTGTAGTGTTATTTGCAGATTTGGACAATGCACAAATATGATAATTAAACAAGTGGCATGGTTATTGTTGAGTAGTCTTCATCGAGGTCTAGCTGTTTTTTTTTTTTTTCAGTGTATTTTTCCTAGGTGGTGATAATTAACTGGCTAACTAACCAAGTTCACCTGTCCGAGTGAGGAATAAAACCAACCATCATCTTCCCACTTTTGATGTTGTATGAAACTAAGTAAAACGAAAACGGTCCATCACAAACCTGAAAAGTGCTCTTAACAGCCCTAGCCTAACATCACTGCATGTGTTACACTGATTGAACAACTAGAATTTGAAATAGGAATTGTTCCGTAAGTGTTTTTTCCCCTTTCTGGTTGGGGGGATTGTCCAAAATAGCAAGCTGCCGAGTCATGAATTACACAAACAAGAGGGGATTGCATTATAATTTTGAAAGAGCTGTCAATGTGTGTTTGTTATTGTCTGTTTTTTTTTGCATATTAATCCCATCTATTTGAAGTAAATGTCCTGCACGGTCATTCTTATTTTCTTTCTCCTTCTTGTAGTCTCTTTTTCAAGCAAGAAATGGAGTTATCTTTAATAGGCCTCCAGAATGCCGGAAAAACATCCCTTGTTAATGTCATTGCTGTAAGTGCATTTATGTGAGAGTTATAAAGTTGTTTCGTTTTGTTATCATCATATCTCTTTTAGCTTGGTCCTGACAGCTTGACTTCTTTTTCCGCATCTTATTTCAAGACTGGTGGATATAGTGAAGATATGATACCGACGGTAAGTCACATGGCAAAGAACCGATATGAAAAATTATTCTTGAGCATGTTAATGCACTTGCAACAAGTTTGTGTTTTAGTGTTCTTTTGTTTCTTGTAATTTTCATTCTGTTTGCAGGTAGGGTTTAATATGAGGAAAGTAACTAAAGGAAATGTCACAATAAAGTTATGGGATCTTGGGGGTCAACCAAGGTTCCGGAGCATGTGGGAGAGATACTGCCGTGCTGTTTCGGCTATCGTGTATGTTGTCCATACCTTTTAGCTACTAATTTTCTCTTTATAGCATGAATTTGGAACATGCGACATCGTTTAATGTTTCTATGACATGCATGCCTTGGGTATGTGATAGATTAGGAAAAACAAAAAGCCAATGCAACTTTGTTGTCCTTCAAGTTCTTAATATGCTTGGGAACAACCACTTCATATCCTCCGAGTGATTTTATGGTCTATCTTTGGGTTAACCATGTTAAACTAAAAATTGTACATACACAAACATATCTGAATATCTAATTCAAGGCAATAAAAAGGTGGGAAATTATCCTATGATAAATTCTGGTTCACTATTGAGCTTATATCTAGCATGACCTAAAAGTCTAAAGTTACCAGTTATTATAATTTATAATTTTCTTTCCTCATTCATCTAGTAGTAGTTGTAATTCCCTACACACAAATTCAAACCTTTTTGCTGTTCAAGACTTGCAAATCAGCAATGTAAGCAGCATAGATTGATATATGCTATATTCGCCGTATAGAAAATACATGATTTGCACCATCACGTTGTTTTTGTATTGATGGTCAACTAGTTCTTACTCTGGTTTTCTGCAACCTACAGCTATGTCGTGGATGCTGCTGATTCTGATAACTTATCCGTCTCGAGAAGAGAACTCCATGACCTGTTAAGTAAATCCTCATTGAATGGCATTCCCCTGCTGATACTTGGAAACAAGATCGACAAACCAGAAGCCTTGTCCAAGGAAAATTTGACAGAGCAAATGTAAGTAAAAGAATCAATGGTTAATCTTCATTGTTAGCCCGACATAACCAAACCGACGGTCATTGATTCGTCAAAAACTTGTCATTGATGTTATGCAGGGAGCTGAAGTCCATTACGGACAGAGAAGTTTGTTGCTATATGATTTCATGCAAGAACTCAACCAACATCGATACGGTGATTGATTGGCTTGTGAAGCACTCAAAATCAAAGAATTGAAATCTCAGAACTTCACTTTACTGTCTTTCTAACAAGGTTTGTCCCGTGGCTAGGGCCATTGTCTTAATTTCCATCTTGGCTTGAATCATTGGTATTATATATATAGGTTTGGTGGGTGAGTGGAGCATAAATTTGTTTGATCTCTCTTCATGTACAGAATATCGCTTTGTAAACGACTAAACGTGGTAAAATGTTTCGTATTTTTTATTCAAATAGAAGCCTTTTGGACTCATGATTAGATTAAAGTTCGAGAATTTTGAGCAGCTTGGCTCCGGTTAAGTAAGTTTCGTATTTGAGGTATTGTGTATGCAAAAAACTCTGTTGGGAGACTCACCCACTAAAATTAAATGTGCGACAAGGGTCGGTCTAGATTAATCAGGATAAAGCCCTGGAAATAGGAGGAAAACCAAAAAGAGTTTGAGAATTTTGAGATTTGTCCTTCTTAGAAAAAAAGATTGAAAACAAGAATCATGTTTTGTTCACTAGCATGTTAAAAATGGTTATTAGATATAATTATTTAATATGTTAAATTTAGTAATTTTAGATGGCTTAAGTATGCATTTGATATCTGAATTATATCATTTCTCTTAAGTTAGTACCTAAAGAATTTTTGCTCCCAAGCTGGTACCTGAATTAAACATTTTCTCCCAAGTTGACACCTAAAGAATATTTGCTCCCATTTTAGTACTCAAACTTTAATTTCATCAACTATTTTGATACTTTTATTAACATATTTAGTTCCAAAACTTATACATTCTATCAATTTGGTCCTAATTCGAAATAATTTAATAAATTTAACAGTTTGTATTTAAAAACGCCACCAATTTAGTCATTTTGCCGATGCTTTCAGATTAAACAAGCCTAACGGATCAAAACAACAACGAGATAACTGCATTCTACCATAAAATAACATCAAGTTACTGTTAAATTTTTATACCAAGAAAGTGATATAATCTTTACAGGAGAAAAACAAACAATTTAAGAGCATAACAAATAATAAATTGATAAGATTTTTAAATATAAATGGTTAAATATATTGAATTATTTCGAATTAGGACCAAATTGATAAAATGTATAAGTTTTGGTATCAATTTGGGAGAAGGTGCTTAGTTCAAGTATTAACTTGAGAGTTAAAATTCTTTAAGTATCAATTTAGGAGAAGGTGTTTAATTCAGGTACCAACTTGGGAGAAGATGTTTAGTTCATGTATCAACTTGAGAGAAAAAAAATTTTAATACCAACTTAGGAGAAAGTGAATAATTCAGGTACTAAATGTATATTTAAGCTTCCTAAATATGACAAAAAAATAAAGAAAAGAAATATAATAGGAATATGTGAATGCATAAAAAAAGTTGACGGCGAATGTATAAACATTTATTTGGTGCAAATTGTAAATATATTAAAATATCTAATATTTTAAATATAATGATAAATAAATATTCATATAATGACAAGTGTCATGTTTTGTTCATTTAGCATGTTAAAGCTAGTTGTATAAGAAATATTCTTTTTAAACAATTTTTATTTAGAGAGAGAAGGAAGAAAATTTGCTCCTACTAGAATTAGAATCAGAATCTAGAGAAAGGAATTGAATGTTAACGAAAGTTTTTAACCATCTGTTTTAAATTGTGTTCGACTTATTTTTGTATACGAACTTTGTTGGTGAGACATTTTTTAACAATGTTGCCGTATATATAATATAATAAACAACTTAAATTTATAGGAAAAAAAATGATGTCGCCTGTCAAAATAAAATATTGATTTAAACGATTGAAATTTGCAAAGGATGTGCAAAAATTGACATGTTCAAAGTTTAGGGATCGTATTGAAAATTTTCCGTAGTTAAGTGGGGCAATTGTGCCCTTATTCCATAAATACTTAACGACCGGACTTCCGCTGTGAGACTCCATTTTGACCCTAGTGTTCACTTTTCGCAAAGCCCGCCAGTCGTTCCCGCCGAAAAGCCATGGAAATTCACTTGAAATAAAGAGAGAAGGAACTCAAATGCAAATTCAATATACTATCCCCCGAGTCAATTTTCCAGTCATCCAAACGGCCTTGCCAACTCCTCAGAAACTAACCTGTAATCGCCTATATAGAAGTTGCTTGACGATTCTCGAGTTATTATCTATATACAATTCACTAGTTCATGCAGATTTTTGCTCCACAGTAAGTAAAAGTTTCTCGCCAGTTGAGTTTTTAATCTCCCTTTCCTTTTTAGTGTATATTTAAAGTTTTAGAAAATATATAATGCACTGGCGGTAGAAATAAAATGTCTCCACAAGCGTCCTAATTTTATTTTAGGGATTATAGATTTAATTTAGGGTTTATAGTGTAGGGGTTTAACATTTAGGGTCTATGATTAGAATTTAGAGTTTAGGATTAGGTTTTAGGGTTTAGAGATTAGAGATTAGGGTTTAGGTTTTAAGGTAATATGTTAGGAATTTAAGTGTTTACCTATAACCCTTAAATTTTAAATCTAAACTCTAAATTCAAACCATAGTCCTTAAATTCTAAGCATATAAATTTAAACCCATAAACTATAAACCTCAAATTAGATCTTTAACCCTTAAAATTAAAGCGCTTTTGAAAACATTTTATTTTCCCGCCCGATGCATGATATAATTATTCTTTGAAGTTTTGCAATCTCTGATTTTTTTTTTGGGAAACCTATTAGAGCCTAGGGTTAGGTTAACTTCTATTATTTATATATTGTGATAGAGAGAGTTTATTCTTTTTCCTGATTACTTGCATGAATTAGGTTAACATGTCGGCAATTAATAAAATATCAGAAGTAGGAATACTGATTACTTTTTATATATTATTTGTTTTTGGTATTCATTTGTTTAGTTTCTTTTACAACAAAGAGAAAATCATTAACCAAAATAAGAGTGGGCTACTCGGGCACCATACAACCCATGCGAACATCTGGTGCAATCACCCACAAAAATCACAACAAAGTGGGAAGGATCGTCAGAACACAATCTGAAAAACACAATGAAAAAAGCCACAACCTACCGGGCACGAAAGCAACAAACATGAGACAATAAAACCTACACAAAATCATTGAATAAAAATTAAAACTACATCCATGCGAAAGTTTCATTCAAAGACAGACTTTCTCTCCCTTCGAGGAAGATAGTCTTGTTATCACAGACGATATTTGAGATGCACCAGGCTTGAAGTGGCAACAGACAACCACATGAGCAACCATAGCAAGGTCTTTAAGTGGATTAAAGCCGAGAGCGAAATCATAGACTTTCTAAGAAAACCAGAAACACAACTTTGGATCAAACGTGTTCAGGATGAGACGAATGATCCTAAAAGAAGGAATAGCCCTCAAACCTTTTATCTTTCAATAATAGCGGGGCTTAACACGATTATGATTACTATAGATAACCCATTATTAGGTTATCCGCTATCTCATTATCTCATAAGTACTAACAGCTCTCTCTCACCACAGGAAAATAAAATTAATTGACTCAAAAGCAACCTTATCCTCTCCGAACAAATAATGCTCAACAAAAGAGATGAGAGAATATATCACCAAATAAACAAACTTTCCCCAGCCTACACCGATAGGGCCAAATCCACTGGAAAACCATTCATAGCACAACACCCCATACCACTCGTGCAAAAGTCAAACAAGACATAAAGCAAAATATGGCAGGAGTAAGAAAAGGCAACTGTCTTTTTTCTTAAAGGCTTTCGGGTAAACCGAGGAAAGGGCAACAAATTTCCAAAATTTTAGGGACATGATCCCCAAATGGTCAGAAAACATATATTGAAAAATATTATAACCACAAGTCTTTGTGTGAAGGGAAAGCCCAAAGGAACTAATCTCAATCAGAAAGGACAAAAATACCTTCGTTGTCACCCGTCCCAATGAAGCTCTGATAAGTAATTTATTTAGCTAATATTTTATTTTTAATTATACCTTTAATAGTTAGTTCATGTTGTTGATTTAAATATTTTTTTGCGTTTTTTATATAAGACTTCAATTCTGAAAATTACACTTAAAAAAATAAAATTCTGCAGTTTTATTTTCTAGAATCAAGACTGTGATAGTGGGCATAAAATTTGACGTGACATCCAGTCAGCGACTTTTAAAAGATGAAGGGCAGCTTCCAGAATGTGACGTCAGCAACAACGGATAGTAGATCAACTGTGATTTGAATTTTAAAACTTAGAAATTATCTTTTAAGATATAATTTAAATATTTTTTAGGATTTATCTTTTAAAATTTTAAGTTATTTTTAGGGTTTCAGAATACTATAAATACCCCTTTGGGGATAAGCTATCTCTCATCTCTAATTTTTAGTTTGTTCTTGCTTTTGAAGTTTTATAAAATTCATTTTTCTTTACGTTCTTGTTTATAACTTTTTATTTATTTTCTTTTAAAATGCTAAGTATAATTTTTACTATAATCATGCTTAGCTAATTTTCCAATTAGCCAAAGGCTTAAAGTGATGCCTCAATTCATTTTGTGAGAATGAAAAAAAAACACTTAATATCTTCGGATAACATTTTCAATTTTCTGGAAACTAATATCAGCAATCAGCATTTCTTTTAAAAATCTTAACACTTTTATTTCAAAAAGCGTGCGTTGACTTGAATGTTGCTCTGATTTAAAGTTGGAAGGAAGAATCGGCTTGTAGCATATTCGACTTCCTATGAATACACTTAGCGATGGATTCGCTAAGAGAAATTGAGATCGGATTTGGTTCTCATTGAGACAACATAATTTGAGTCGGGCTTTTCTAAACACTTAAACTACTTTGGCACTAGCGATGATAGTTGTGGTTAGTCCAAGAAAAAACTAAATTTCAAAGATTGCCTTTGGATTGTTGGTTATAAAAGTAAAAAGTAAGTTACAAGAGTTGGGTCTTGTAGATTGTAACCGGCGTGTATCCGGTAAAAAGATCTTTTTCGATGATCAATTTGAATTAAGGCTAAACTAAGCTCGAGGCTATTCAATTTAATCAGATTTCTCTTCAAATTTTACTTTCGTTATTTTCTAAATTCATTTCCAAATCACACTATTTATATTCTTTACTTAATTCTCTTAATCAAGCCCCTTTTCCCCCTTACTTTCGCAACAAAGTCAGAATCAGAACCTTACAATATCAGAAGCTCCTTAGTTATTGTATATTAACCTTTTTTTTTATTACTACATTATTTATCCGCTTTATTTGAGATTAAGAATAATTTATTTGACAATTACGATACAAGTTCTCAGACTAAAACTGAATGCCGGCTATGTCGGAAACAAGCATGGCTTGGATACTCAACGTAAAGACTTCTCATTTCTTTATCACAATGGCTTCGATGTCTCCTTTTTCTCCGACCAAAACCTCATAGATTTTCATCCATGTGGTCGACGACTGGAACTTCTCCCCTAACCAAAGACAGCTCCTCGCCCGAGTAAAACTCCAGACCGGCTGACCAGATGTGCGCCTTAGCATTCGAACACAGGTAGCCACCACCTCCTCCACTGTAACCCGGACTACGCCGAGTCATCATCGAAGCCCCAACCATCGTCCTTCGACCCATGCGCAACCGCCACCAGCCAAAACACTCATACTTGACCAGACCTCCTGGAAAAAGACTGACGTTGCTTTTGGAAGGGGCTTCCACACGACCAAGTAAACAAACGAACAAATCTTTGGCCGAAATCTGTGAACATGGATTGGGGGTTATTTGGGGAGAAGGCTAGGGATTAAGAACGGAGAGAAAAACATGGTTTTGCTAGAGATTGGGGGTTGCCACCTTTTGGTACTCATTTGTTAAGAATCTTGTCAGAGTACAAATTAATCTGAACTTCATTAAGTATTATAATATTATGCAGTATGCACTTAGCTTAAGTAGAAATAATTGATCAAGTTGTAAAATTTGGGAAAGTTAAAAGAAGGGATTGAAGGCATTCTGATTTCTGAGTATTGAAATCGAGACCTCTTCCACCCTGAGCGATAATCACTTAGTATATCGAAGTTCTCATTTTTTTATGTTCAATATATTTAGTTAAACATTACAAGAATTAAACTTGTTTGAAAAAACAGCATTTTTAATTTGTTTATTTGTTTCAAAATCACTGCAAAGGAATCTTGTTCAGGAACCAAATGGATCTAATTGCTTTGGTTGTTGCCTCTTTTAATATTTTATTTTTTATTAAAGACTTTGAGATTAAACATAGCAGATTCTCTGATGACTGATTATACATTTGAGTTTTAAGGGAACTAAAAAGAAACAAGAAATATTGCATTCCAAGAATTGATTGAGCTCAGAACATCTAGCATCCCAAGCAAGAATCATACCACTAGACAAAATTTTGATACTTGCCATGTCTAGTAATGAACTTAATTTATACAATTTTAGATTTAGATATGCAAGTTCTACAACAAACGTCTATTACATTGCAATAGAATAGTACCATAAAATGGATGTAGAAATTTATTAGAAAATACTGTTTTTGTTTGCCCTGCAGGCCAAATATCTACTGGTTATACTTATGGCAGATCTATTGTTTCCCGATGCTATAATATTACAGGTCAGGCAATAGCTTACCAGCTTGGAAATTAACATTTTTATGTACATTTTTCAGAACTGATTATGATGAAGTCTAAACCTTTTTATATACAGTTGACTTCAGGTTATATTCTTTTGATTGATATTTTGAAATTGCATGATGGAACTCAAAAAAGATAAAATTGGGGCATTCAGAGAATCATCTTGGGACCTCTCACACCCAAAGCAAGAATCATACCACTAGACCAAATGCCCATTTTTAATGTTTTAAGCTACCTTTTATTAACGTGTTAGCAAATTATTCTGGTGTCAAAGTAATGGTTTAAAGATGTTCTTATGGGGCTAACAGCAGTTTAGTGTTATGTCGGACGAACCTTTTGTTTGCGAGGCTCTGCAACTGAATCTTACAGTCTATCATGATGCAATATGCAGAGGTGCTATCTACTTGAGCTGCTAAATCCATTTTGTAATTCTAGTTAAGATCCTGAAGTGAATCCCACCTTGACAAGGTTTTGTTTTTGCACCTTTGTATTGCTTCACCACTCTGTTTTATAGACAAAAAAAGAATAAAATGAGGTTTATGTATATACATTTTATACATCAAGTATTTTAAGTCTAAACATGACGGGGGCATTCTGAGAATTGCACTTGGAACCTCTTGCACCCTAAGCAAGAGTCATACCACTAGACCAAATGCCCAATGTTGATACTTATTGTGTCTAGTTATGATGCTAGTTTGTACAATTTTAGATTCAGATATCAAGTTTCTAAAATTTTAGATTGTAGAAATACATACCAATAGAATAGTACCATAAAGTGGCATAAAGATAAGCTTAGAGGACAATTAGGCAGCTATGTAGAAATTCATTAGAAAATACTGTTTTTGTAATCCCTGCAGGCCAAATATCGACTGGTTATGTCTAGGTCTAATGTTTCCCGATGCTATACAATATTACAGGTCAGGCAATAGCTTTCCCAGCAAGGAAATTATCATTTTTTTATATACATTATTGAGAGGTGAAGCCTAAACTTTTTTATATACAGTTAACTTATGGATATATTCTTTTGATTGGTTTTTGCTTCAAAACAAGATTTACTCTTTAACATCAACCATATATTTGCTTTGACAACTAGAAGTAGCATTTAGCAAACCAAGGGAAGAACAAAATATGAATTATTAGGTTCAAATATAGGAAAGAAATGAGGATGAGTTAGGAAAAAAAGGGCCCAACCGGGTTCGAACCGGTGACCTCTTGATCTGCAGTCAAATGCTCTACCACTGAGCTATGGACTTTTTTTTTATGGATGGGAAAAAACATAATATTAAATTCTAAAGGTTTATCAATTAAAATAAAATAAAAGTTTAACCTTTAGCTAGTTTTTCATAAAACAGACCAAATGGAGTTTGATCCTGAAACAACCTTTTTCTATCTTATTAGTAAATTATTCTGCAGTCAGAAGAGTAGCTTACTTCTTAAACCAATGGTTTAAATATGTAGTTATTAGACATGTAGGCAGTTGTAGTAAATGTTGTGCTGGACATTAGCTGCCAAACCCACTTTGTAATTCTAGTTAGGATCCTGAAATGAATCCCACCTTGACAAGGTTCTGCACCTTTGTATTGTTTTGCCACTCTGTTTTATGCAACAAAAAGAATAAAAATTAAAAAAATACATTGAACCAAAAGAGGATAAAACATTTTATTCATCAAGTTTGATCCTCAAATTTTGCACATGCTTATATGAATCTTATCAGCAGATTTATCTGAAGAAAATGGATCTGAACTTACTAACCCTCTTGTACATTAATTTATTTCTATTGATTGACTTAAAAAGTACAAGAGAAGTTAAATTAAAAAAAATACAAATATACCACTAGACCAAATGCCCTCACAATTGATGCGGATATCTCAATTTAAACAGTTATCTGTAAGATATATCATATATGACTAAAATGAACAAACCACTGATTGCACCAAGTGAAGAAAGTATGACCCACCGTGAATATCTTTAGTAAATGAATTTGCTTTAAAAACGGAGAAAATAATAGCAAAAAGCAATCAGGTCAATCCTACGCTTTAAGTCCGGAATTCTCTGCAGACCACATTTGTGAGAAACCTCCCATTTGCTGTTTTTAGTGACCAAATTGACCACTATTAATATTCCCCAACAAACAAATCCGAAGAACAAAGATTAAAAGAGGGTTAAGACAATCACTAGATTTGCCTTCTCTTCATCTTTGATCTTGAATTTAAGCAGAAAAGATGGCAACATTTGCAGGGACACAACAAAAGTGCAAGGCATGCGACAAGACTGTCTATCTGGTTGATAAGCTTACAGCTGATAATCGGGTTTATCACAAGGCTTGCTTTCGTTGCCACCATTGCAATGGTACTCTCAAGGTAAATCCTATTTCATATTTCATATCGAGTTTTCCGGAAAAGATACGAGGGATTGTGGATGTTGAAATCTGTATTTTAGACTTCGGGTTTGTTTATGTTATGTTGTTTAAAAGAAATTTTGTTATGAAATAAAGAGAAATGATTGCAGATGTTGAGATTCGAATATTATATTTATTAAGTAGTGGGATGAATTAATTGAGCTAAAATCTTAGCTGATTTAATGTTGCATTGTTGGTATTATGGCAAAATAAATTTGTGATACTTTTTTTTCTTAATTAATTGATTGATTATTTATTATTTAATTTCGCAGCTTAGCAATTACAACTCTTTTGAAGGAGTGTTGTACTGCAGGCCTCACTATGACCAACTCTTCAAGAGAACCGGCAGTCTTGACAAGAGTTTTGAAGGTATGTAAATATATTTAGTATAACTATTGATATTCGATGCGTTGGTGGATTAATTTAGATTGGGTATAACATAGGTCCATTATATATGGATTTAAATATTTTGTTTAAAGGATATAATGTCTCATCTCTATTAAACCAACTAATAGTTGGTAGTTAGTACTTCTGTATATAGACATACAACATTTAGAAGATCCTATCTTATTTGACATGAATGCTGACCTAAAATAATTAAAAATAAATAAAGAGTTCGGATAATATAATCGATATATATTATTTACTGTATATCAGTCTGTTAATGATCTGCTTTATTTATTTATTTTTGTCTTTTTAATATTCTACCAGGAACACCAAAGATCAAACCTGAAAGATTGATTGAAAATGAGGTAATTATTTGCAAAAAAAAAAAAACCCAATATATTTACCTGTAAATTTGGCAATATATCTTACCTTTGAACTATGGGTCCAACAGAGTGCCCTAAAGATGTCGAGCGTGTTCGCTGGCACCAGAGAAAAATGCAAGGGCTGTAATAACACTGTCTATCCAATTGAAAGGGTAAATGAATAAATTAAAACCCCTTTTTTACATTTTTGTTTTTTTTTAGAATTTGGGTCGAGCTATCCATCCAGCTTAATAATCTTAATCAGTATCTCAGAAAGGAGACCACTTAATTCAGATTTGGGTATGAAATTTTTAGAAACCAGGTTACCCCAGACTTAATTCGATTAAAATTCGAACATCAAACTTATTAGATGTTATTTCATAACTCTTTGCATTGGATTAAATTTGATTATCTTGCTTTTGATCATTTTTTTCTCATGTTGTTGAAGGTTACGGTTAATGGGACATCATACCACAGGGGCTGCTTCAAGTGCTGCCATGGAGGATGCACCATTAGTCCATCAAATTACGTAGCACATGAAGGAAAACTTTACTGCAAACATCACCATATCCAACTCTTCAAGGAGAAAGGAAACTACAGCCAACTTGAGACCGATCACCCGAAAAACTCATCAACAGAAATCGCTGCCGAATCATAGGCCATTTTATGCTACTTTTATATCTCTGCCGATCGAAAGTCCGACCATCCATGTCTTTTTTGTGTCGGCCTACCAATGGATAGATAAAACTTTCTAAACTTATCTTCCATTGATGAGATTTTAACAAAATTTTGGAAATAAAATCGGTGGACTTGACTTTAAATAAAAACCTGAATTTAACTCGATTATTGTCTAGTTAAACCAACGTGATAAAAAAGGGAATTCGCTCATGAGTCGAGTTTGAACAATTTCATCTTTATCTCGAATTAATTTAGAGCTTTAGACTTGAAACCCAATAAAATTCAAATATTTCAAGCTTTGAATTTCCAGTTAAGCTCAAACTTCTTATAAATTTAACTCTACAATACAACTTCTACATAAATTTCGACAAAATATAATCATATAGTGTCCAAAATTAAAAGATCAACTATGACAAAGTCTCGGTTTAAATCGCCTTGTTAGATGTTAAATGAAAAAAAATGAACATTTTAGGCATTGTAGCTCCTGCAAATGCATGTATTAATAAATGTGATTATTAACAAACCCATTGTTCTTGTTCAGACAAATCAAATCCAGGAATGGTTTATACAATACCATCATTCAGTTCATGTTATTTTCCACATGGTTTCACAAGATACACAGTTTGGTCTCAAAGACTTACTCTAACAATCGCTTGTACTTGCACCATGCAATAGCAATCACGTAGAGGAATATTGACCTGGCAGTACTTCCTCCGATTGTCCATAGGAATTCCGACATCCCCGCTTTATCAGGGTCGAATAGCTCAATATGGATATTCATGCCGAAGACACCAGCAACTACAATAAAGGCACTGATGACAAGGGTGGCTGTTGTTAGCATGACTCCCATTTGCAGGAGATGGTTCTGTTTGTCATCTAGCATTATGTTGATGTAGTCCTCTGTGTCATCGACATATTCCCTCAGCTTCCCGGAAAGACAAAACAAAAAATTAAGATCAATGTCAATAACCCAAAGTCACAAGAATAAAGAATGATAAAGAAACTTATATGGTGTAATGGTCCCGAGCACACGTACCATGATATATAAACTTTTGCTTAATATAGGAACTAAAATGGCTAACAAATACAGCAGATCCGGCAATATTAAAAACGACACTAGCACAATACAGAAAAGTAACTAAAACAAAATAGAAAACACAACACCAAAAAAATACAGATTCATGAATCAATATCTTGTATGGTATAAATCATTAATGTATAAAAGTTTATATAAATATGAAACAACTTAAACACAATTATTACACAAACATGAACACGAGATAGATACATTGCTTGAAACCGTAGATTCAATCAAGTGCCGTAAGCATGAAACCAAGCCATGTCCAAGTTATTAGACGATAACAAAGAGGGCAGTAATAAAGTGGCAAGTGCGAATGAAATACCGTGGACAGCTTGTTCAGTGTACCATCAATTTGAACAAAGTATGTTTCCAAAAGCATTTCTAACTCTTCTACATCAAGGTGCTTGCTGATAGCACTGCGAGTAGTACTTGTATGAGTTCCATGGCTGTCTCGGCCAATTGCATTAGTAGGAGCAAACAAATTATCCAGGGGGTTATCAGATTCTTGGATATCACCTTCGTAATTGGTTGCCAAGGAGATTTCAGCAGGTGTCCTGACATAATGCAGGGAGAAATCTGAGATGCCGAAGATTGCAAGTAAAATGAACTGAAAAAGTGAATCTTTGATGAAATTGAGCGGCCAAATTGTTTAGCACCTATCATTGTTGTCTGGTTGAAGAACTTCATCACCCATGTCCTCTCTCCCATTCATAGACGAGGTTGATGAATTTTCAAGTAGTTGTTTCTCAGTTAAATACATCTCAGCCATATCTTCATCATCATCTAGCAAGTGTTCCAATTCATCCCTTACCTGAGAATAAGTATATCTATATAATTAAGTTCAGAATTGAAAATGAAAAAAAAATAAAGAAACAAAAAATGGAACTAGAAACAAAAGCATTGTTCAATTGATTGATGTCAATTCAGTTCAAAAGTCCCACATATGGAAATCAACATAGTTATGTTTAAATACACAACCTTCTGGACGCGCCCAGTTATTGCAACTAATCGGCTTTTGATTTGGCGAACCCGCTCCAAATTGAGAGTACTGATCTTTGATGTCAATTTATCTAAGGCAGGATGAGCCTCTAGCTCCAATGTCCTTGCCTGCATCGGCAATAGAAAACAATAAAACAATAACCAAAACATAACAAGTAAAACAGTGGGATGGTAAGAAAACTAAGAGAGATGAAGCATTACTCACTTCATTTTCTAAGCAGCTGCAAGCAGCTTCAAGGCATGCCTCCAATGCAAC